>PVIW01002984.1:0-188876 GCA_004026585.1 Noctilio leporinus | reverse complement strand
GCAGAATTAGAAGTGATCATCGAAGTGGTGTAGCCATGGAAGTTCTGGACTTTTGGTGAGATTTGTAAGATATTCCTGCAAAGTTTAGTGTTTTCTCATTGACAGGTAGAGGTGTGTGTATCAAAACATTATCTTTTCTGTGTCTCAGACCCATTTCTGCTCTGGAAGAAGACAGGATGTTCCTAAGAGAAGCAACCCCCAAATCTCAGACAGACTCTGCCCTGTTGGCTCTCTCTACCTCTGTGCTCACCCTCACTAGACCAAAGCCAAAGTACAGCCATAAAAGCAGCTCAACTTTTAGTAGCACAGATAGCAAGTAATAGCCAGGCAGAATCTGGAAGCACTAGGTAACAAAAAGACAGCAACAGGGCCTGGATTTGTAGCTTCCAGGGCCAGCTTCATGGGCACGCACCAAGTGCAGTTGAACAAAGCCCCACTCATAGACGTGCCCTGTACTTGGTTGAAAGCTCTGCAATTGATTTCTTAATAATTTTATCTTTATAAAAGGGAAGATCAATGAGACAATGGAGCAGAGATACACATGAGTGTGTCCGCAGTAGTACCTTGCCAGCCCATTTACATGTCGTATTAGTTTGTTATGTGGCTTCCCTAACAAACTTAACTTGTACTAGCTTTGGGTCTCATTGAATTCCCTGGCATGGTGAAGACACCAAATTCTGTGCTTATTCTGTACCAGCCCATCTAAGACTGAATAAGTGGGGACCCTGACAGTCCAAGAGGTCATGCAGGAAATAATGGTAGTCTAAGAAACACAAATATCCAAAGAAAACTTATGCCGTAAGTTGACAGGAATAAAAAGAGAAAGATAGGGTCAACCCATACATGGTTCCTTTTCCTTTTTTATAAAGTATTTTAGACCCTGGCTGGTAGCACAGTGGATAAGGTGCCGGCTTGCGCACCCAAAGGTCGCTGGTTTGATTCCCCAGCTAGAGCACATAAGAAGGTTGCAAGCCAGGTCTCCAGCCAGGTCCATGGCTAGAGGCAGGTGAAAGGCAACCATATATTGATGTTTCTCTCCCTCTCTGCCTCTCTCCCTTCCTCTCTCTGTCTGGAAATAATAAATAAAAAGTCTTAAAATAAATAAAATAAAATAAAAATAAAAAATAAAAAGTATTTTATTTATTATTTTTAGAGAGTGGGGAAAAAAGGAGGAAAGAGAGGGAAAGAAACACAGTGTAACACAAGCCTCTTGCATGCCCCCAGCTAAGGACTCAGCCTACCACCCAGGAATGTACTCTGACTGGGAATCAAATGGGTGACCCTTTGGTTTGCAGGCCAATGCTCAATCCACTGAACCACACTAGCAGTTCTTCCTTACTCATCAGTAAGCCAAAAATAGAGTGCTGTAGGATGTGTTGGGAATAAGAAATGGATGAAACAGTTTTCTTTTTTTAAATTTAATTTTATTGTTGTTGTATTACATCCATCCCCTTTTTCCTCCCCTCTGTCTCCTTCCCCACCCACCCACTCTCCCCTAAAGTCAATCCCACATGTTGTCCATGTCCATGGGATGAAACAGTTTTATTATTTCTATTGTTTAGGCAAAAATGAAATACATATGGACATATGAACTGTGAAATACCGATGATTCCACATGAGTTAAATGATTAAAATTGGCATGCGCAATGTAAAGGTGAACGGTAAAATTCATGCTAATAATTCAAAATTTTAACTTTTGTTTATATAAAATGACAATTATTCTTTACTCTGCCTTTAAAAAATAAAATAATTTTAAAGAGAAAGCCATATCAGTACTTTTAATGGCACTTTTTTGTTGCTTTCTGAACAGTTTCATGTTGCCCTAGGCCTCAAAAATTCATGTTATTGTCTATCTATTCTGTGACAGAAAGTGTTTTCCTTATTTATTTTACCAACTTAAAGCTTTTCATCCTTCCACTATCACCAAACCTCACCTTGTTACCGAGGAATCAAAAATGGGAGAAGAAACAAACAACTAAGAGAAATGGATGGATATGCATTAATTTAGAACACAGAAGTAGTGCTGAAATGCCAAAGTAACTGAATTTTTTAAAGTAAGTAGGCTAAATGCCCTCAAATTTACATTTGAAGATTATTCTAACAAGGATGTGAACAGACCGTTTGATCGCATACCCAGTGCACAGCAGGAAAGAAAACAAAATGCTCCTTGTGCTTCTGTTTTGCATTGGGTTAGCACCCCCCCCCCCCCATATCCTCCTGTTCTGACTCAGGACTCCAAAACTCAGTGTAGAAATCAAAAGAGAATCAACCTTCACTCCCAGCCTCTATCCCTAACATCTAGTGAATTAAATACTGTGTCCCAGTGAAATCGTTCTGGTTCTTTTCAGAGAAATAAGTTCATTCTGCTTGTTCTCGTCCTTTTTCCTTCTTTGAGCAGGATTCTTCTCAGGTACTCCTAGCCAGTCCTATTCCCAACCTGGGGCTGGGTGGAAGGGAACTTTCCTGGGAACAATCACAAGGATCCCACCCTGGCGCCCAAAGAGATTTGGTTGCTTCCCTTCTTTTGGTAGTGATGTTTCTCTTCACAGTTGAGACAAACGGGGATGTTTCCTACTTCCAAACTTCTGTGCAGCCTGGGAGTGATTAATGAATCTGTTCCTCCCCTTACAAGAGTTTGGAAGATGCCCAGTAATGAATGGCAAAAATGTACGGTCCTGTTGTAGCCCGTCCTATTCCCTGTCAGTTTGAGCAGAGGCCCAGGCGGTTCCCTGGGCACCATGCCAAGCAGAAAGGGAAGAAAAAGGGAAGAATCCCTGCCTTACTTGTGCTGGAGGTGGCGCTGTTGCTTGGATCCCAGCACCACTTCTCAGCACTAGCATTCAGGAACCTCAGGGCTCTGGGCATCCCATTATTGCCCCCTGGTGGATCACACGATGTAATAGCTTGTCCACCCTGAACACCTGGGGAAAGTATTTCTCCAAACCTGGTTATTAATTTGAAATGTGAATCCCAGTAACTTACCGCTTTAACATATGCTTTCTCTAGACTAGTGGAGTATTTTCCCATAAACTTGAAAATTTAGACTCTCATTGAACTGACAGTATTTCTCAATTATCAGGGTTTTTCACCACTATGTTATTTATTGATGTTCCCATTGTCCCAAAAGCCCATTTCTCAAGTCCCTGGCATGCTACTTCTTGCATAAATTCTGAGTAGCAATTACTCAGCTACTAAACATCTAGAAGATCTGGTCCCCAGCAGGGGGACTGGGCCAGAAACTTCAAATTATAAGAACAGTTGAATCACTGACTTCCTTGTCCCTTCCAGATAGGATGTTTTATTTCTTAAGAACTAGGTTAGTGTGAGCAGTTCAGTCACTGACTTCCTTTTTCCTTCCATAAATGACATCTATTTATTATTTTTTAAGATTTTATTTCATTATTTTTAGAAAGAAGGGAAGGGAGAGAGGCAGAGAGGGAGAGAGACATCAATGTATGGTTGCTTTTCACCTGCCTCCAGCCACAGACCTGACTGGAGACCTGGTTTGCAACCTGGTTATGTGCCCTGGCTGAGGAGTCAAACCTGCTACCTTTGGGTTCGCAAGCCAGTGCCTTATCCACTGTGCTACCAGCCAGGGCTATAAAATCAATATTTAAAAATCAATTATATTTCCACATGCCAGTAAAAACTAAAAGGTTAGAAAGCATACTTTTTAAGAAGGGGCCAATTTCTGTAGCAACAAAAAGATAAAGTATCTAGAAATTAATAAAATACATGTAAAATTTTGGTGGAGAAAATTGGAAAATTTAATTGCAAGCCATGAAAGAATATCTAAATAAATAAAGAAGATATCTTAGTGGATAGGAAAATTCAAACCTTGAAAGAGTTCTCTTTCTGAATTAATGTACAATAACATTTCCCTTGGGATTTTTTTTTTTAGGAATTTTATAAATGATAAAATTCCTGTGGAAAGCTCAAAGCCAAGAATTGTCAGGATGTTCCCAGGGAGGTGATGAGGGGAGAGAGAGAGAGAGAGAGAGAGAGAGAGAGAGAGAATAGAAGACATGTTCTATCATGATTTATTGTAACAAAACGCCAGTTATAAAATTAGTCACAGGGGTGTAAAGTACAGCACAGGGAATATGTATGGTCAATAATGTTCTAATAACTATGTATGGTGTCAGACTTAATCAGGGTCTCACTTGATAAGTTATATAAATGCCTAAGCACTATGTTGTACACATGAAACATATATTGTATGCCAACTGTAATTGAAAAAAATTAAAGATGTATAATAAAGCCAAAGAATGACTGACACAATAGCAATGTAACACAGAAGAGAGCTCAAAAACAGACCTACAATATATTTGGAAATAACGTGAAAGTTAGTATTAAGATGACAGGAAGGAATAAACCATTTAGTAAATGACACTGGGATGACTGGATATCCACTTTAAAATAAAGGAAATTTTATCTCTACCTCAAAGTGCGCTCAAAACTCCCTTAAAATGAATTAGAGACTTGATTGTGATAGGTAATTAAAATAGACATGGTGAAATATATTTCTTGGTTTAGGACTAGATAATGATTTCAATCCAAGGGGCAGTCTTTTAAAATGTACTACATATAAAAAGCCCAGGGAAAAGCAACCATGATACAATGTTTCATCCAAATAAACAGACAGCAAATAAGCAATCGAACATACTGAATCTTCATTAAATCTGTAAAAATTATATAAATGTGGAGAGACAACCTTAGTGCATACAATCTTAGACATCTGATAACGTTTTGTCAAATGTTCTTTTCATCATTAAAGAGTAGCCTACTTTAGATCTTAAGTTTCATCACTGCACATACACACCCACACAAAAGACACACACAGACACACACACAAATGATGAGGTGATAAATGTATTAATTAACTTAATTATGGTCATCTTTTTCTTACAAAATCATTAATGCTGTCATAAGGGAACAAAGACTAATACAACAAACAAATGTACCCACTACTCATCTTAAGAAAAATGTACTAATAGATTAAAGCCACCTGTGTACCTCTGATAGATACCTTCCCCACCCTCCCCAGAGGTAACACTTTAATTAATTTGATGTTGATTGTTTTCAATTTCTTTGTTCTTTTACTAAATACCTAAATTTTTCTAATGGCATGGTTATGCATTTTTAAACTTTATCTGTGTACATATAATATATAAACTTGCATATTTTTACACAACATTATATTTTCAGGTTGTATCATTTTAATATATGTAACTCTTATTCATTAATTTTCACTGGTGTGTAGTGCTCCTCTTTGTGACCACTTCACAATTTATGTATTCATTCTCATATTAATGGATATTTATATTTTCATATTTCCAATTTTTTGCTACTACTGAAAATGCTGCTATAAACATTTCTCTGTGTATATGTAAAAGAATTCCTGTAGGAGTGGATATGCTGAGTTGCAGAACATTTGCATTTTTAGCTTTACTGAAAGTTGACAAATTTATTAAAAGTTGTTAAATAAAATATGCAAGTAGTGCCTCCTTTATGCATAGTAAATACCATACCAATTTTCTCCCCTCTTTGTTCCATTCCCTCTAAATAACTTCCACATATATTGCAGATTATCCAACAAATAATATCTCCTATGCTCAAGTCCCAACCCTGAAACCTCCACACAATCTTATCACCATCCTCCAGGTCTCTTCCCCTCAGTTGAAACCCACTATGGCAGCAGAAGTACTTGATTGGCTTTCCCACCTCCCATTTTCCCTTGACTCAATGGAGGTTCATTTGGCTGCCTAATAAGTCTAGTGTTTATCTCCTTTCCTAGCTCTTTTTATGCAAGCAAATTCTCTTGTGAATAAAATTCTTCAAATTTTTACACAAGTGACTTCCCAAGTTAAATCAACACATTTAATCTATGCCTTGTTTTACATGTTCATTCCAACACTTATAATCCAGAGAAAATAATCTATTTTTCTACACACAAAAGGATTTAGTCTGGTCCAAAGATTCTGGATTTTATAACTGGTCTTCAGAAATTACATACACTATATCTGTACGTGCATATGAGCATTTTACCAGGGGATAGATCTATGGTGTCCATCACATTCTCAGAGTAGTTTACGACTCTATAATAATGTATAATCAACTTTTACATATATACCTGAATGAATTTCAAGTATATATTGATGAGGTCAGCCCCACTGGAGCATCATGGGTAGGAGGAGTACCTCATCATAGATAATACCTTTGCACAGTCTGAGTCTATTTATTTATGAAAGCAACTATAGGCTATCAACTACAATTATTTTATCTTTCTGTTTTTATCATTTTTAAGTACAAATTATAAGTCAACAGTCTTGTGTGCATATGTGTTCCAAATGAACACCTCAGATACATAAAACCTCAATAAACAGACACTTCTATATATTTGTTCTAGTCAACTAAAATGATAATAAATGGTGAAACTTAAATCTTTTAAATATAATATCCCAGAAATCCTTTTAAAAATTCATTTACTCTATATCTCTATGGAACTTCAAATAAATTGTTGTTCATTGCTATAAAAAAGACGAAAGTATACAGTTACTTTTATTTCAGCTGATTGTTAAGAATATTCCTTTCAACCTAGTATAAAGGAACCATGGACATGGACAACAGGTGGGATTGACTTTGGGGGGAATGGGTGGGTGGGTGGGGGGACAGAGGGGAGCAAAAAGGGGATGGATGTAATACAACAACAATAAAATTAAAAAAAAAAAAAAAAGAATATTCCTTTCTTAATTTACTATAGTGAATGTACGAAGATCCAGTTAATATATTCCTGGAATATGAGGCATGTAGCCACTCATATTTACAACTAAATCTATCAAATGAAAGAGTAAATTGCTGACAACAGAAACATTTGTATTGGCTAAGCACTGGGGTTTGATTAAGTTTGCTCATTTATTTTATAAATCTGTTATAAAGCCATTAAAAGAGTTTTATTACTCAAATTATGAAGCTGAATCAGAGTGGCCTTTTAAACCTATAAATTAATTAGAACTCCATTACCCAAGTACTGAAAATATCCACTCTTCTTTCAATGAATATATTTTTCTCCTTTATTACAAATAAATTGTGACTTAGTTCACAATTTTCCTAGTTGGCCATCATTCATATGTATGCTACTTGGGTAGATCAGCAAATATAAATTTCCTTTGCTAGGCATTTCTGAGTAGATGAGAAAAGCATTGTATAGAAAAAATTCAATTAAAATATTATCTATATTTATATGTGGTCTAAACATATGTCCAAGTAAGGATGGTCTATCTTTATTCTTTGCAAAAAAAAAAAAAAAAAAAAAAATCTTTTTGCTTTCTTTATAACTTTTAACATGGGTGTCACCTCAGCTCAGCATTGCTACTTTCTCCTAATTTTTTGCCATTACTTTGTTCTTTCTACTACTTTATCATCACTTTTTTGATATCCTTTCTCTAAGGCCATTTATCAGTTCATCCTGGATTAGGTTTTTTATGCCTAATCATCTTATGCCAGATTTGGCATGTGCTTTTTTCTAATAACCTCCAAAATCATATCTAACTGTCCATGTGATGCGGCAGAACTGACTCCACCATCTCCACCACATCTCACCTTGGTCATAGCAATTGGTCCAGGGTTAGATTCAACATCCAAGGTGAGTCAATCTGGAAAAAGAGTTCTCCTTCAGGGTTGTACAGCCTGATAACATTTAAGATTAGAGTTGATGGAAAAGATCATCTGAGGACAGTGCGGCCACAGAGAGCAGAACAGAGGAAGATAGAGATTTAAAGACCCTGTTTTTGAACACCTAGATCCAGCTGTGCCTGACAAATCCCTTAACTCCTCATTTTATAAAAGTAATGGTTTCCTAAAAACCAGTTTGAATCATGTTTGTTTTGTATAAAATAAGAGTTCCAATACCTTATTTTGTTTTAAAATTTTTATTTCCAATTGTTACTACCAAAATCCCATGTATACCCCAAAAAATAACATTGCATTAGTTAGAACACATTAGATTCCAAGGAAAATAATTTTTCAATCTTGTCTCAGTTAAAATGGGCTTTTCTATTATTTGCCCATTTCTATAAAGTTTCAGAGGTGAAGCAAGCTTGGGCATGACTGGTTCTCAGAATCCAAACACTATTTTTACTTTACTAATATGCCATTAATTCCTCATTTCATTTTGATATACTTTTCTCTTACCTCAGACAGGTTTCCTCTATGTGGAAATAATATAACCACTAGCAATTTCAGAATGGTACTCAGAACAAATGATTCCTCCAGTTCCATGTCATTTAATTTTATCTTCCTGGGTCATATCTATCTGGAAAAAAAAAAAAAATCACATGGGAATTGTATAGAGTCTATAATTAACCAGCCTTGAGTTACATGCTCACTCCTGTGATTAAGTGGAAGCTTCTTATTATGATGATCCCAATAGAGCTTAATGAAATTGGAGCAGCTTCTGTTTGGTGGGGTCAACCCCTACACAGCAGCCTCTTCACTGTAGTTGCAGCCAGTCCTTGCAGCCTATCAGCCTAGGGGGCCAATCACTTCCAGTGATGTGAGAATAGTAGTCAAGGTTCAACCACAACAGGATAGTGCATGCACCTCAGGCAGGAGGCTCACCTTTCAGCATCCAAGTCAGGGAGGCTGCACCCCTGGGCCCTACAGGAGACCTACTCTACTAAGTCTGGGAGATATAGCAGCTAAACCTAATATATCAAACACAGAGAAGCAGCCAAAATGAGGAGACAAAGAAATAGGTTCCAAATGAAAGCACAAGAGAAATCTCCAGGGGGTGGGGTGGGAACTAAATGAAAACGGAGGCAAGCAAACTACCAGATACAGAGTTCAAAACAATAGTTATACGGATACTTGAAGAACTTAGTGAAAAGTTCAACAGCCTAAAAGAGAACATGGAAACTACATAAAGGACTGTCAGAAATGCAGGCTGCATTAATTGAAATAAAGAATAAATTACAGGGCATCAATAGTAGAGTAGGTGGAGCAGAAAATTAAATCAGTGAGTTGGAACCTATGGAAGCAGAAACATCTAATTGGAACAAAAAAAGAAAGAAAGAAAGAAAGAAAGAAAAAGAAATAAAGGAATCCAAAAAATAGGGATAGCATAAGGAGTCTCTGGGACAACTTCAAGGGTACCAACATTTGCATCATGGGGGTGCCAAAAGGAGAAGAAAGAGAGCAAGAAATTGGAAAGCTGTTTGAAAAAATAATGATGGAATACTTCCCAAACCTGAAAAAAGAAATAGATATACAAGTTCAGGGAGCACAGAACATCTCAAACAAGATGAACCCAAAGAGGCCCAAACTAATACATATCATAATTAAAATGCCAGATGTTAAAGGCAAAAAGAGAATCTTAAAAGAAACAAGAGAAAAGCAATTAGTTACCTACCAGGGAGCTCCCATAAGACTATCAGCTGATGGCCACAGAGAAACTTTGCAGGCCAGAAGGGATTGCCAAGAAATACTCAAAATGATGAGAAACAAGGATCTATAACAACTAAGATTACTCTATCCAGCAAAGATATTATTTAGAATCAAAGGATATGTAAGTATAGAGCTATCCAGACCAGAGAAAGCTAAAGGGATTCACCTCCACCAAACCAATATTATATTAAATGTTAAAGGGACTTCTTTAAGGAAAAGGAGAAAAAAGATGAATAATATAAACAATAAAATGTCAGTAAACACATATCTATCAACATTTCCTGGGTTTTTGTCAAAAGAAACTCAAAATACTGAGTCAAAAAATACTTAGTGAATATACATTCACTTGTTAATTGCAGCATTATTTACAATAGCAAGATATCAAAGAACCCTAAGTGTTCATCAATAGATGAATGGATTAAAAAAAGTGGTGCATAAATACATATACAATGGAATATTATCCAACCATAAAAAGGAATGAAATTTTGTCATTGGCAAAACGTGAATGGACTTAGAGGGTATTATGCTAAGTGAAATAAGTCAGACAGAGAAAGACAAATGCCCAATGATGTCATTTAAATATGGAATTTAAACAAAATAAATAAATAAGCAGAACAGAAACAGACTGATAGATGCAAGAAGATTTTGACAGTTGCCAGGTGGAGGAGGGGTTAGGGGGATGGATGAAGAAAGTGAAGATATTAAGAAGTACATATGGACATGGACAACAGGTGGGATTGACTTTGGGGTGAATGGGTGGGTGGGGAGGGGGACAGAGGGAAGTAAAAAGGGGATGGATGTAATACAACAACAATAAAATTTTAAAAAAAAGTACAAATTGGCAGTTACAGAACAGTCACAGGAAAGTAAAGTACAGTATAGAGAATATGGCCAATAATATTATAATATATATTGTGTCAAATGAGTACTACATTTATTGGGGTGATCACTTAATAAGTTAAATAAATATGCAATCATGGGATTGTACACCTGAAATTAATACAATATTGTATATCAACTGTACTTTTAAAATTAAAAAATGGAAAATAAGATTAAAAAAAGATCTTGTAATGTTTTATTCTTAAGTATGACTGGACATTAAAAGATTACAAGGGAGTAAAAATATCTCCAACATAAATAAGAAAATATTTAAAACAGACATTTTAAAAAACTGTATAAGGAAACAACGATGCGCAGGGAACATAAAGGACCATTGAAAAAGAAAACAAAATTTGTAATTAGGATCCTCAAAAATATAAGAAAACATTTCCTGCATAAAACAAGAAAAAATATGAAAAAAGAAGCAAAGTTTAAGAATATTGAATATTAAAAATACTATTCTCAAAACTTGCAGAAGTAGAAAATAAAGTCACTGAAAACTTAGAAAACATTAACCAAAAAACAAGATATTTAAAATATAGGACAAAAGAAAAGCATGGGGATTTAAGATGGAAAGTCCTATAACAAACTGAGATGAATTCCAGAAAAATCAGAAGAAATTGTTAGAAGAGAAATAGTCAAAGAAACCATATGAGAATATTTCCCATAATGAAAGGAGATGAGTTTCCAGATTAACAGAAGCCACCAAATTCATGACACATTATAGGAGAGGCGCACAACAATGTATCAGGAATAGAGAAGTAATTATTTGTTTCCACTATAAAAACTAGGTTACATGAAAAGGTTAAGATTGAGAAATAGCATTGGCTTCTTAAGAAATAGCATTGTAAGTTAAAAAACAATGGTGCAACACCTTCAAAATGACAAAGTATTCATTCTCATATTATTATTCAATGATGAGCATAGAATAAGAACATATTCAGATATGCAGAGGATGAGATATTCTTTCCCATTTATTCTTTCAAAAGGACCCACAGCAGAATGTGCCCAAGCAAAATCAGGGAGTAAAATGAAAAGAAGAAAATGCAAAATGTGAGAAAAATGGAACCAACCCAATAAAGCAGCAAAGAGGATTTCCAGGTAACTGGCTGTTTAGCCTGTATTGAAAAGAGAGCACAGAGACCATGATCAGATGCTTTCCAGAAAAAAATATTTGCGAGTTCACTTTATTTTATGCAACATGTCAATTGGACATAAAGTAGGAAAGGATATGTGGAGATCAAGTATTATGGAAAAAATTTGAAAAGATAAAGAACTCCTGCAAAAAGGAGAAATGCGTCATAGCATATAGCATATACTTTAATTCCACAATGACTAATATTCACAAGGTTGTAATTATTTTACACTAGCATTGATTTAACTTTAAATAGTTGTATATAACAGGTGATGGGTTAAGAGAAGGGGTAAGGTAATATGAAATCTGCAACAACAGGTTGCCTCGAATTAATAACTTGAAGGAATAGTAGTATCAGTTTATCACTTAGAAATATGAACTTAAGAATACAAGCAGCTTCAAAAAAAAGTAAAAAAATTATATTGGGGAGCAAGACTTATTTTTTATTTTAAGCTGAGTGGTACTTTTCAATTTTGCAACCATCTGCACAATTTATTGATATTTTTTTTACTTCCTAAGTGAATCCTTAAAAAACAACATGACATCCAAATCTTTGCATACCCATCTCATGAACATGAGCTTTATTTATTAATTACAACTCTGATGACAAGCTATGTTGACAGATTCCCTTAGTTTATACCTGCAAAGACAAAATCCTAAATATTTAAGAACAAAATGCTTTTGTTGATTCCATCAATATAATCCATATGAGTATACAAGGTATGTCCAAAAAGTGTCAAGCCAATGTCAATATAATTAAAACCATTTGTAGGGTGGTGATGTAACCTAGCAGATAATGAGAGTAGCTCAATACTTTTGAGGAAGACCTCATTTATATAGCTGATGTCTCACTTAATTTCACTTGTCCTTTACTGCATTTTTTTGACAGGATTCTACTGAAATTTGTATATAGCTGCTGGCTCTGTTAGAGAAGCACTTTGCCACCCCACAGTTAAGAGGTTCCTGAGAATTTGTTAGCTGCTTGAATTCTTGTGGATTTTTAGGCACACATCTTAAGTTTAAGAAATTGTCAGAGTAATCTTCAATACACTAGGAATTTAGGTCAGAAAGCACTCCAAGTCCCTCAAACAGAAAAAGATGGAAATCCTTTAGGTTTCTCTGGAGGGTCTTAAGAGAGATCATATGTTTAAGTCTGTGAATTACATGGCAAAAATAGAGTAGTTTGGCCAATTCCTGCCATGATGCTACACTCCCAGGAAGAGCAACTCTGTGCCTGCTCCACAATGTCTCTGGGAAAATCACTGATTCCTTTCATCTACCCTGGACCTCCCCATCTCCTAAAGCCTCTGCAGAAACATCCAGTTGCCCTCTGAGGAGAATAATCAGACCAAAAGGAAATGGCCAAAATTTTTTGAAATCAAAACTTTTCATGTTTTGGTAGCACAGTGGTTAAGGCGCCGGCCTGCGAACCCAAAGGTCACAGGTTCGATTCCCCAGCCAGGGCACATAACAAGGTTGCAAACCAGGTCTCCAATCAGGTCTGTGGCTGGAGGCAGGTGAAAAGCAACCATACATTGATGTCTCTCTCCCTCTCTGCCTCTCTCCCTTCCCCTCTTTCTAAAAATAATGAAATAAAATATTAAAAAAAAAAAAAAAACTTTTCATGTTTTAACTCTTCATTTTTTTCTTACTATGCTAACCCAGTTACTCTCAAAATTGAACTTTTCGTTAACCCAACACTGATTTTATTTTTTGTTTTATCTATACCCGACTTTTTCGCCTTCAATTTAATTGATTTCTTATTTAATTAGGGCAAGTAAATCAACTGGTTGATTTCATTACCTGCTTACATAATCTCTGTAATAAAGAAATGAGACCTTAATTCATTTAACATTATATAACCCTTACTAGAGCCAAAACATTTGCCTAACTTTTCTATAATGGCGACATTTAATAGACTATTGTATGTTATTGAGTTTCCATTGTTTGCAAATACATGATCAATTCTGTATATTGCAATTAAATGATTTAAAGATCCTCATTTTAGATATGTGAAATGTAGTTTAAAATTATATAAGTTGTGTGCGTAAACTACTCTTGGCATCAAAAAGCTAGTTTTAAACTGACAACACCAAAAATATATTTGGTATCTGCTCAAAAACTTGAACTACATGGATTGTTGATTAAAAAAGAGAGAGAGAGAGAGTGAGACATTTTAATGCAATCTTTCCCAGATCTTTCAAAAATGTATTCTCCATAACATTTGTTCTTATTATTCATCCTGACCAGTCAGATTCCAAAGGACTATCCTGGGGGAAATTAATTTGGCTATGAGAAATAGCCAGTGTGCACACTGAAAATCTGTATTCTACAAAAGATCCACCTTAAAACAAAAGATACACATGGAATAAAAGTGAGGTGTTAGAAAAAGACATTTACTGGAAATGGAAAAGAAAAAGCATCTAGGGTAGCAATACTTATATCTGAAAAAATCAATTTTGAGAAAGAAAAATAAAGTTGGAGAAATCATGCTACCTGATATCAAATTATACTATAGGGCTATAATAAACAAAACAGCCTTGTACTGGCCAAAAACAGACATACAGCTCTATAGAACAGAGTAGAGAGCCTAGAAATAAACACATACATTTATAATCAATTAACATTCTATAAAGGAAGCAAGCACATACAATAGGCTAAAGATAGTTTAGTCAATAAATGGTATTGGGAAAATTGGACAGATATGAGCAGAAAAATAAAAACTTCTCATACCACATACAAGAAGAAACTCAATATGGATTAAAAACTTAAATGTTAGACTCAAAACCATAAAAACCCAAAAGAAAACATAGGCAGTAATATCTCTGACGTTTCTTGTAGCAGTAATTTTTCTGATATAACTAGATCCTCAAGCAAGGGAAATGACAACAACAAAAAGCACACAAAAAGGACTACATCAAACTAAAAAGGTTTTGCTCAGCAAAAGAACCATCAACAAAATCAAAAGACAACCCACTGGGATAATATATTCACCAATGATACATCTGATGAGGGGTTAATATTCACAATTTATAAAGAACTTACAAAACTCACCACCCAAAAAATAACAACAATGATAACAATAACAACAACAATAACAACAACAATCCAGTTAAAAAATGGGCAGTAGACCCTTTTCCAAAGAAAACATACAGATGGCCAATAGACAATGAAAAGATGTTTAACGTCACTAATCATCAAAAAACTAAAAAGTAAAAACCACAATGAGATATCACCTCACATTGGTCAAAATGGCTAAGATCAATAAATCAACCATCAAATGTTGGTGAAAAAACATGTAGAGAAAAGGGAACACTTTTCAGAATGCAGATTGATGTAGCCACTGTGGAAAGCAGTATGGAGGTACCTCAAAAAATTAAAAATGGAACTGCCTTAACAACCCAGTGATTCCTCCTCAGAGAATATATCCAAAGAAACCCCAAACACTAATTTCAAAGAATATGTGTATCCCTATGTTCACTGCAGCATTATTTACAATAGCCAAGGCTTGGAAGCAGCCCAAGTGCCCATCACTGGGTGAGTAGATAAAAAAGCTGTGACATATTTACAGAATGGAATACAATGTAACCATAAAGAAAAAGAAAATTTTACCCTTTTGCCACAGCAGTGATGGACCTGGAGGACATTATGCTAAGTGAAAGAAGCCAGTCAGAGAAAGACAAATACCATATGATTTCACTCATGTGGAATCTAATGAACAAGCTGAACTAAGAAGAAAAAAGGGGACAGACTCATAGATGGAGAGCAGGCTGGCAGCTGTCAAGGGACAAAGGGAGCTGATTGTGGGGATCAAGGGATTCAGAAAATAAAGAGGAAAAAACTCATGGACACTGACAACAGAGTAGTGATTGTGCAGGTGAGGGAGTAGTGGAGAAGTTGGAGGAGGCTGTAGGAGGATAAATGGTAGGAGACTTGACTTGGAGTGTGAACACACAATACAGTGTACAGATGATGTGCTGTGGAATTGTGCACCTTAAACCTGTGTGTTTGTGTTAACCAGTATCATTTCAATACATTCAATAAAAAGTGAATAAAAGGGAGGGGGGAGGCAGAGGCAAGGAAGGGGAACAGTATAGACAAGAACCTAGTATAAAGGAACCATGGACATGGACAACAGGTGGGATTGACTTTGGGGGGAATGGGTGGGTGGGGAGGAGGATAGAAGGGAGCAAAAAGGGGATGGATGTAATACAACAACAATAAAATTTTAAAAAATTACTTGAAAAAAGGGAATAAAAGAATGATCACAACTATATTCCATATGTTCACAATATGGAGGAAA
Organism: Noctilio leporinus; assembly: GCA_004026585.1. NCBI lineage: Eukaryota > Metazoa > Chordata > Mammalia > Chiroptera > Noctilionidae > Noctilio > Noctilio leporinus. Next base: position 173,115 of record PVIW01002984.1, on the reverse strand, counting down.
ACATAGGCATATTAAAGAGAAACATGAAATATAAAAATGATCCAAACTTATCTTCTAAACATGAATAATTCAATGTCAGAAATTAAGTAGAACTGTACAAACTCCAACCCAAAAAGACCCAGCAAATATTTTTTAGATCAAATTTCACCATTTTCCATTTTAGTTCCTCACTTGTAAATAGACATAATTTAGTGTCCACCATATTGGAGTGTTATGAGAATTAAATGAGACTAGAAATTGCAACTCAGAACAACCCTTAAAAATAAAAAGAATCCATTAATATTAGTTACTGCTAATACTAATATATCTTATTTACATATTTCACACAGTTGCTCTGCTCTGTTCCAATTCTTCCTTGAATTCTCTGCTGTTATTTGCTTAGGCCAACCAATTACCTACCATCATGCTTGTTAACATTTTCAGTTTGACTGAACTTTGTTTGGTCATCTGCAGCCAGATATGACAATAATGCTTATCCCTCCCAAGGGTCAATCTAGATTCTGCTTCTTTTCCCAATTGGCTTAGACTGTCCTGCTGTTTATTAAATTCACTGTTCTTTTTCTGACAACAGGGAATCTTGGAAGTCATCTAGTCCAATCACTGAAACTCCCACTGTGATAGATATTATGAAGAATTCACTTTTCTAGATTTAAAAGTTTGTTTCAGGCAAGATACAATATACACAATCTAGCTTTGCAAAGTTTTTATTACTGAAATGACAAATTTGACTAAATCCTGTACACAAACTATTAAATTTTAGTTTGTATACTAAAATGTACATGATAGAGTATAAATAATAATAATGTATAAAACAGTGTGTTGTATAATATTACATGGTATATACCATCTCACTTCCACTCTGGATTTAGAAACGCAATTCCTGCTAATGAAAAATAGTGAGCTAATTACATTAATAACAGCTATCATTTTTAAAAAAGATTTTATTCATTATTTTTAGAGAGAGGGTAAGGGAGGGAGGCAGAGAGAGAGAGAGATATCAATATATGGTTGCTTTCACCTGCCTGTAGCTATGGACCTGGCTGGAGACCTGGCTTGCAACCTGGTTATATGCCCTGGCTGGGAATCAAACCAGTGACTTTTGGGTTCACAGGTTGGCACCTTATCCACTGTGCTACCAGCCAGGGCATAGCTATCATTTTTGAGCAAATTATGTACTAGGGAAGATTTTTATACACTATCTCATTTCATTCTTACTAGAACTCAATTGGGTATTATTTCTTTATTTTACAGATAAGAAAATTAAGATTGAGAAAGATTAAGTGACATGAAAATCACATACTCAGGAAATGAGCATGGATTTCAATCCATGTGTTTCTGTTGCAAAAAAAATTTGGTTCTTAATCACTCTGCTGTATTGGACAAACATAAGATAAATGCCTTAAATAGAACTAACATTTTTATTCTACTTTGAATAATATGTCACTAAAGCACAAAACAGGAAGACCCATAAGATTCAAATGGAAGGGGGTCTGGAAATCTACAGACAGAAATAAGACCTAGAGAGAGGATAACTATACTATACCTTGAATCACTCATGAAGTCAAAACAAGTGTGAGGTCTAACTATCATTAGAAATCAATTTTCTTTCTAGTTTTTCAAAGCTTCCCTTTCTCCACACTTTAAACTGTTCTAATCTGCTTTCCTACTGTGACTTATTTCTAGAAATGTATAGTTGGCATAACAGCATTCTCACACCTGGTGGGCAATGTAGCTGTGCATGCTGGGAATGCTAAGGATCATGAAGAACTGTGCGGGAACAATACAAGACATTGCCACTTCCAAAAACGAAGACAGAAGCTCTGCTGATAGTGGGAACTGGCCAAAAGCAATAACATCAAAACCACAGGAACACCTTCACATGTAAAAGCAGACTCAGTCAGTAGCAGACTAACAGAGTACTCTGATTGGGAATAAAAAACATGTTTTTCAAAAGCAGCTTCTTCTATTTGTTGAAGTGTTTGCCATCAATCATAAAATACGCATTCATTCATTTGTCCTAAAAAACATATGCTTAGTGTCTAGACAGGCCCTATGATTTGCACAGGAAGTGCCAAAGTGAGTGGATGAATGAATGAATGTATGAATGAATGAATGAATGCCCCTGATCTCAAAGTCTTCAGAGTCTTGTAGAAAGATCGAATATGTAAATGCAAAACACCACCAGAAATATACCTGCATTCAAACAAAGGTGGGATGATTATTTACTGCAGCAAAGGAGACATCACACCATGGGGAATAAAGGGGAGCCTCTGAGGGTATTGGGGACACTTACAGGATTTGGGCTTATGTTAGATAATTTAGGGGGAGGTTCAAGAAAGCAGATATTTGCTTTGGATGAGGTGTTGTCAGAAAGTGGGGCAATTCTATGATTGGATATCTTCCAATTGCTCAAGATAGAGTACAGTTTAACCTACAATTGGTAAAGAGGCAGAAGCCTCTTATGCAAGCTGGGGAAAGGGAATTTTTTGTGATTAGCCCCGGGTTGTTTTTTGCTTGTGCTCAGATGATTATGGAAAGTTCTTGTTATGTTTTAATTCATTAAGTGGATTAGCCACACAATAACCTCATATGATTTTGACATTCTGTGAAAATGTTACGTTCAGTGGGATAACACCATGGCCCATCTAGGGATGCTTTTACTTCCTCAACACTGAGTTATATTATACCTTGATAATTGCTAAATTATAAGAATACACAAATGTTGTGGCAATTTGAGAGACTGATACACTGATAAATTCTGCTTACAAATATGTGTTTTGGAAAGGGATTTCATGTGAATAGTGTCTTGAAGGAGGTACAGGAATTTACTCGGTGAAAGAGAGATAAAAGGTCATTGCCAAGCAGAAACAAAGTGGGTTAGCAGATGTGAGCACACAGATGATGAGAAAGTTTAAGTAGTACAGTATTCTGTAATAAATGATGGAAGTGGATTGGTGAAATTAAAGCTGAGTCTGTAAGTAGTGGTCAAATCAAGCAGGGAACTTAGACTTCATTCCAATGGTAATATGGACCAATCAAAATTATCTGAATCAGAGTATAACATAATCAGATATGTGTTTTAGAAGATTTTGGCAACTATCTGGAGAACAAACTAGCCTGAGAAAAGAAAAAAGATAATATCAACTTGAAAATTACTTTAGGCAAGAAATTGTAACTTTTAACTTTAATCTTTATCGCATTTTTTTCATTATCATTTAGTCCTTTTATACCCCCAGCAATCACTACACCAACTGTTTATGTCCATGGGTCCCTTTTATATTTGTTCCATCCCTCCACCCCTTTACATTCCCCAACCAACTCTCCATCTATGAGTCTGTCCCCTTTTTCCTTCTTAGTTCAGCTTGTTCATTCGATTCTACTTATGAGTGAAATCATATGGTATTTGTCTTTCTCTTACTTATTTCACTTAGCATAATGTTCTCCAGGTCTATCCATACTGTCACAAAGTATAACTTTTTTTTTTTATAACCAAGTAACATTCCATTGTGTAAATGTCCATTAGTTGTTCTACCTACTAATCTACTGTGGGATACTTGGACTATTTTCATATTTTGGCAATTGTAAATAATGCTGCAATGAACATAAGGGTACTTATATTCTTTCAAATTAGTGTTTTGGGTTCCTTCAGATATATTCCCAGAAGTGAAATAGGTGGGTCAAAGTTTTTAATTTTTTGAAGTATGTCCATATTGCTTTCCTTAGTTGCTGCAGCAATCTGCATTCCCAAAATTGGTGCAAAAGGGTTCTCCTTTCCTTACATCCCACAGCACTTACTGTTTGTTGATTTATTGAGGATGGCCATTCTGACAGGCATGAGATAGTATCTTGTTGTGGTTTTAATTTGCATTTCTCTGATGATTAGTGCTTTTCATATGTCATTTGGCCATCTGTATGTCCTCTTTGGAAAAGTGTCTGTTCAGGTAATTTGCCCATTTTCTCAATTGGGCAATTTGTTTTCTGGTGTTGAGTTTTGTAAGTTCTTTATACATTTTGGATATTAATCACTTATCAGATGTCTTGGTGAACATGTTCTCCCATTCTTTTGGATTATCTTTTTATTTTGTTTATGATTTACTTTGCTGTGCAAAAACTTTATAGTTTGATGTGGTCCCATTCATTTATTTTTTCTTTTGGTTCCCTTACCTAGGGAGGTATATACAATAAAAAGTTACTACAAAAAATGTCTGAGATTTTGCCACTTATGTTTTCTTTTATGACTTTTATGGTTTCAGATCTAACATTTAAGTCTTTGATCCATTTTGAATTTATTCTGGTTTGTGATATAAGAAGGTGGTCTAGTTTAATTTTTCTGTATGTATCTGTCCAATTTTCCAAACATCATTTATTGAATAAACTAACTTAAGCCCATTGTGTGTGCTTGCTTTCACTGTACGATATTAATTGACTATAAAGGTGTGTGTTTATTTCTGGGTTCTCTATTCTGTTATATTGATCTGTATGTTTGTTTTTTATGCCAGTATCAGACATTTTTTATTAATATAGCCTTAGAGTATAGTTTGATATCAAATAGTGTGATTCCTCCAACTTTATTCTTTCTCAGGATCACTCTTGCTTTGCTGCTGAGCCTTTTATGGTCCCATATAAAATTTTGAAATATTTGCTCTAGTTCTGTGAAATATATCATTGGAATCTTGATAAGAATTTATTGAATCTATATATTGCTTTGGGTAATATTGACATTTTAATTATGTTAATTCTTCCTATCCATGACCATGGTATATGCTTCCCTTTATTTGTATCTTCTATTTCTTTCTTTCTTCAGTATCTTATTTTCCAAGTACAGGTCTTTGACATCCTTGGTTAGGTTTATTCCTAGGTATTTTATTCTTTTTGTAGCAATTGTGAATGGGATTGTTTTCTTTTTCTGTTAGTTCATTATTGGCATATAAAAATGCAACTGATTTCTGAATATTAATTTTGTATTTTGTGTCCAGCTACCTTGCTGAATTCATTTATCATTTCTAGTAGTTTCTTGGTGGAATCATTGGGGTTCTCTATGTACAGTATCATATCGTCTGCAAATAATAATAGTTTTAGTTCTTCTTTTCCAATTGGAATGCATTTTATCTCTTTTTGTTGTTTTATTGCTGTGGCTAGAACTTCTAGTACCATGCTGAATAAGAAAGATGAAAGCAGACATCCTTGTCTTATTCCTTATCTTAAGGGGAACTCTTGTAGCTTTTGCCTCTGTCTTATTCTTGATCTTAAGGGGAAAGCTTGTAGTGTTTGCCTGTTGAATATGATGCTGGCAGTGGGTTTGTCATATGTAGCCTTTATTATGTTTATGTATGTTCCTTCTATTCCCACTTTGATGAACGTTTTTTATCACAAATGGGGCTGGATTTTATCAAATGCTTTTTCAGCATCTATTAATATGACCATGTGGTTTTTATCCTTCATTTTGTTTATGTAGTGAAGCACACATTGATTTGTGAATGTTATACCAAACTTGCATTCCCAGAATAAATTCCACTTGATCATGGTCTATGATCTCTTTGATGCACTGCTGTATCTGGTTTGCTAATATATTGTGGAGGATTTTAGTATCTTACGTTCATCAGGGATATTGACCTATAATTTTCTTTCTTTGTAATATCTTTATCTGGTTTTGGAATTAAGATAATGCTGGCCTTGTCAAATGAGTTTGGGAGCCTTTCCCCCTCTTGAATTTTATAAAACAATTTGAGAAGGAGAGGTGTTCATTCTTCTCAGAACATTTGATAAAACTCACCTGTAAAGCCATCTGGTCCAGGGCTTTTGTTTGTTGGGAGTTTTTTGATTATTGCTTCAATTTTACGAGTTGTAATCTGCCATTTCAGATTCTCCAATTCTCTGATTTATTTTGGAAGATTTTATGTTTCTAGGAATTTATCCATTTCATCTAGATTGTCCAGTTTGTTGGCATATTAATTGTTCATAATATTTTCTTACTATCCTTTACATTTATTTGGTGTCAGTGTTATTTCTCCTCTTTTTTTCTGATTTTATTTATTTGGGTCCTTTCTATTTTTTTTCTTGAAGAATCTGGTTAAACACTTGTCAATTTTATTTTTCTTTTCAAAGAAACAGCTCTTGGATTTATTTATCTTTGGTATCATTTTTTAAGATTCTATTTTGTTTATTTCTGCTCTGATCAAATTTTAACACCCTATTGACTTCAATGGATAGATAGGTGTTTGAGACCAAAAATCAACAAGGAGACAGTGGTCTTAAATGACACACTAGATCAAATGGATTTATTTGATATCTCAAGAGCATTTTACCCCAGAACAGCAGAATATACACATTTTTCAAGTGCACTTGGAACATTTTCTAGGAGATACCACACATTAGGACACAAAACAAATCTCAATAATTTTAAGAAGACTGAAATAAGCACTATCTCTGACCACAATGCTAAGAAACTAGAAATCAATCATAAGAAGAACACTGAAAAACACACAAAGACATGGACGCTAAATAACATGTTAATAAACAATCAATGGGTCATCAATGAGATCAAAGAAAAAATCCTTGAAACAAATAGAAAAGATACCTTGAAACAAATGAAAATGAGGAAACAACAATCCAAAAATCTGTGGGATACTGGGAAAGCAATCCTAAGAGGGGGAAATTCATAACATTACAGGCCTATCTCAAAAAAATCAATCAATAAATTAAAATAAAAAGCTCAAATAAATAATCTAACTTTACACTTAAAAGAGCAACCAACAAAGTCCAAAGCAAGGAGATAACTAGTTTTTAAACAGAATCAGTAACAATGTGAATGCAAAACAGAAAAGATATGAGACATTTCCAGTGCAGAATTGACCAGACTTAGAGATTATATTTTCCACTAAAATGTAAGATGCAAAAGGGTAGGAATAAAGTAATTTGCTCCCCACTGGATACCTAATAACCAATACAATGTCTGGTATGTGGTAGTTGCTCATTGAATATATTTGTTGAATTAATTAATAAATTGTGAAGGATGGGTTGAGAAAGAAGATATCAATGAAGAAGTAGTAAATGTTTGTAGATCATGGTGCTGGGTGAATGATTAAATAAATTGAGGCAAAAGAGCATACCTTTGAGAAAGAAATTGTTTTGATTTTATATGAACACATACAACAAAATAGACATTGTTGGCTATACTTGCATATATTGAATATTAAAATTCTTTAAGGTATATTTTTAATATTTTTAAAATAAAAAGAACCTGAATGAAGTATGTTGACTAATCAAGTAAAAACCCAGAATCCCAAACATGTTACCTTATGTTAAAAGAGGTTAATACATTTCTTCTATGCTGAAAACTATCATGTAATGGATAAGCCCCAGACTTATTAAGTATATTTAGTGACTAAAAAGATGAGCTAAAAAATAAAGTTCTAGAAAATATAATTAGCATATAGACTTAAGAAATTATCATCTTTACTATAAATTTTTTCAGCCTTATGGTATAATTGACATTCAAACAATTGCACATATTTAAAACCTACAAGTTGATGAGTTTGACATATTTACATATCTCTAAAATTATCACAAGATAATGAGTATATTCATCACCTCCAAATATTTCATTGTGTTTCTTTGAAATCCCCCTCTTTCCCTTCATCACTCCATGCTCCCAAACCCAGTCCCCAGGCAACCACTGATCTACTTTTTCCATATATAGCTTAGTGTACAGTTTTTAGAATTTCATATAAATGAAATCCTACAGTATGTGGTTTTTATTGTCTGACTGCATTCACTTGGCATGATTATTATAAGATTCATCCATGTCATTGTATGCATCAAAACTTCATTTGTTTTATTACTGAGTGGTATTTCATTGTACATGCAAACAATTTCTTATTGGAGTCTCCTCTTGATAGATAGATAGGTTGTATCATGGTTTTAAAATATGTCCACAGGTTTTGATGTTATGTCCTTTAAGAAGTAGAGCCTAATTTCCCTTTCCTTTGCAACGTGGGCTAAACTTTGCAACTCTTTCCTAATGAATAAAGCAGAAGTGATGGCATGCAACTTTTGAGACTGGTCACATAGGATTTTGGACTTCCTCCTTGCTCTATTCGGGTGTACTTTGGGGCAAGTCAGTTACCGTGATTTAAGTGAACACAAATGGCCCTATGGAGAAGCCTGTGTAATGAGAGCCTGCCGTCTCTTGTCAACAGCTAAGCAAGGGAGCCATTTTGAATGTAAATCTAATTTCAGCCCAGACTTTGAAGGACTGCAGCCTCATGACTGACCCAGAACCAGAATAGCCCAGATAAACTGCTCTGAAATTCTTAATTCACAGAAACTATGAGATAAAAATGTTTGTTGGTTTTGGTTACCAAATCTTGGGATAATATGTTATATGACAATAGGAAATTAATATAGGTAGTTTCAGGTTTGGGGACATGGTGGGTAAAACTGCTATAAACATTTGTATGCAAATCTTTGTATGGATATATGCTTCCATTTCTTTTTGGTTTGCTATATTTTATAGCACAATTTTTATTTTGCCTTATAGTATTTCCATTCAAGTGTCAAGTTGACCCAACAAGGTTAAAAGCACCAGGTACTTATTTAATATTCCACACGATGCTCAGATCCATGCTAATTACCTAGTAAATGATCAATATGTTGAAGTAAGATAAATTGAGAACAATAAGTACTCAGATGACTTTCAGCATGCACCTGAGAGAAGAGAGAAGGTGATTCAATGTTGTTGGTGGACATAGTGACTGACCTCCCCCGTCTCCACCTTGTGAAAAATGGATTGGTGCTTTAGGTCCAGGAAAAAGAATGTAGTTTGCAATCCATAAATAAAGTTCACCTCAAGGTGATATGATATCTAATTTGAATATTACATGTTAATGGGGAGAATTAGTCCAACATCATCCTAGTGAAAATCTAAAATGACATACTTCTTGAAATAGAAATAAAATGTACTTGATGACATTGCCAAAGAGTGTCCTGTCTACTTCTGCTTTCCAACCAATCTAAATTGTGCTTATGGAAACTGACAATAGCATTGAGAATGAGTGAGGTGTATATATTTCAGCTTTCTAAAATGGCTAGGGAGAGCCATGTATGTAACAATACACACAGGAATGCCTTGGTTTTGTTCAGTAGGTTTCTATGTGTTCTTTATCTGATATGGCGAACATTGAGCTTTCTAAAGGGGTAGAAACATATGATTTGAAATAGCCAACTACTTCAAAGAAATACTCTAAGAAAAGAGTACCAAACTTAACCACACATCCTTATTGATCCTACGTACTAGTGGGAGATAGAAATCACTCCATAGTAGTTTAGAACTAGGAATAATGGGTTCTTTTAAAAAATGTTCATGAGATTTTCTGTTTTGCATTTTCTTATTCTAATCTTGATTCCATTCTACCAATGTTTGCTTAGGGGAGAGTTAAGATTTTTAAAGCAAGAATGCAAAATGGAAAACAATAATGTTAATATTGAGCTTTTGATACCAAAATTCAGCAAATTATCATGGAGAAAAACAGACATAAAGAATTTTCTAAACTCCTTTATCTTCTTTGAAACCCAAGTTATGATCCTAGTCATGATGTTTTGCTTAAGGGAGATCCTATTAACATAGAGAGAGGGATTAAGAAAACAAAGCTCTTCTAGGCCTGGTGGATTAGGAAGTGCATTAGACAGCAAAAGGGAGCAGAGTGACTAGGAGAAATGTCAAGGTTGTTGGTACCCTCCCTGCCTCCAGTGCCCAACCTCACAGCACAGATTCCTGGTCAGAAACAGGATTTTTAAATCACGGTAACAGTGCGCTAATTGGGGTATTAGCATTTGCTTAAGTTTCTGAAGCCTGAATCTCCACAAGGCACTCCTGTATGCTAGTTGATGGCTTTACAGGAAACTGAGTTTAGAAAACCTGAATCTTGTATAGTGGCAAGTGAGTCTGTCTGAACTTTGCCCCGGAGGCAAATTTATCATGATTAGAAAATGAATCTGCCTCCTGTCACAGAGGCAATTTCCCTTAAGTCTGCTCACTACCCACTCTCCATGAAGTTAGTCTGGAACAAAGGTAGTGCCTCCAAGATGTACAAAATTGTGAGACCAATAGAGGACTGTGTCCCAACAATCAATACCTAAGAAAAACCTTCAGAGTAAGTATATTTCACTCACTTTTCAGAGAAGGGAATGAGAATGAGAGAATTAAGAGAATTAAGGGCCCTGGCTGGTAGCACAGTGGATAAGGCGCCGGCCTGCGAACCCAAGGGTCGCAGGTTCGATTCCCCAGCCAGGTCACATAACCAGTTTGCAAACCAGGTCTCCAGTCAGGTCTGTGGCTGGAGGCAGGTGAAAAGCAACCATACATTGATGTCTCTCTCCCTCTCTGCCTCTCTCCCTTCCCCTCTTTCTAAAAATAATGAAATAAAATCTTAAAAGAAAAAAAAGAGAATTAAGGACCTCACACCAAACCCCATAGTAATGCAACTGGGATTTATACTGTCCCTTTCCACACCCTCTCCCCACTAAACCACTCCCAAGACACATTGCGTGTTTATGACAGTCCAGAAATCATTACTGGACCCTTCTAGGGAGAAAATTTCTATTTGTTTACACTGCCTTTCCCCCAGGATAACAAATTTTATTTCTTGAAAAATATCCCAGAAAAACAAAAACAAAATTTTATAAATGAGATTAGATACCGCTCCCAAAATGGGAGGACATGTAAGCTAAAGGACCACCTTGAATACTCTAGTCCCAGCAGATGCAAAACAGGACAAAAAAAAAAAAAAAAAAAAAGAGCAAGATAACAACAACAACTACTATTACTACTACAAAATAACAGAGCAACTCAACCAACAGGTAAACTAAGGTCTTATTGTACAGCCAGCCCAGATGAGCTGTCTTAGGCACCAACAGCTATCATTACTATGCTCCATTTACATCTCTGATTCACAGAATCATGCACATAACAAGATGGATTTTGTTTCATGCTATAATGTTCTCAAGTGTTTTGTTAAGAAGCAATAGACAACTGCCATGATATGTATATATGTGGGAAGACTCATTGAAAAATAAGATGTTGGGTAAATATTAAAGAGACATTTCAAGTTTATATTGTGAGCTAATTAGAAGTTTAAAAGGGCAATTAAAACTTAAAAATGAACATTTTGCAGAGTTAATAGGATTAGATTTCTAATGACTTTTGAAGTCTCTTTTAGATATTGACTGACCTGAAGTTGGCAGTTATCATTCTAGGACTGTATATCTTAATCAAAAACAATTTTGCCCTGCAGAGTACATTTAGCAATGTCTAGAGATTTGTTTGTGTGTTAAAACTAGGGGTAGGGATGCTACCAGCACATCATGGGTAGAAGCCAAGGATGCTTCTAAACATCTGATGATGAGCAGGACAGACTCCTCACAACACAGAATTATCCAGTTGAAATTTTCAATAGTGTTAAAGTTGAGAAACCACGTTTTAGGATTCCAGAGACAACTATATTTAAGGAAAATCTTGGACAACCCATTTCTCTGGTAAGTTCAAAATTACTTACATTCAAAAAGAAGCTTTATGTGTTCACATTTTTTTTTGGGGGGGGGGGGTCCAAAAATACAATTTTAAATGTTTATGTGAATTGGAGTATATGGTTTTGAGCCTAAGATATATACATTCCTTTACATATTAATTTGGCATTTTATTTGCAGGAGACAACGCATTGGGCACTCTAAATTTTAAAATAAGTTTCCTGCCTTCCATGAACATCTAACAAAGAGATGGGTCAACAGTCGTATTGCCATCAAATAATTGTAGAATTAGAAGTTGGAAAGTAGGACAAAGAACATCAAAATAAGTAGGAGATTCTCAGGAAAGGCTTTAAGAGGAAGAAGCTCTGAGCTGAGACTATATGGATAAGTAAAAATATTTCAGACTGGAGGCTGGAGAAAAACAGGCTTTAGAACAGAGACAAAAAGCATACCTGGTGTACAAATCTAATTAGTTTAGAAAATAAATTGTGCTTCCCTTTAATAGTATAGGAAGCAATTAGGAGGTAAACCAGAGTTAAAAATAATTTGAAGCTTCTGAAAATTTGATTGGAAAGAGTGTAGTGGCTGATAATATAAATCTCCAAGGGGAAAATCAGAAAAACATAAACAAGTTGCCATAATCTAACTTTCTTCATGGTCCAGAGATTAAAAATATAAGAAATGAAAAACACAAAGACAAGTTGCCACAGCTAAGAACAGATTTAACACAGAAAAAAATGCTGTTAAAGGACCCAAGGCCAGCATGAAACCTACGGGTAAAAATAAAGGGACATTAGAACCAGCGTGCGGAAAGTATCAGTGAGGTAAAAACATAGGTTAAACTTTGGAAAATAAGTTTGCCTTTGTTGTTTTCTAAATTCTTTCTCAGTTTGAAACAATCATTTTTTTGAAATTTCATTTGAAACCCAGGAGATCTTTACCATAAATAACATAAAGTCTCTTATACTATCATATGCCTTCTAGTTGCCTACATTTATTTTCCCTTTAGAGGCAGGAAAAACATCCCTGTGTGCTCCAGAATATTTTGAGCACTTTAGTGATACAATATTCAATTTGAACTGGTATTACTTGTAAGTTTTTATGATTGGAAAATCATATGGTATGACTTTTTAAAATAGCCCCAAAGACTATCATAGCATTTCTATAATTATTTGCTACAATGATGTATTCTAACACCCAAGAAAATGTACCTAATTTCAAAAGACACGTTTCCCTTGGCAAAACACCTGTTTCAAAGTGGAACAAAGCTTGTTACTTCATGGTATCCCCTGAAAGCTATGTGTGTTAATGGAGTGCGGTCTAACCCACAGCCAACACCAGCATCCCACTGCACCCACCAGCTTGGCCCGCTTCTTAACTAGGTAGGGTTCAGGCTGTCTCCCTAAGCACTGAGAAACCCTGTTTTCAAACAATCACTTGTTATATAACGACTTCAAAGTAGGTAAGTGGGACTTATGCTAGAATACCTACTGCATGAATGTCCCAAATATAAAGTACATGATGTGATGATCTTTTTGCGGAAGGTAGAAGCCAGATCACCCCCAAAGGAGCTTGCTTATTGCTTTCATCCATGCTTAGCAGCTTTCTCAAAGATGTTTCTCAAAGCATGGCTCTCGGATCACTTGCACCAACAAAATTTGGGGGGTTTGTGAAAAGGCAGTTTCCTTGGTGCTCCTTCACACCTGGTGGATAAGAATCTTTAATTTGATCCTTAGGCATGCTAGATTTCATATGTATGTCTTATGTTGAGAGGTCAGCAAAATTTTGCATAAGAAAATTATGTATTTTGTGTTGAATTCACTCAGTATATGAAGTTATACTCAAAATATGAATTTTCACTCTTTTAATTAGTGGTTAGGACATTATTAGCCTATATCTACATGATGGGCTGTCAACATTTAGGAAAAATAACTACTGATTCTCTTTTAAGAAATAAAACATGTTATCACAACATTTGTCAAAGCCAGTAAGCCATCATGGTTTTCAGTGTTAATACTGTTTCCTTAGAAGGGTGTGGTGGAGCTAAGTTTCTTTAAATAGAGGAGGAGTCAGATTCACAAATCCAAATTCATTGGGGGAAAAAATCATTTATTTTTATTTTATTTTATTTTTATTTAAAGTATGAATGTGGCCTGGCCCAGGAAAGGATTGTAGATTTATTTTGAGAGCCAAAACCACAGGGGTAACAGTATTAAAAAGAGTAAAGTACATTGTACTAACAGGATATTTTTTTCAGACATATGATGTATCATAAAAAAGAAAGCCATCTAAAATTATGTGTTTCTATAGGTCTTCAGTGTGCCCCACAACACCTAACAAAATGTTATTAATACCTTGGGAGGAAGGGTTGGGTAGTGGAAGGAATTTATATATTCATAACTGAATAAATGAAGTGCCTCTCCCCTCCCTGCCCAGCTCATTGTTCCTGAAGTGGATTCCTGCAGGCCATCCATTGCTTAGCCAGAGATATCTGGCTTCATAGAAATGAATAATCTGGACCAGATTTTCTGTACTGTCATTTTTGGAGTCATGAGAAAGATGAGTGAGAAAAGAAAAAGTCAATGATGACAAAGAGGAAGAACCAAAACAGAGACAGACAGAGAAGAGACCAAGCTGCCTCTGAAAGACAGGTTGGTTTTCCAATTCTAGTTGACAAGGGACCTAACTGAATGCCATTAGGTGTCCTTATGTTCCATGAGATCTCTGAGCACTTTCAGTAGCCCCATTTTGCTTTGGCATGGGCCTTTGTTCCTGCAGCCGTGAAAACAACAGTAAGGTTCCTAAGAGAATGTGATAAATAATAGTGTGAACTCCATACCTACAAAGCACTTACCAAGGGGATCTGCCTCCTTACTTGGCTTCATCAAAAGTCTGGCCTCTTCGAAATTGCTTCTATGCCTTTTATCAGAATTTTGTTGTATATCATGTGGATAAATATTACACAGAGAAGAAAGTATTTGGACTCAAACCATACCATCTTGACTTGAGTAAACATGTTCTTTTTTCATTTGAATTCCCTGTAAGGAATGGAAACTAACATTTAAGTACATTGCATGTGCAAAGAACTTTATATCATTAACTTTTTAATCCTCACAGATTTATAAGATTTTGATGGGGGAACTCAAGGGTTAAACATTTCTAGCTTTAGATATATAGTTAATAGGCTTAGTGATTAATATATATAAAAAGCTATTGTTCCAGGAACTGGAATGTATGGCCAGACCTACCCTGACTCCAGGAGGCCTATAAGCAATTCAACCTTTGTGCCCCAAGAAATCTGCAAGTGATCAAGATGGTATCTGAGTCATTGTGCTCTAGGGAGAAAATATTAGAAGCTGATAAAGAATCACTGGGATGCTAGGAAAATCACAGGACTGCAACTTTTATCTGACTAACCTTTTTCCCTGAATTCCAAACCCTTCACCTATCCTTTTCTTCTTATAAAAAAGGTTGGCTTAAGGTACGATACCAAGGTTTTTTTTTAGGATACAGAGCTCTCCATTTTCCCACATCACCAGCATCTGAATCAAGTGCCCATAAAGATGCAACTCTTATCTCTACTTATTGCTTCTAGCACCAACTTTTCTGGTTTCAGTTTTGGCTCAGGGAAGTAAATTGATTTGCTCAGTGATCAAAGTGCAAAAATGGTAATGTTTATACCATAATCCAAGACTCTACCTCTTCATTCAGAACTCTTTCTACTAGATCAGTAGCTCACAAAATATGGTGCATGCAACATTTATAGTTTCCATGACTACTTTAAATAGATAATAAAAAATATTTAAACATTTTAAGTTACACGTATATTTTAATATATTTTAGAAAAATAATTAGAAGCAAATTTGGGTTTATGAATATATGTACATTCATGTGTGTAGTAAATAATAGAACAGATGGTGTAGAGGTACAAAAAAAATATTTAAGAGAAATGGTTGAGTTTTGGAACCTTATCATATCAGGTTCCTAATCAACATCTTGGAAATCCATTCAAAAGTGCTCTAGTGACCATATTAAGTTCAAGACTGGTATTTTAATTAAACATTTTTAGAAAAGAATATGTCTGTAGTCCTCTATCTCCATATCATAACCATGTTGAAATGGGTAGGGTGTTGAAGATACTATTGCATTTTTGAGTTTCTATAATCTGTATCTAGTATTATTTCTGTTCAAAATATTGAAATATGATAAATATGATAAATATTTTTCTACACCCAATACATTGTGCATTAAAATTATTGAATAATAACATACATAAACACTGTAAACTCTTCTAACTACTTTAACAAAAACACTCCACAACTTTGTACATTTTGAGAATATTTTCTAGGTAACCAATAAAACAAGACAAGGCAATGTTATAAGGAAGGCCTATGGACTTCATTCGCTTGGAAAAAGATAATAACACTTTCGTGATGTATTGCCTGGGCTGTCATGCCCAGGTGATACAATGGACCTGAGAAACTAAAATGACTGAGAAATCGAAATCGTTAATAAATGGACATTCTGGACACAAACACAAAAGCACGCAAAGATGAATAGAAAATTCTTCTCTTACTGAGTCTAAAGTTCTTTCAGAGAAATGTAAATGTGGGATTTCATTCAGAGGATAGTAGCAATAAGACTTGATTAAAGAATCCAACATTCTATTTTCCTAAATCCTTCCTCTACTAACAAAGATTTTGGGGGAAGGCCTCTCACTGCTCCAAGTCTGTTTTGTCACTTAGAAGCTGTAAATAAAAACACCTACCTGACTAGCTCCAAAGATTATTGCAAAGGTGCATTATATACTGTAAAGCAATATTATGCTTAGAAAAACAATTAACAAAAAAAGCTTAAATTTTCCTCATTGTAATGAGGTTTGCTTGCCTTATTTTCTCTTCTATTGATTGCAAAGCTTGGTTTGTTTCTTTTAAGAAACAGTTATTCTGGAACACAGAATTACTAATTAAAATATGAAGGTTGAAAGCATGTTTATAGTAGGAGAGAGGGGAAATCATGTATTTAAAAATGATTTTTTTCAGGTACCATTACAGCAGATGGGGAGATGAATTGGATGAGAGGGTCCAACGTAAACAAACAAAAATCTGCTCTTAGAATTCTAATGAGGAATGTGTTTATTTTTTACAGCTTAGGCTTCACCAGTCTGGTGAAATATTTGAATGAGGAATTCATATACTCTGCATCTGTCTCATGCCAATTGTCACTAGCTGGTTTGGGAATGTCTTCTCTCTTTTACTGCCATCATGGATCTTGCTGAAGTTCTGAAAGTCTATGTCAACATTTTGTTTTCTGAGTCCTCATGAAGTTCATCTTTCCAGAGAAAAATCACTCTAGGAGGAGCTTTCAACAACAAGCTTGCTGAGCAAGATGGATGCAGTTTCATGTAAGTATAAAAGGCTTATTTTCTCCCCCTGTTTAATTACTTTAGAAACATTTCTGTGTTCCTTGATACACTCACTTTACTTTTACCAAGGTCAAATGCTGCCCTTGAAAAATCACTTGATACCCTCTGCCCTTGGTTAGATGTCAAGTCTGAGGAACATTTTCAAAAAGCTGTTGCCTCTCTAAATGACCTATAAAGGTTGTTTCAACTGCTGTGATTCTAAATTGCCTTTTCCTTCAGCAGAAATATCTGGAAGAAAGGTTGCTTATTGTACCCTCTAGTGGTGATTGTGACATTCTTTTGAAAAACTATTTTTATTCTATCCCTGGGTCTTTTACGGTGAAGTCATTGTATATTTACTTTAAAATATATTTATTTCATCCTTTGGACTTATACTGTAAATTCTGTAGTACAAGAGAATTTTATCAATCTTTCCAGAGATGCAAATAATGAAAATCATTTATATTGTACTATAGTGTTCATAAATGCATCAAAAATAGGGTTTTTGTGGGGGGGGGGGAGGTTTCATAGGAGATTGACTCTTTTTCCTTACATTTTATTAACCCAAATTTCATTCCATTTTTTAAAAATGTTTTCATTTTTCTTTCCAAAATGAAAGAAATTTTGGAATATTGCCAGTAGGCAGTTAGTTATTTATGTTATTGGAGGAAGTATATATAGCACTCTGCATACCCCAAAATATCATTTACATTAGTGTTTAGAGGTCCTTTTTATTCATTTTGGGCCATGAATACATCTCATTTTCTAGAATGTACAGCATTTGAAGCATTTGAAATAAAAATTAAAAAACTGCACATGAAAAATCCTGATTCTGCAATAACTAGGAGTATATCCACTATCTCTTCCATTCCCATGTGTTTTCCTTGCTCCCCACTCCCTCCTTCCCCAACAACGGTCCAAGGAACACCTTTAAACAGGGAGGAAGCACATGGTCTGGGAGAGCTGCTTCTAAGAGTGTTACTATCTCTGTCTACATTCTTCTCATGCAGATATTTAATTAGGTATTTTTGTTCTAAAATTTTTGCTTTCAAATTCCTAGTGAGTTACAGTTTGCATATAGATTATAAGAATTAAAGCAGTGAAGAAAAATGAAAGAAATAATCAAACAGAATAGGTGGTTCTTAATAGAAACTTAAAATTAAGACTTATCCTCACAAAAGTTGTTGATTTGATTCCCAGCCAGGGCACATAACCAGGCTGCAAGCCAGGTCTTCAGCCAGGTCTTCAGCCAGGTCCCCAGCTGGAGGCTGGTGAAAGGCAACCATACATTGATGCTTCTCTCCCTTTCTTCCTCACTCCCTGCCCTTCTCTCTAAAAATAGTGAATAAAATCTTTTTTAAAAATTTACAAAAAAAAAAAAGTCTTTCATAATTATGGTCAGAAGGCAAAAAACTGAAAAGATACACATAATATCTTTGAGGAGAAAGTGCTAATTTTCTAATTTACAAAGAGTTCTCTGTAGTCACTAAGGAAAAGACAACCCAATGAAAAATTGGCAAAGCACATAAATCGGCAAACCGCAGATGAGCAAATGTGAATGGACAGAAAACAATGAAAAATGTTCATCCTCACTAATGATCCCTGAAACATAAATCTAAACAAGCTAAAAATTTCACTGATTATCTTGGCAAATGTTGAAAGAGTTTAGAATATGAAATTTTCGAGAGTGTGATGGATGAAATGGCATGTTTTACTACTACAGGTAAGAATGTCAACCTTTTGGGAAGTAAGTTTGGCAATATTTATTTCTTATTTAATCTTTTTTGTATTTTTTTCCATTACATTGAGTCCACTTATACCCTCCTCCCCCTAGCAATCACCACAATATTGTCCAATATTTGCTTACTATTTATTAAAATGTTTTCTGACTCAGTGATTTCACTTCTACACTCTTAGGACTTTATCTTACATAAATACTTTGCATAAATGTGCAGAGATATATGTATAGAGGAGTTTTTATATTATTAAAAATGATCCAAATGACCACTGTAGGAAAATGGATTGGAGTTCCTCATAAAATTAAACATAGCAATTCAATGAAACATGGTAATTCCATATGATCCAGCAATTTCACTTCTGGATATAAACCCCAAATAACTGAAATCAGGGACTCAAACAGATATTTGCGCATCCATGTTCATGGCAGCATTATTGGCAATAGTCAAATGTGGACGAAATCTAATGTCCACTGGCAGATGAAAAGATAAACAAAATGTAGTGCATGCAATAGTTGACTATTATTCAGCCTTAAAAAGGAAGGAAATTCTAATATATACTACAATATGGATGCACCTTGAAAACATTTGCTAAGGGAAATAAGCCAGTCACAAAAAAAATGTTATGTGAATCCACTTACATGAGATACTTGGGTAGTCAAAGACATAGAAACCAGCTACTTTATATATGTACATTAGACAGTGAGTATCTGATGTATGAATATAAACTTTCGGTTGAGAGATTAAAAAGTTCTGCAGATGGATGGTGGTGACGGTTGCAGGGCATTGTGAATATACTTAAAATGCCACAGAACTGTACCCCTACAAATGGCCACAAAGGTAAGTTTTATGTTATGAATATTTGACCACAAATTTAAAAGTATTGGATAGTAAATGTTGGGGTATACATTCCACTTACGTTAGCTATTAACGTATTTTTAAATAAATATTTGCAACATGTTTTAAAAATTACCAAAATGTTCATCAATAAACTATTGTATAACCATTTAGTGGAGTAGCACACAGCTCTTATTTATAGAAAGAATGTTGTGAATATGACCTTACATGGAATGGTGAATAAGATACATTGTCAAGTGAAATGAGGACATGGAAACAGAACATTGTATTACAGTTGTTTTATGTATTTCTTCTATAAAAATAATTACATCGTTAACCAAGGGTAAGGAAGGCCATCTAACCCAGACGATGGAACAGCATCACCTTTGTGATTTTCTTCTTAGGGACACAGAGCCAGGTCTCACTTTTGAATATAGGAGTTGAGTTTCACTGTAAATCATGGATGTTCTTCACTGTCAATTACATGAAGAAGGCTTGGAGATTGTGTGCAGCTGGGTGCCCCTGACCTGTGTCCAATCACATGGAGACAAGCTAAGAACAAGTTAGGAAGGTGGCTCAGCCCCTCCAGGATCCAAGGCAGGCCGCACTTGAGCTGCAGCCAAAATTTATTTTTCTTGTTGGACTTTTTTCTCCCATTAGTTCCTGTGCTTCTGTAAAGTCTCAGGCATGCTGAGGGGGAACTCCTGGAGAGCCTATGTCCATACTGGTGGGCAGCCATCACCGCCAAAAGCTGCTAGTCCTCTAGAGTAGAAATGACATCATTCCTACTAAAAAGAGGGGGAAGGGAAGAACCTTAGGGGTGTGTTCCATAAGATATGTACCAAAACCCATTAGAAATAGCTGAGACGTTCTTTGTAGGGGATTCCATCTTTGTCAATAAAGAATATTGGAGAATGGTCTCACTGTCTTGGTTTGGATTCGAGTAATTTTAACCCAGGTCTAATCTGGAATCTTTTTGACCCTCACAGGTAGAGGTGGTTAAAAGCCCAACCTCAATTTCAAATCCTGTAGATTCTGAAACTTCCCCAGGTGTTCTGTGAATTCTAGGGGATCAAGGAGCGAAGGAGGAAGGGACTATGTCTCACAGCCTCCCCAGGGGTGTCTCTGTTCACACAGCTTCAAGAGAAGCCCACTTGCACCAAAAATTCTGTGAACGTAAGAGTCTTTACTAAACCACTGGACACCCGGGAATGAACCAAATGGCAGGAAGTCCCAGGGGAGAATGCTGGTGCCCACACATTTCTTGGCACCCCAGTACCGTGAATTCTTGTTACTCCTCCATGCAGTGCCCAGCCTTGCAGCATTCTTGGGCTCCTCCCTCCATCCTCTCATTTATTTTCCTCTGATTATTTCTTCATAGCTCAGCCCTAGCCCCATTCTTGAAAGGAAAAAAGAAAGAAAGAAACCCTCTCCCTGTCTCATGCAGAGCAACGCTACCCTATGTCTGAAGTTTGTGTATCAACCTACGCCTTGGCCAACAACTCTAAGGCTTCACCTTTTAATTCAATTATTTATTAAGGTATTTTCCCAGCCTCAATCTATAATGAATTTTCAGGTCAGCAGTTAAGATAACAAAAATATTTCTACCATATTTTTCCTAAAATGGAAAGATAAATAATAGATATATGTATAGCTTCTGTAGAGCTTAGGAGACAATTTACTGTAAAGTTAACAATAAATGAGCTCTAAAGGGGTAGATCATAGATTACTTTCATTTTCTTCATTGGTTATATTCAGTGAGTTTTGAATATCTACAATAAGCATATATTTCTTTTTCCTGGGACTTCACAGGTAAGGTAGATGTATTCCCTGCTCTTGTGAAGTTCCCAGTGCACAGCCCAGGTTCTAACCCCAGTGGGATACGGTTGCTCCAAAGAGCTAAGATGTCTAATTGAATTATCCATACTTGTTGAGTTTATTCATATTGCTGTGAAACATTTTCTGAGTAGCAGTAAACCCACTTTCTGTCTCCCAGAACCATAAGTTGCCATGAATTCCTAGTTTTAATGCTAATGGGGTCCTTCTGATAAAAATGGCATTTGCTTCACTCTGCAAGTTATCTTTTGTTGGATTTTAATTAAAAATATTTCTAAATATTTCCTCTGGAGCTATAAGACCAAGGAACCAGATACATTGTTGGGCATACTTTCCTGTTTGTCCTGATAAGAAAGCCAGAGAATTCTAACTCTACCAGTTAGTTCTTCACCCCCAGGTGTGGAATTTAAATTATTTCAACATATACTCATATATTTATAAAATGAGACAAGTTGATAGCAAGAGCAGTACTCAATAATTGGAAAATGAGTTACTTTTTATCTCTTGGTTAAAAAGAAGTAGGTCAGTTCCTTGTTAATATTAGCAAATATTATTTATAGCATGGTATAAATTACTGGGGGAAAGACAGCCTGATTTTGATGTTCAAGCAGGAGGCTATAGCAAACTCATTTTTATTCCTAAATAAATTAAGAATTCATTGGACCAATTTTTCAGCAAAGTCCTTGCTACTTTATAAAAAGAAAAAGTCTAATTAAATTAAGTCGCTAGGCCATTTTCACTGCTCATATCAAGTGTCTGTTAGAGAGGCTTGTAACAGAATACATATTTCAGCCATGTATCACAGGTCTTTGTGATGGAGAGGGAAATGTAAACTTGAGAATAAAATATTTATGACATGGACTTATTTATGCCCATTTATCTATGTACCCTTCTTTGTGTGGTTTTATCACAACCGTAAAAGTAAAATTTGGGGAGACTATCTGCCTTTGAGTCTTCTGGTGAGGAGATGTAAATTACCCATGCACTAAATTGGGTGTATTTGAAATAAACCATGAATTAATTATAAATATCATCATTTCAAAGGCTGGGGAGTGATGTCTATGCATTCAGCTTATTACTAAATGAAGAAGAAGATTGGCTTAAAAGCAACAAGATTGCTGAACAGCTCCATGCTGGCACACATCAGAACTGGTGGCAATTTGGAAGCTAAAGACAAAAGCACACATCTCCCAGAAAGCACTATGATTTACTGCTGTCCAATTCTATCTAACCCTTGGTGAAATATTACCAAAATCCTACTTTTCCTTGCTCTCAGATGATCTGTGATATCATCTTTTAGTGTTTACAAAAAAGAAGGAAGCTGTATTTCAACTAGAAATTCTAGAAAACATTAAAACTTCTCAAAATGCCTTAAATTTCCACAACATCTGACAATGTACCAAAAGCCATGAGATGACTATTATTTGCAGGGCTGCATGACTTTCAGCTTCCTCTTCTGTCTGAAGACTCCATTCTCAGCCTGCTATTGGAGGCACACTGGCCAGCATGCGAGGTGACATGGTTCCCTGAGAAATGCTTCCTGCTGAGTTCCTGCACACAACAGGAGATTCTAGACACCATCCTGTGAACAGTTGCTCCAGGGGAAGTCAAAATCCCACAAAGAGAGAATCCTAAAAGCAGCAAGAGAGAAACAGCTAATAATATTCAAGGGGGCTCCCATAAGGTTATCAGCTGATTTCTCAACAGAAACACAGCAAGCCAGAGGGGAATGGCAAAAAAAAAATATTTCAAGCAATGAAAAACAAAGGCCTGCAACCAAGAATACTCTACCCAGCAAGGCTGTCATTCAGAATGGAAGGTGAAATAAGGAGTTTCCCAGACAAAAGAAGCCTAAAAGAATACATCGCCACCAAACCAGCATTGCAAGAGATGCTAAAGGGTCTGTTTTAAGAAGATGAAGAAACAGGAGACAGATGGAAATACAGGTACAAAAGTAAAAGAGTTAAATGCACCAATCAAAAGACTTAGGACAGCTGAATGGATAAGAACCAACTTTAACTTAGGAATGCTTTAAAGTGATCTTGTTACTATACCCGAAGAACCCTGAAACACCAATTCATAAGAACTTATGTACACCTATGTTAATAGCAGCTCTATTTACAATAGCCAACTGCTGGAAACAGCCTAAGTGTTCATCAGTGGATGATTGGATCAAAAAACTTTGGTACATTTACACAATGGAATACTACACAGCAGAAAGAAAGAAGGAACTCCTACCCTTTGCAACAACATGGATGGAACTGGAAAGTATTATGCTTAGTGAAATAAGCCAGTTAGTGAAAGACAAATACCATATGATCTCACCCATTACAGGACAATAATGAACAAAACGAACTAACAAACAAAACTGAACCAGATACATGAATACAATGAATAGACCTTCAGTGGGCAGGGGGACAGGGGGACGGGAAGAGGAGGCAAAGAAGGGAAGCAGTTTGGTCAAGGAACTAGCATGGAAGAACCATGGACACGGTCAACAAGTGGGATTGACTTTGGCAGGGAGTGGGTGGGAGGGGAAGAGGACAGAGGGGAGTAAAAAGGGGATGGGTGTAATTCAACAATAATTCAATTAAATTTTTAAAAATCTCATCTGCAGGAGGAGCCTTTGCCTCTGTCATTCTCCAGGATGGCACAGGATTGGTATTGAGACTTTAGACTGGAAATTAAGGCAAGGACACTACCTAGAGCTGGAGTCCCTCCTGACTTGTGTCAGCTTCAAAATTTAGAGCAATCTTCAATGATATGAGACTCTGGGTTATGATTTTGTCAGTTGTTTTTTACTTGCCACTTTCACATTTAATGCCTCCTCAAGCCCTGCAGTTCCATAAATCCATGGATGATTTAACTTGAATCATGATTCTATGACTTGGTAGTAAGAAGAATGACCATGAATAGAATAAGTTCAATAAAGCTGGATCTCCAACTCTCCTGCCAAGGATATTTTTTTGTCTATAATAGCTAATCCATTACATTTCCATTGCCCTGAATACCTAGTTTATATATATTCCTGAATTATTTTAATCCTATGTTGACCTCTTTTTAGAATGCTTATTTCCTTCAGCCAATTAAATTTATAGTTACATATTAGATAATTGTTTTACTTTTCAATTATAGGAAAGAAAACCTTTTTTCCATGGTTTTCTTTTTTTTTTCCCCCCTATCTGTTTAAGCCATTGTTGGGTCACATTAGAAGTTCCATTTTTGTTCTCTGATCTCTATCAAGGCAGTGAGGTCCCTTCCAACTTGAAACAGGGTCAAGTTTCACTGATGATAGTTTGGATGTCTTGTAAAACGTTCATGTAGCTAACTCAAGAATATAATGAATGCCTCAGGATTCATGAAGAATTGCTTGATGAAGAGACAGACCATTTGAATTGCACAAACCAGCTCTGCAGACCTCTCACCCAGGCCTTTCCCGCACATCCTGACTTCACCAGCCACCATTGCTACCACAGAGAGCTTGCATGGTATGCACATGGTTTTGATGCTATTGTCAGCTATTTAAAATGTTAGAATAGGTGTGTTTCCTGTCTTTCTCGATGAAGTGATTTTCTTTCAAATAGGAAAGTGAAATGAATCTCACTTCGGATCCTCTTAAGAGTTTGTGTCCCTCCCCAAATTCCTATGTTAAAGCCCTAACCCCCAGAATGTAATCAAGCTAAAAATGAGGTCATTAAATGGAGCCCTCATCTAATATGATGGATGTACTTATACAAAGAAAAATGTGGACACAGACAGAAGATGATGTGAGGAGACACAGGGAAAAGTTGGCCATGTACAAGCCAAAGAGGGAAGCCTGGACTAGATCCTTTCTTCTCAGCCTCAGAAGAAACCAGCCCTGCTCACTGACACCTTGATTCTGGACTTCCAGCCTCCAAAACTGTGAGACAATAAATTTTAAAAACCTAGGAGACTGTAAAAATGCCAAATTTGTGGTACTTGGCTATGGCACCCCTAGCAAACTAATATATAACTCCAATATATTTAATTGTTTTCCTTTTTACCTGTACTTTAAATACTAAAATGTTCTTTGTAATGGCCACTTACTTCTCTTATTCCAGAAGCCTCTAATTCTCTCAGAAGCAGGCTGTAATACTTGGGATCTGATACCAAAGATGAGAGCTTGGATTTTTGATGTCACAACTCCAAATAGGCTCTTCTAGAAGATAATAATAATAGCTATCATTTAGTGAGATTCCTATGTGATAGATTTTTACAGACATCATCACCATTTAAAAAATTTAGAAACTCTAGGAGACAGGCTCCAATATTATTCTCAGAATACAGGTGAAAAAACTGAGAATCAGAGAGATTGAGTAACTTTCCCAAGGCCACAAAGTAGTCGATCTGAACCTAAGAAGTCTGACTGCAGAGATTTTATCTTTGCAGAAGCCTAATGAGGGGTGGGGTCCTCTGACCAGAATGTCTGCAAAACAGACAAACAAAATGCCCAAAATAGTGAATAGACTAATTGGGGTTTGTGCAATTAAACATCAAGCAATAATAAAACATAATAATGACTTTATAAGTGTATAATGCTATAGAGAAATGCTCATAATATGAGATAAAAAAGTGCTACACCATGAAATCCCAATTTTGTACTTTTAAAAGTGTAGAAAATAGAATTCAGTGCTGCTGGTCTCTAGAGGTTGGATGAAAGGTGATCTTAACTTTTTTGGGGTGTGTTCTTCTCTGTATTTTATAAATTTTTGAAACGCCCATATATTGCATTTAAATTCCAAAAATTAAGGTGTAGTAAAGCATAAAATTCCTAGAGGAAACTTCTCCTGATTTCTAACATGGAAGAGACAGAATTGTGTTTTGTTGTATTTTGTTTTATTTGTTTATGTCAGAAACAATCACAGGCCCTTTTATCTACCCAGAGGTAGGGGCCTGCTATCCAACTTTTTCTCTGGATTAGCTCTTTAGTTTTCATAAGAAAATGTCAATTCTACAACCAGCTCAATGACTCTGGTAGAGGTACCATTCACTGTTATCATAGATTATCTATACTTGAGCATCTCTCTACAGAGCATAACCTTGAACTCTGCTGTCCAAAACAGTTAAAAAGCTTGACCACCAAAAAGAAACTTTTTTCCAGGTAAAACTCCCAGATGACTACACAGTCTATGAATTTCTCTGGGACTTGACATTTTACCATCAAATCTTATAGCTCTGCCCTACAACCATGGTGTTGGGCTCCTTACAGAATGACCTTGACTGAGCTGAATTTGGTCATGAAAGCATTAGCTTGAGTTGAGTTGAGGAACCTTATAAGTAACAATACTATGAAAACTATTATTGCATTAAATGTAACAGTGCTATTGAAATAGTTGTTCACCACTTGTTACACTTTAGAAGAGGTTTTTTTCTCAGATCAAGAATCAGCCCTGGCTGGTGGCGCAGTGGATAAGATGCCAGCCTGCAAACCCAAAGGTCACAGGTTTTATTCTCAGTCAGGGCACATTACCAGGTTGCAAGCCAGGTCTCCAGCCAGGTAGCTGGATGCAGGTGAGAGGCAACCATACATTGATGGTTCTCTCCCTCTCTGCCTCTCTCCCTTCCTCTCTCTCTAAAAATAATAAATAAATAAATAATTTTAAAAATCACCATAATCTTTCTGCACAAGGAGTTTGTTGTAATCCTATGAACACTGTAATTTGTATTATTTATTTTAAAATGACAGGCCACATGGATGCCTCTGTCTCAGCTGCTATAGAGCTCTGGACCAAATATATGGTGTTCCTCTAGCAAATGAATGAATACATGTCTGGTGTACTGATCTCTGATTTTATTCAGGCATTGATTCCCCACTCCAATTTTTTTTATACTCCTTGAAACAATATAAGGAGAGGGAAAGGAGAAATCAATAAATGAATAAATCAATCAATTTGCGATAGGAAATGATGACTATAATTTCAAGTGAATACAATGAAGAAGAGAGGTTTGTTGCTTCATTCCGTTTGTCTAGAACAAGCTCCAGTGATGCAAGAGTTGCTGGCTTGCTGAACACAGAACAAAGGGAAGACTTTTCCCCACTACTTGTTTTCTAGAAGGCAATAACAGAGTTCAAGTCCCAGGTACAAGAACAGCTCTGACGAGATCCACTGTGACTCAGACAACCTGAAATGGGCTACTTCTTTGGGGACTAGTCCAGGTAAGAGTGACTTTTGTCTGTTTCATTTTAATTTTCCAAGTTCAAGTTCTATATTGAATCCACTGATGGACACAAACTCCTCTACCTACAAACTTTCAACTTCAGCAAAGGGAAGACAAAGGCAGGAATCAGGACGAAGGAGGGCAGGTGCTGCACACCCCCAACCACGGTGTGGCCAGCGCTCAGGGACCCTTTCTTCCCAGTACTTGCCCTGCTCATACCTAAGACAGCTTCCCCACTTCCCTTTACCTTGTCCTGGCAGGATTTCCATCATCTGTTGTTTTACCTCTAATAGTTAAGTTTAGTGTTTCAGCTTCCCCTGAAGGCAGCATTTGATCTCATTCTTTCCTGCAACAGCAGAGTGGCCTGTCTTAACATTCCCTCCAAAACAAGTTTTCTCTCTAAGGTGCTGAGTCACCCAAGGTAGCAAAAGACTTTCTGTGGGCAGCATCAGTGAACTGAAGGGAAAAAACAAAAAACAATTGTTTCCCAGGGCTTAAAAGTTCCCTTTTAAGAGGGAGCAAATTCAGGAGGATCAGGAAAGTGGATGAGAAGTTCATGCAGGGTAAAAGGCACAAAGTCCATTTCACACAGCTTGTGGAAGATTATAGTTCATACATAAAAGCGGAATGGAAAATTCCCTAACTTGGGAAAGGAGTGCAGCTGCCCTGGGCTGGGACTGCAGAGAGTTCTGTCATGTTCTCATCTTTTCCTCCCGACCATAGCCTGTGGGCTTTTCACCAGTCAAACAGGAAGATGTGACTTCTGCCCCTCCTGAAAGAGCAGAGTACCCAGGGGATGAATGTGTAGGAGTTCTGAGCTTCTGGGTGCCTTGATTTAGCTACTGATCTCCAAATATACTGCTTCAAAGTCAAAATCTAGGTATATTTGAACTTTCCATTTTATATATCCCGAAGGACACTAAATTAAAAGTAAAGTTTTTAGCAAAAGAATGAACTACAGCAGTATATACTGCAAGTAAACTAGAAACCTTAAAAATGGGTATCAGTGGCAACTTCTTATAAATCAACAATATTTCAAAAATAAAAACCATTTAAGAATGGGCATTGACCCTACCCAAACTTTATATTATCTTCTCAAATGGAAAGGCCAATATCATTTTCCACAAATTCAAAGTAATTGTTGTATTATAATTTTGAAAAGTATATTTGCCTAGGGATTCTACTGTCATACTACTTAGGTTCCTCGGTTCATCTCCTAATAGTATGACTTGGGTGAGAAACTGTATTTCTAACTCATAGAGCATTGCTTTAATGAACAGATGGTCAATAAATGGGTGAATGAATGAATCAGTTACTCAGATACAGAGAAATCCCATGTCCTTGCAATGGTTCTACGTTTTCTCACTCCTTATTTGGATGATTGGATGGACTGTGACAGCTTATTTGTGCCTTTTAGCATCAACTGCCCTAAATCTTTTTTTATTAAGACAGGAAATAAATACTGTCACATATACACAGACACATTCAAGTATTCCTGCCACATTCAGGTGAGCTTTTGCAGGGTCTTCCCTCATATTCTGGTGTCTGTTCCCACTGGTGAAAATCCCTGGGTGTGTAAAGTATGCACATGTAGACAGAAGTAGAGCTTGAGCAAGAAAGGTTTCACATCCTGATTATGTCATTGGTTTCAGAACATCTAGGATTTAGGAAAACCAAAGTAAAAGAAGAAAACACACATGTTTTCTCACCTAAAGATCAATTGACTATTCCAGACAAATATTTTTTAAATGACTGTATACTTCAGGGAATAGTGCTAATATTTAACACCCAAAATACTTTACTATTTTTCCCTTTAATAGGTACTAATGCAAGAAATTGAAAAAGCAGTAGAATGCTCCAAAAAGTCTAAAATGTGAGGCCACCTGTCTCTGTAGGCTTTGCATGTTTTCTGATCTTTCTCCCACTGTAAATTGATTTATGGTTGAATGGTCTTTCTGTCAGTTGTGGCACCAGAATATATTGAGGAGAAAGAAAAATCTAATTGATAGAGTTATTTCTGGGCTAAGATGAATCTTTCAGGCTCTATCCTTAAAACAGAGCAACTGGCCAATAACTTAAGAAGGTAGCATTTAGGGAAAAAGAGGTTCTTATAATCCTAGCCATATAACCAGTTCATAAAGTTTCTTCTACTATGAAAACCTATTTAGGGGGATGCCTCTTCCTCCTCTCTAGAAATGTACTTCAGTGACTCTAGTAATATCTTCCCCCTTTATTTCAGTTGTGCCTCATTCATTCATTTTTTTTTTTTTTCCAACAAAAATGTATAAGTACCTTCTAGAGGCTAGGGATATAAAAAGAAAAAGACAAACAAGGGTCTCTTCTTTGGGAAAATTGACTTCCATCTATAATGTGAGCAAGGAGACAGACATATTAGCCAAGTAAACAAAGATCACTTTGGCTAGTCATGGAAAAACAGGATAGTGTGTGAGTGGGGAAAGTAAACAAAGATCACTTTGGCTAGTCATGGAAAAACAGGATAGTGTGTGAGTGGGGAAAATGAGCAACATTCTCATGACCCATTGGGTAAAGGCTCTCTGAGAATGTGATATTTGCTCTGAAACCTGACTAGGAATTAACCCTGCAACCCTTGCAGGAAAAGACTCCCAGTGGAGGACAGACACCAAAGGCCCTTAGGCTAGATCAAGTTTGAGGAACAGAAAGAGTATCAGTGCCTGTAACAAATTGGTCAAGGTGAAGAGAGGTGTGAATAAAAGTATGTTGGCAAAGATTCAGTGAATGGATATACCAAGTCTGTCCCAAAAGTATCGGCAGCACAAGCTCTTTTAATTATATTGACATTGGCTTGATACTTTTGGGACAGATTTTTGGGCGCCCGCGCACGTGTGTGTGTGTGTGTGTGTGTGTGTGTGTGTGGTGGAGGGTGCGGTGAGGGGAAGATGACATGAGAGCACAGTGCAATAAGTTTGGAAGCCCCAAGCTCTGCAAGTAATTCATGTTTTTATAGCCGATTAATACATGGTTGCTGGGGGAAGGAAGAATGCTTTGCATACTGGGGCTGGGGTGATCTGAACTCTGTTGATGCTCAGAAGTGGACCTATTGGAATGATTTTTTCCATGAGAAGAAATGGTATCCAATGTTGCACATTGAGGCATCCTGGAAGCTGCTCAATCGTGGTGGCTCTTGAGGAGAAAATGACAATGTTAAAATCCGACCCACTCATGAAAAGTTTTAGATATTTAAATTCTTAGACTTATCAGTAACTGTTATAATTATTTCCTGCCGAGAATCTGTTTTTCAGAGCATCATTACTCTTCATAGTTAGTTCTGTAATTTCCCCATAAAATACGATCCATTTTATCCGAAGTGCTAAAACCAAGCACTGGTAGTTGATCACTGTCTGCCTGTAATTTGCATAGTTCTTTATCCAAGAAAATATTAGTTCTTATTAGCCAGATAGAGATCTATTATGAGTGTCGATGTAACTTAATTAAGGCCTAATATTAATCATAATGCTATCTTCCAGGCTCAAACACTTCCCCAGTGATGTTTACTTGCCTAGACCTTCTCTGATGAAATTCAACAATAAATCAGATGAAGGCACTTTTGATGAGCAGGGAGAGTTAACCAAAGCCTTTTTTAATGAAAAAATAATGTAATAGAAATTATAGAAAGAATTGTATCTGCTAAATTGCATGCAAAAGAGGATCCCAATAAAATAAGAAATTTGTTTTACTGACTATACCTAAACATTAAGTAATACATATTCATTGAACTTCTGCTATATCAGTCAACAAGACATAGTTCATACCCTTTATTGGTTTTCTCAAAGTATATTCATTATTATTCAAAATGCAGAAGTCAATTTCGGGCATTAGAAAGAGATTAGCCATAATCACAGTATTTGCCTAGTTTTTTTGTTTTGTTTTGTTTTGTTTTAAAGATTTTATTTATTACTTTCAGAGAGAGGGGAAGGGAGAGAGGCAGAGAGGGAGAGAGATATCAATGTATGGTTGCCTTTCACCTGCCTCCAGCTACAGATATGGCTGGAGACCTGGCTTGCAACCTGGTTATGTACCCTGGCTGTGGAATTGAACCAGCGACCTTTGGGTTCGCAGGTCAGTGCCTTATCCACTGTGCCACCAGCCAGGGCTTTCTTACCTAGTTTTGGTATATGTAACAGCATTTAAAACTGAAGTGTGTTCTGTGTTAGTGGGAGTGGCTTCAACTTCTTTGGGGAAAATTAACCATTTCTTAGGAAAAGTTGTTTAATGAAGTTTTGGTTAGTCAAGATAAGCCTAAAACTTGGTACTAAAGTGGTGTTTGGGGTGTACAGTACTTAGGCAATGATGTGTTACAGAGAGACAATAATTCTTTCTACAATTAAATAAAAGGCTACCTTCCCAAAATAACTGATTTGAAACTCTTGGTTGGTTGGTTGACAACTCTTGTAGTTGTCTCAGAAACAGTTGAGCTGTTGCCCTGAACTAAAGAGGAAAAGAGTAAGAGAAATTAGATTGTGAGAGTGGCCCCAGCCACAAAGAAAAGACGACAAGAGAACAGAAGAAAGACTCCCTGGCCATTCTAGGCAACTTGGAAAGCTCACCATACTCTAGCAGTCTCCTAGGATGAGGGCCTGAATTACAGTATTAAAATAAGGAATTACCACAGAAGGCTGGAGAAATTTGTGGATACTCAGGTTGCACTTTACTTAACGTCAGCTGAAATTCTTTTGGAAGCAAACAAACAAACAAACAAAACAAAACCCAAACTGATTTAAACAATAAATTGGAATTTTTGGCTCAAGTGTCCAGCACTTGTGTGGGGCCTGAGACAAGATTCAGCCAGGGTCCAGACTGTGTGAGAGATGGTCCTGTGAGTCTGCCTTCCTCCATACATCAGCTGTGCCAACATCTGCTGGGGCCACCTACTCCCCTTTTACCCTAAAAATAAGATAAGAGACAGTCTTCCCCAGCCACTTAAGGAAAAGTTCATGTGATGATCACCTAGGCTGAAGTTACCTGAACTAATAAAGGCATTGGGGGTACAGGATTACTCTGACTGGTTCACATATATCATGGCCACGCCCTGGACCTGGATATGCAGGAAAATTACCCAGATAGGATAGAATGGGGGATTTAGAAAGGATGTTTGGAAGATAATTTTGATGACCTTTATAAAATCTAACTACTTTTCTGACCTTTGACACCAGGAAAAGTTTTAGAAATGAGCTTAAACTCCACTAAAATTTCAGGTGAATGCTCAAGAAAATCCAATTTAAATTCCTTTTTCAAAGTTGCTACATAGTAATATTATTTTAAATGTAACACATCCATTTTCTCAGAATTAGATAATACCCATTTAATCTAGTGTTTTTTTTTTTTTTTTTTTTTTTGTGAAACAACCAAGTTTAGGACTGAGCATTAATAAATTTATAGCAATTTGAAAACTTTTAAGAACCAATCAAGTCCAGAGTCCTTTGCCTAAAAAGGCAACAGCTGGAATTGAAGGTGTTCACACAGCACAGGGGTAGCGATTTCTCCATCCCCACAGACAGAAGCTGAGGCACGCAGCCCAAATATGATGCCAGCTGCACTGCCTGAAAAGATAGCCCAGCTGTGAAGCTCAAAAGGTTTTATCAGGACTCCTCCCAGGCAGCCTTGCACTGGTATGGGGGCTCTCCCAATAAATACTACAAGTCTGAGCAGGAACTCTGACCAGCAGCACACCATTGGAGTGGTGCTTTAAGCAGGAAATCTTTTCCAGATGTGGAGACTCAGTGTGCTGGGAGATCTGCTTCAAGAGCACGAGGTACCTGTCTGTCCCTGCTGGCTGAAGAGGGTGTGTGTCTGGAGCCCTTCTAGGCAGGAAGGAAGACAATTCAGTTGTATTTCTTTCAAACCAATGAAGACCTCAAGAACAATGCAGGTGAAGGTTTTAAGACTTAGCAGATCCTGGGGTTCGGCTGCAGGCTGAAATGGAAAGTACCAGGCTATTTTCCCAAATGATTTGGCCACTTGCTTATTTCTGCTTTGCCTGTGTTCAGGAGGTTGGGGAAAACACCAGTGAACATTGGGTTAGAACTTGCAAAGATGGCGGAGGACCTATGGAGACGTAGGACTCGATCTCTTTATGATCTCCTTTTGCCTTAACGCTGGAATTTGTCAGTCAAAAGCCTCCCTCCTGAAAGCTTTCATGAGCTATACCTGGAGAACTCCATTATTTCCTATTTAGCAAGGTCTTCAAAGAGTAAAAAACATGTGTATTTGCATTTTAAAGAACATTATTAGCTCCCTTGATTACGAACCCAGCTGGGAAAATAGAACAAAGTTGGGTGTCGAATGCATTATGTATGTGTTTGTTTTTCATTGATTGATTTGAATAATTTTCATCATGCTGGTTTGGACTGTCAGTATCTAAGTATGCTGTTCTGTAGCCGCTGCTTTTCTAAAAGAGGGCATTTTTTTCATTTGGCCACACTGAACCTTGGACAGGAGAATAAATTGTGTGTGTGATGTGAACTCGTCTCAGCTGTTGCAAAGATTCTCTATTTTAAAAATAACTGCCTTGCAGGTACTGGAATCCCTACTCCTTCCTATACCTTACAGCTTAGAATTTATTTAAGGAGTTGCCTCCTAAAATGTAAAAAACGAAACAAAACACCATTTGAAGGGGAAGAGAGAGATGTATTTGTTGTTCCATTTATAATACAGTCATTGGCTGCTTCTTGTATGTGCCCTGGCCAGGGATCAATCCCAGAGTCTTGGTGTATTGAGGCAATTCTCTAACCAACTGAGCTACTTGTCTAGGGCCTAAAGTATAAATACCTCTGAGAAAAGAAAGTCTTATATTTACCCAACTCATCCGGTTTATATAGAATGTCTACTTAGGTTTAATTTTTCATCTTGCACATTCCAGTTGAGAGTGGTACCTAAGATATTTTTCCCTACACAATCTAAATTCTTTCTATTTTGGTTATTCCTTCTTGCTATAGATGTAGTTATAAAATTATAATACACACATGCAAAGCCTATTTATGCAATCAATCCCCTGAAGCATGTGCTACAAATCCCTATTATATATTGATGTTGCTATGAATGTAATTATAATCTCATTGGTAATAGTCACACACTTAAGGCCTCCTGAGCTCAGTATCGCATCCTATTCTTGCTATTCCACTGTGCCATTTTCTAACAACAATAAAAAAGTTATCCTGTTGCTAGGTAACCTCAGCAGT
Organism: Noctilio leporinus; assembly: GCA_004026585.1. NCBI lineage: Eukaryota > Metazoa > Chordata > Mammalia > Chiroptera > Noctilionidae > Noctilio > Noctilio leporinus. Next base: position 138,382 of record PVIW01002984.1, on the reverse strand, counting down.
ATTCTAAGTAGCCCTCTGCTTTCTGCATTCTTCTATCCTCCTTCTTGTGGTCTAATTATAATTGTTATTCTTCTGAAGACTTTCTCCCCATTCATGGCTGCTGCTGTCATTGGATAACTGTCATCACATTATGGTCACTATTGAATTCTTTGACAAGAAGCCACACTTTGCTCATCCTTCCACACAATAAAAAATTGATGTGTTCTTTATGATGCATCGGAAAGAAAAGAGTGTGCTTTCTCAGAAACAATGCCTCTCTCAGAGGCTGCATTCCCAAAGAAGGTTTGCAACACTTGGCAACACTCCCCATCTAATTTGCTTCATCTTTTTAACCCCTATCATAATATCTTCCTTTTAAGAAATAGGCTTTGTGGCTGGAATGTGGTATGTTTTGTGTAAAATGATAAAATTTTGAGAAAGTATTTTATAGCTGGTTGACCATGAATGATGCTCAACCTGTGAACTGGTAAACATCAGCAACAACACAAAGACCATGACTGCATTTAGCTGTGAGCCTACTATGTGCTAGGTATTGCTAAGTGATTTATATCCACTATCTCATCTAATTTTTATAAATCCTATGAAGCACTGTCATTCCGGTTTTATAGATGAGGAAGCTGAGATGAGACTCAAAGAATCCAGATTGAATAGTTGCTAAGTAGTAGAACCAAGGTTTCTTCATCTAAGATGTCATTGGAGAGACAAATGCCATATGAGTTCACCTATAAGAGGAATCTAATGAACAAAATAAACTAATGAGCCAAATTAAAACCAGAGACATGGAAACATGCAACAGACTGACAGCAACCAGAGAGGAGGAGATAGAGGGAAATTGGTGAAAAAGAAAGGGAAAGGACTAGTCAAAAAACATGTATGAATGATGGGCATTCATGGTACATGGGCAATGGTGTGGAGATTGTGAGAGCACAGGGAGTGGGGGAGTGGACTGGGTGGAGGAGGGCAGAGGGGGAAAATTGGAATAACTGTAATAGAGTAACAATAATTTTTTTTTAAAAAAGAAGTCATTTCAATGTAATAACTTTATATTAAATGTAAATGTTAATTGTAAGATGAATCTTGAATTCAGAAATATTGAATTATGGACAAACATGCACCTTAGACATAGAAAAAGAGGGTGGGGAGGGGGACAGAGGGGAGCAAAAAGGGGATGGATGTAATACGACAACAATAAAATTTAAAAAAAGAAATAGAAAAAGAATATATATGTACACAGCTTACTACATTCTTTTGCTTATAAATTTTAATTATTCCCTAATTTTTATTCCAAATAAATAATGTAACTGAAACAATGCCTTCTAATTCCACTGTTTCCCTCTTCCACACCCCAACTCCCATCTCTTCTCTTTCACGTAATGGAGCTCTTTCCGGTACATACATGCCTAATGAGTATTCTGTGGTTTGTAAAGATATTAGGAAACCACTTGCCACTTGCAATATAAATCATATTAAGATGATTCTCTGACCCCACTATTCTGATTTTATTTTGTTTACCCTTATTACACTTTTGATGGAGAGACAGATTTATATAAATGTCTAAGTCCCCCACTCTCCTGTGACTTCTTAGATGGCAAACTCTATCTTTTGTTTATCCTGGTAATTCTCTATAGTACTTACCCTGGTGCCTTGCACATACTGAGGTAGATATTGAATAAGTATTTACTAAATCAAATTCATCAGTGCATTTTTTCTAAATGTTTAGGTACAGTGTGCTGGTATTATAAGAACAAAAGTAATTTGGGGAGACCTTGTTCTCATCACTTCCCTGAGAAATATCTCAGAGCTGAGCTTTCACTTTATTCCTTAAGCCTTTGCTTCAAGGGGAAGATCCTGTACTGTACCAAACCAACTGTAACTTCTCAAAAGCTGGATTTGCGACTTTTCCCTTCTTCAAGGGAGAAGGTGAACGATTAATGATGTAGGGAGAAGATTGAGCACAGAGGCAATTGTACTAAACTTGATAACCTTGTAATCTTCAGTAAATTGACTCTTTAAAAAGTGTCACAGTATGAATAGAACAAGTTTTATGAGTCCTAGAAATGGTTTGAAATTTTTTCATTATACATGGCATAATGTGCACCTACTTTTATAATCTGCCCCTCTTAAGAAAAGAGCCAGTTTAAGTGTGAAAATTAAGCCAGTAAGGGTGATGAGAGACATCTGTCTCCTAAATGCTTTGACTTGGCTGGGTGAAACAGATGAAGCTTAATTGTGGCATGATGGTTCTGCAAAGCATGCTGAACTCTTCATAAATGCATAGGTGTTAGCCAGCTAAAAGAAGGGAAGAAGTAGGAGATAAGCCTCTAATTAAATTAGGTGATTAGTAATTTAATTTCCTTTGTCTTTTCTTTGTTCCTTATTATATCTCATCTCAGAATTGTTTTATAAAAGAAATTAAACTGAAAAGGAAAAATTGAAAGATACTCTAATTGATAAGTTATGAAAAAAGCTCTACTTGGAATCAGCATTAAAGCAAAAAACAAAATAGAAAAGTAGCCTAAACATTAGATACTTGTTTAAAGTTTGGGCTTATATTGTGTTTGCTTTCAAGGGTGTTTATCTTGAATTTAATGGAAATAATCAGAGATGTTTGAATTGCACATCCCTGGATATAGGAATGTGCACTTTCCTTGTTTTGATTTATAGGTATCCCATTACTTATTTGATAATTAACATTTTATATCATGCTGTTTCAACTGTGTTAAAGACCACAAGTTCCAAATATTACTAGGTATAGAATTTCCTTTCAAAACTATTAATTATCTCTTCCCATAACAGACTTTGCCCTTTTATCTAACCAACGTTTCACATTTTGTGGGAGCTGTGTGATGGGTTTTTTCTTCCATTTTCATGAATCATGCTTACATCTTACACTTCAGACTCTTTTTAGGCATGACACTAATGTCCTTAGACTCAGGTTGGCAAACACACTCTGCAAAGACTATCATTCCCCAACTATACAACCAAAGCAAATATTACTCATTGATCTTCTCTGTTTAGCCTGAACATAAACTTGGAATCCAATGCCACATATCAAACATGGGATCTTTATGTCTTTGGCATGTACCTAATTCATGCATTCTTAGAACATTTTTAAATCAATGGAATGAGAAGTGCAGTATTTGTTTTCTTTGATGTCCAAAATATAAACTTTCTCATGGTGCTTAAAATAGAATCAGACGGTCAGAAGTGATCATCTTCTGGAGGCAGAAAATGAATTTTTGGTTCTTACAATAGCACAGCATCATCCCTCTGATATTTTTTCCCATGTGCTCATTTGCCTCAGGTTGGAATATGGAAATGTCTTTAGAGTTTGTTTAAGCAACAATGCAGAGTGTATCAATTTTAATACACAATAAATTCTTGTGGGAAAAGGACAAATATTTCTTATATTTAATTTAGGGCTATGTCCTTATATGCTTTTTTCTTCTAGATCAATTTCATCAAAGTTCTAACAGATTTAATTAATATGGACTTAGTCAAGCAGACCCTGATGGAATTGTTAGAGGCAGAAGATAAAGGGCCTAACACATGCCTCAACTGTTGTAGATTCTTAATGAGCATCTGCTGATTAATTTAATGGCAGTGATTGAAAACTGATATCTCCAGGCAAACCTCAGTGAGATATGGGAAGAAAATAGTGCTTTGGGGAGCGCATCACCCCATGGTAAGCAGGTCTCTCCTACAACCACGTCTGGTTGGAAATACAAATATGAAGTTCAGATAAAATAAGGGAGCTGGAAATGCAGTCAGCTCACCTTCACATCCCTAGGGGAAATATGGATTGTACCTACAGGTGTTATGCAAAGATATGAGGTGGATGAGGTTTCCTTCGGAGAGAGATTTAATCATTAGAAAAATGATTAAATGAAACCCCAGAGTGAAACAGTTTGTAAGGGGTAGATAAGCTCAGCACAGGAGTCCGAGATGTAGTCTGAGAGGGAAGAAGAAAACCAGGAGGTAAGGGAGGTACCTCATCAAAGCATTTCATTAGAAAGAAAATTTCCTTTATAGCAGGTTCAAATAAATAAAAGAAGTATCAAAGGAAGTAAAAGGAAGTTTACAGTTAGAATTGTGGGAAGTTGAGAAACTATTTACCAGGTCACTTCCATTTTTAGGAGAAGTTGTAGATAATGTCATTTAATAAATATATGTGTAAATGGGTGTAAATGGCACAGCCAATGTGCGGATGGGGGAAAAAAAGGCAAGTAAGGATATGGAGGGATATTTTACACAGCTTTGAGAACACCCAGATGAGATTGGAAGATAACGTATTTTAATGACACCAGTTTAAGTCACTATACAAGTTCCTCTAGCAGTTCAGGTGCACAAGGCAGCAGGGGAAGATTAAAATGAATTCGATCTCACTTATAATGCAATGACTTCAAAGATGGATCTGAAACCATTGATAACCAAAGTTATACCTGAAAATCCTATGCAAACATACCAAAGAAGTATGGAGTATGCAGTGTATTTTAAAGCTTGAACTGGAGCTCAAGTGATCTGAGTTCTATCACTGGCTTAGTCATTAACTAGTTATGTAACTAGGTTAAGTAACCAGGTAGTTTATCTGTCTCTTCTGGAATTTAGCCCATCTGTAAAATGAGAAAGTAGAAATGGTTAACCTTAGAATCTCATAGAGCTCTACAATATGAAGTCTCTGATTCTTTGTGATATTCATTTACTTACTGAACAAGTATTTACTATCCATATGTACCAAGAACTGTTTAAGCTATAAATTATAGTTATGAACAACTAAGATGCATTCCTTTTCCAGCCCTGGCTGGTGTGGCTCAGTGGATAAGGCGCTGGCCTGTGAACCCAAAGGTCACCGGTTCAATTCCCAGTCAAGGCACATAACCAGGTTGCAAGCCAGGTTTCCAGCCAGGTTCCCACCTAGAGGCAGGTGAAAGGCAACAATACATTGATGTTTCTTTCCTTTACTGCCTCCCTCCCTGCCTTTCTCTCTAAATATAATGAATAAAAATCTTTTTTAAAAATGTATTTTTTACATTCTAGAGAAAAAAAACTAACAATTAACAAGATTATACATATATGTATGTATATATAATGTATATTATATATATAACATATAAAAGTTCAAATAGTGTGTGTGTGTGGATATTATATATATATTCAAATAGTAATCATCATGGTGAAAGGAAAGTAATAATGTAATAGAGAAGAACAAAAAGGGGTGACTTTAAACAAAGAGATAAGGGGAAAACTCTCTTAGCAGATGACATATGAGCTGTTACATGAAAGACAGGCAAGAACCAGCCATGCAAATATTTAAGGGAGTAAACTAGCTGAAGAAACAGCTAGTACAAAAGCCTTGAGGTAGAACTGAGCTTGGTACATTTGAAGAACAGAAAGACCAGTGTGGCTGGATTATAATGACTAAGGGGGAGAACAGTGCAATAGGCTGTTAATAAAGTAGGTGGGAGCCAAGTCATGAGTGCAGAGCCTTGTACACCATGGTAGAAGTTTGAATTGTATTTTAAGTGTACTAGGAAGCCATTATAGGCACCATTATAAAACCAAAAGTGTGTGTTATTTACATGTTTAAAAAGAAAACTTACGATGCAATGAGAAGGACATTTCACCTCTGTGCTATTTCTTCCCCAAAATCCATAACTGTAGTCTAATCATGAGGAAACATCAGACAAAATGAAATTGGGGAGCATGGGACAGTCTATCAGATACTTAACCAGTACCCTTCAAAGTGGCAAAGTCATGAAAAACAAGGCAAGACTGAGAAACTGTGACATATTTGAAGAGACTAAGGAGACATGCCAACTTGATGTGACGTGACATTCTGGGTTGGGTCAGGAGACAGAAAAGGGGCATTAGGAGCAAATGTGAATCAAGTCTTTATTTCAGATAATAGTCTTGTACCAATGTTAATTTCTTAGTTATGATAAATGTACTGAGGTTGTGTGTAATACGGTGCTAAATTTCAGGGGGGCTGAGTGAAGAGTAAATGGGAACTATGTTTTTCTTTGCAATTCATCTGTAAATCAAAGATTATTCCAAAATAAAATTTTAAAAGATTACTTGTAACTCATTTCTTTATTTTAGCCTTTACCTGAGGATATTTTTATTGATTTTAGAAGGGGGTGCAGGAAGAGAGAAAGAGACATTGACATGAGAAACATTGATTGGTTGCCTCCAGAATGCGCCCCAACCAGAGATGGAGTCTGAAGTGTAGGTATGTACCCTGATCAGGGACTGAACCCTTAACCTTAGATGTATAGGACAACATTCCCACTAACTGAGCCATCGGCTGAGGTTCTAACTTATTTCTTAATAATTAGACATAGAAGAATTAAAATATGTTAAGTACAAACCGCAATCCAAAAAACTAAACATTTTCAATTAAAAAAAATCATTTGGCTTGACAAAAATAGAAACAGGAAGAACATTTAGATTATTCAATTTCTCATGTAAAAGACATGGTGGCCTAACTAGAGTGGATACAGTGGAAATGAAGCCCATGAATTTAGTGTGTATTTTGGAGGTTAAGTTGGCAGGTTTAGTTGAAAGATTGGGTGGTAAGAGCAAGGGTGAGGGTGGAGAGAACAAGAAAAAGAAAAGTAGCAACAACTATGACCAAGTTTTCTACTTAGCAATGTGGTTTAGGGGTATCATTTGCTAATACAGGGAACCTGAGTGAGGAACAGCTTCCCTACAAATTGTGATGGACAAGAGTTTCCAGTATTTTCTTCAAACATGTTGAGTCTAATATACTTACTGACATCTAAGGGGAGTAGTAGGGGTCCAGTGAACACTACAAATCTGGAATTTGGAGGAGGTCGAATCTGAAAATAGATAGTTGGAAATTATTAGAACAAATGCTTTCCAAAGCCATGGGGCAAATGAGATCTCTAGGAATTGGGAGTCAGGTAGATAGAGAACTCTGAATTGTACCACAATCCAATCTTTTATAGAGTGCAGGCAGAGAAGATGGAACTAGAGGTAAGAACTGCAAAGAGTTAACAGTGAGGCAGGCAGAAATTGAGAAAGTTGGGTTCAAAAAAACTAGAAGAAAACAGGGGGAATTGTTGACTATTACTTCCCCTGAGAATAGGAGGAGGACAAAGCATTAATCCCAGGGTTGCCAATATGGAAAGTGCTGATGACTTTAAAAAAGAGCCATTTTAGTGGTGTAAAAGGTCAAAATCCCACTGGCAGTAAGATTGTGGAGCTAGCAAATAAAGACCACTGTTTCAGTACATTTTCTGTGGATTGGAAGCAAAGAAATGGGGTTGAGGCAGGAAGGGGATATGTAGTTAAAAGAATTTTGTTTTGTTATATGTCTTACAAACTCAGCTCAAGCTCACTCCAGCCAAGTTGTTATGGACTGTTAACTGTTTTCTGCCTGGCTCCTAATCCTTGGAAATAAACATTCTTCATTTCTGGGTTCTTTCTTTCTACTTATCATAGCTTCTTAGTCATTTTAACCATAGAACCTGCAATTGTTCAATTTATATCAGTCCTGGTATTTGATGAACAAACCAACTTCTCATTTTTTAATTCTTGAAATGCAAGATGGGCCAAAATAGATTTACAGTTGTGAGTGCAAAACACAGAGTTTATTATTGTAGTATCATTTATTATATATTATTTTTCCAAACAAACAACTGTAAACCTACTTTCGTCCCACCCTGCATATTGAGTTAAATCTAGAAAGGGGCTTTGAGATTTAATCTAAGTATTTTATTTTATAGATCAGAAAACTGAAGCACTGAGAGGAAAAGTACAATGCTTCAGTGATAGATCCAGAAATAAAATCAATATTTTTACTGCATAAAATCCAGATTTCTCTTTCATATGTCTGAATGCTTTTCTAATTTCAGATGCAGCAACCTATATATTGAATGCAATAGAGCATTTTACGTTCAACCACTGAGATCTGAAAGTGAAGCCATTTTATATCACAATCAAGCAATTTCTATGACATTTGCTAAGAAATCCTTTGAACTTTTAATTAGACAGTGGAAAATAATTTATTGCAAGTGGTAAGACATGCTTTGTTCTTGCAGATGAGATGCTCTCCAGCTCAATCATGAGCTCATAGAAGTCAGGAGTCTGATTCTGGATTTTCACTTGTGTGATACAATACCTGAATCATAGTGACTGTCCAAGAAATCCTTATTTACTAATGTAAAGAATGAATGAAATAGTTGCTTCTCAGTCTATATCTCAGAAAATTACATTTTCTTGCCTGCCTTTCTTTGGTTTAGTCTTCTGATTCACAATTATTACCTTCATATTCTACATAATTTTATCTCCATATTTCTTCCATCAGTTTACTTTATTCCTTAAGGATTTGCAGATCTGGGTATCTGTGTATTATTTTCTCAGGTTCTTGATCTAGTAAAAGTCTCAATTTTTAAACAATTTATGAATATTGAGATAGATGTAGGATGTTAATACTAGCGCTAAATTGTGAGTTAAAAAATGAGAACCGTCCTGACCAACGTGGCTCAGTTGGTTGGGCATCATCCTGCAAAGCAAAAGGTTGCCAGTTTGATTCCCAGTCAGGGCACATGCCTGGGTTGTGGGTTTGGTCTCCAGTTAGGGCACATAATGTAAGGCAACCAATCGATGTTTCTTGCTCATGTCACTGTTTCTTTCTCCCTCTTTCTCCCTCCTTTCCCCTCTCCAAAACTAAATTTAAAAATATTTAAAAAATAAAAATTGAGAATCTAGTTTTTCTTATGGACACTAGAGTAACATACAAGAGATTACTTAAAGGGAATAATATTACTATGTACATCATTTCCTATATGCTTTGCAGACAGTGTATGTATGGTTCAATGATCTAAGCCTTAACTATAAGAACTGACTTTTATGTCTGTCTCTGAAGTTCACTCTGTACAAGTGACTTCATCTGGAAAATGAAAAGTGAGTCCTGTTGAATAGTTGATGTAATAGTGAACCTTTCCAAAACCATCTGAAATATCATTTTAAATAGAAGAATAAACCTCCAATTCCAATCAGGGAAACATATTTAAGAGGCTATGTCATGTTTTAAAGGTGAAAATTCAGTATAGAGATTTCAAGAGAAAAATGTTTAGCCATATTTATGTGGGTTTGTTTTTTTTTTTTTAACGTTCTGTAACATCCAAAGAAATTGGACTCAGCCTTAAGGAAAATCTATTTAACTTAATGATTGTTTAAGAAGATTTTTTAAATCTACACTGGGGAATAACTCCAAAAGCATAAGCAAAATATTCTAATTCAAGGAGTCCAGGATTGCCTGACAACTTTTGGAAAAGTTGCTCTATCTGCCTATGGTACTTTCCACATCTGTAAAATCACTTGCCAGTAAACACTTTAATAAAGGTAAACTTCAGTGTCAGATAAAGTAGTTCGTGGAAAACTATGGAAATCGGGGCTTTTAAAATCTCATTTTTCTTTTAGAAAGTAAATTAATAATCCAGTTGAGACTAGGTCAGTTTTGTGTTGGCATGACCTAATCATAGGTAAGCCAGAAATGAAGAGAATTGAAAGGGTCCCACTCAACAGAGAAAATACAAAATGTTAATTGGAAGTATGGAAGACTTATGAAGCTTGAGATTTTTCCCACCAGAATTAAACTCTTAAGACATATGACTCCAAAATCACCGAGTCGCACCTGGCAGCTTCTTCTTTACCACATAGGAACAAATGGAACCCAGCCCAAATTCAGATGAGTCACTTTATAATCATACTTGCTATGTGTAGGAGTTTCTACTTTATAATTTATGTTAAAAACAATGAAAGAAGAGCAAAAGTTTTGCCACCACAGAGAAAGCATCTAGTTCCAAGCAAGCACCCACATATGGTATCAGAAGCTGCAGCAAATCTTACGTCTCCAAAGGCAAAAGTAGCAAATGATCCTTGGCTCTAAGTTCAGTCCTTGGTTTGTATTTTAAGTCATATTCAAAAGATTTTTTGCATTAAGCAGTGGCTGCAGCAGAATTAGACAATAGAAAAGGCTGTTCAGGAAGGAAGACTTAGGAAGTGATGGGACCAAAAGGATTGTTTCTACCCTTTTGGAATTTCCTAAATGTAAAAATTCAGTATACAGATAAACTGTGCATACCAAAAAGCTTCCTTGCTGCATAGAAAAACATCTCTGTGAGGTGAAAGCTCCAGGCCTTCAGGCCTCCACAGATCACTCTGAAGTAAGAACCAGATGATATATCCTTTCAAACTTCAATTTGTGCTTTTCCATGTGTGTGGTAGAAGGTGGGTGGGTGAAATTTTATAGTGTTGTAATATTTTACAGTTCTTCATTTTATATGATAGATAAATTGTGGGAAAGCTGTGTGCAAACCAAATTATATTTTGAACGTATTCATTGAGCTTGCTGAATAAAGGGATGTAAGCATATACTACCTGGTAAGGTCAATAACCCTGCAGTCTCCTTTGTGTAAAACTTGACATTCATAATTAGGTTTGATTAAAACCAGGTCCACATACCTTATTAAATTCCATATTTATATAGCAATTTTACTTCTTATATAATATAAAAGTCACTAATTACTTCTTCCAATTCTCCTTTGAGATTGAGAAAAAAGCACTATTAATCCAATTTTATTTCTATATATGATTAACTAAACCAGTTTGACTCAAATGATGCTAGTTACGATCTCCTTATCATCCTGATAACACAGTCTTGGAATATGTAAGTGAATTCAAAGTTGTCAGAGATTTACCTGTAAAATTGGGTTTCTGGCTACTACTAACCAACGTTGTAATGTTTGTTCCTAACCAGATAAAGTGGATAGAAACATCATGTGGAAAATATTTATAGCATATATGAATCTGGTACAGTACATGGGTGGTCAATCTATGGCCCTCAGGTCAAATTCAGCCCACTATTTGTTTTTGTATGTCCTACAAATGTGGATTTTACATTTTAATTTATTTATTTTTAATTTTAAATAAATTAACTCTTTTTATAGATTTTTATTTATTATTTTTAGAGAGAGTTGAAGGGAGAAAGGGAGAGAGACATCAATGTATGGTTGCCTTTCACCCGCCTCCAGCTACAGACCTGGCTGAAGACCTGGCTGAAGACCTGGCTTACAACCTGGTTGTGTGCCCTGGCTAGGAATTGAACCAGTGACCTTTGGGTTGGCAGGCCGGTGCTTTATCCACTGTGCCACCAGCCAGGGCTGGATTTTACATTTTTTAAATGCTTAAAAAAAGTCAACAGAGAATAATGTTTTGTGATACATAAAAATTATGCGAAATTTAGCCATGGCTGGTAGCACAGTGGATAAGGTGCCAACCTGTGAACCCAAAGGTCGCTGGTTTGATTCCCCAGCCAGGGCACATAACCAGGTTGCAAGCCAGGTCTCCAGCTAGGTCTGTAGCTGGAGGCAGGTGAAAGACAACCACATATTGATGTCTCTCTCCCTCTCTGCCTCTCTCCCTTACCCTCTCTAAAATAATAATAAATAAAATATTTTTTAAAATTATATGAAATTTAAATTTCAGCTCTCATTAATAGTTTTATTGAAATACAGCCATTCTCCTTTATTTCTGTATTATCTACAGTTGCTTTTATGTTACAAAAAAAGAGTTGGATAATTTAGACAGATACTTTATGACCCATAAACCTAACTTACTTATTTCCTAACTGGTTCTTTACAGAAGTTAGCTGAAATTGTACAAACGATGTATAAAGTCTCTTGCACCCCCCAGTAAATATGGAATGCAAGTCTAACAATGGAGAATTGTATCCATGTTTGAAGTTGCCTGAGATTTAAGTATGTGTAAGTTATATGGACAGATAAGGTCTAATATTACAAAAAGAAAATAGCCATTTGAGATCGTGGTTACACAAATTATTTATTTTAAATTATATTTTATTTATTGTTATTATGGTTGTCCCAATTTTTCTCCCTTTGCCCCCCTCCATCCAGCACCACCCTCACTTCCCCTCAGGCAATCCCCACACCTTTGTTCATGTTCATGGGTCATGTGTGTAAGTTCTTTGAATACTCCATTTCCTATACTGTACTTTATATCCCCATGACTATCCTATGACTACCAATTTGTACTTCTTAATCCCCTCACCTCTTCACTCATTCCTCCACACCCTCCTCCTATCTGGCAATCATCAAAATCCTCTCCTATCCATGATTCTGTCTCTGTTTTTCTTGTTTGCTTTGTTTGCTTTTTAGATTCAATTGTTGATAGTTATGTGTTTATTGCCATTTTATTGCCCATAGCTTGGATCTTCTTCTTTTTCTTAATTAAGTCCTTTTAACATTTCATATAATAATGGCTTGGTGATGATGAGCTCCTTTATTTTTTTCTCGTCTGGGAAGATCTTTATATACCCTATGATATCTTTGCAGGGTAGAGCAATCTTGGATGTATGTCCCTGCTTTTCATAACTTTGAATATTTGTTGCCCATCTTCTTTAGCCTGCAAAGTTTCTTTTGAGAAATCAGATGACAGTCTTATCAGAACTCCCCTGTAGGTAACTAATGTTTTTTCTCTTGCTGTTTTTAAGATTCTCTCTTTATCTTTATCCTTTGGCATTTTAATTATGTTGTGTCTTGGTGTCAGCCTGTTTGCATCCATCTTGTTTGGGTCTCTCCTGGACTTGCATGTTTATTTCCTTCACAAAATTAGGGAAGTTTTCTTTTATTATTTTTTCAAACAGATTTCCAATGTCTTGCTCTTTCCTTCACCTTCTGGCACCCCTATCATGTGAATGTTGAAATGCTTAAAGTTGTGCCAGAAGCTCCTTACACCTTTTTCATTTTTTTTAGATTTTTTTTCTCCTTGTTGTTATGATTGGTTATTTTTTGTTTCTAATGTTCCAGTCATTGATCTGATTCTTGACTTTATTCATTCTACTGTTGTTTCCCTGTATATTGTTCTTTATATCCATTAGAACATCCTTCACTTCTGCCTGGGTCTTTTTTATGCTGTTGAGGCACTATTCACTAAATTCCTTGAGCATCCTTATAACCAGTGTTTTGAATTCTGTATCTGATAGGTTGTTCATCTCCATTTTGTTTAGTTCTTTTGTTTTTAAATAAGGGATCTGAGTTGTTGTTTTTTAAATATATTTTTATTGTTGTTATATTATATTCATCTTGTTTAGTTCCTTTTCTGGAGTTTTGATCTGCTCTTTTCTTTGTCTCCTCATTTTGACAGACTCCCAGTTTTTGTTTCTGTTCATTAGGTAGAGCTGCTTTGACTCTTTGTCTTGATAGTATGACCTAATGTAGTAGGTATCCTGCAGGGTCCAGTGACACAGCCCCATCACCCTAGCTGGATAACTCAAGGTGCACCCTCCATGTGGGCTGAGTACATCTCCCTCTTGTAGTTGAACCTTGATTACTGTTAGAAAGTCAATGGGAGGTATTTACCCAGTCCAGTTAGTGCAAGGACTAGCTGTGACCACTGACCATAAACTTCTGCCCTCTGCAGAGGATCAGCTGTGCAGAGGCATGGTGGTGATCTGACATGGTCTGTGGTTGTTCACTGGGTGCACAGGCTCTGGGATTTCCCAGGTGTGTGGTCCCAGGTCAGACATCATCTGTGTCTGCTCAAGGCCACCCAGCCCAAGCTAGATGGCTGCTACTTTTGCTGGGCTCAGAAGTTCCCAGGTGGAGTCAAACTGATCTGAAGGTGGCTGCTGCTTGTGCTGGGCCTGGAGCTGTTTAGCCTCAGGTACAGAGGCTGGGTATTTGCTGAGGCTGGTTGTTACTTGTTTGAGAGGATTTAGGAATTTGAGAAATCAGCAATTTCACCAAAAAGACCAGCCAGTTCTTTGGCTCTGTGAAGGGATAGCTCAGAAAAAGAACTGTCCTTACTTCCTGTCTAGGAGAAAGCTGTCCCCCAGCTCTCACCCTTACCCAGACATTTCAGTTCCTCCCCATATGCTACTGGTGCCTTTCAGCTGCTCCCAGGTGCTGGAGCTCAGATGGAGTGAGTCTGAGTAAGTCTGTGTGTGGTCTCTTTAAGAGAAACTGCTTGGGAATCCAGTGGGTTTTATTGTCTTTTCACTGACTCAAACCACACTGGTTTTTAGAGCCAGAAATTATGGGGACTTAATTTCTGGGCTTGGGGGCCTAGTGTGGGGCTGCAAACCCTTGCTCCCGAAATACACCTCCCTCCTCAAATTTTATTCCCCACATGTGAGTATGGGACCAGCTCATTTCACATCTCCATATCTCCTACCTGTCTGAATGGATGTAACTTTTTTAGTTCCATAGTTGTCAGACTTTCATTCAACTTGATTTCTGACAGTTTTGAGTGATGATTATTCTGCAGTTTAGTTGTAACTTTAATATGGTTTTGCAAGGATGAAGCCAAGTTTATGCTTCCATCTTGACTGGGCTCTACATGATTTTAAAATGAAATTAATTGCCCTTTCAATAAAAAAGAAAAATAATTAAAACAGAGGTGGAAAAGAATCTATGCACCATTTTCATTTTGGGTACTATGACTTGTGAAACAAAATTTCTTTTGGCTGTAATTCAAAAAAACAAGGGACAGGCAAAATGAGTAAAGATGTAACTCCATTCAGATTATAGAAAGAGAAATGATAACACAATTAGTAACACATCTGAGTGACTCGTAGTAAAAGAAAACATGCTTAGCGAAGTTGTTCAAAGCTTCCTGAATTTCATACATCTGCACAATTTTTCAATGTTTAGTTCTGTTTTGGAAGTGTTACTTTTCTTTCTGGTAATGACTACTGACCAAATAAATAATTCTATATTCTAATAATTGTAGTAGGCTTTTTACTGTGCTACCTAGAAAATCAGCATGATTCTGTAGCTATTTAACAATTCTTACTTCAGAGTGAGGCAAGAACTTATGAGGTAGTGCAGTGTTCTGAGATACTAGAGCCTAGAATTATGCTTTATTTTAATGTAAATAAAGCTATTTCAATCAAGAGAATAAATAAAATCATTTATTGTTCATTGATTATATATACTTGAAAGTAAAAGCTAATGCTCTTTAATCACACTTGATTGATCCCTTAATTCAGCAATTTTCAACTATTTCCATCTCATGGCACACATAAACTAATTACTAAAATTCTGCAGCACACCAAAAAATATACTTTTTGCCTTTCTGACAAAACAATAGGTATAATTTTGATTCATTCACACCAGAATTTTGATTCATTGTTGTGTTGGCTGTTCTCATTTTTCAATTTGATGATCTAAGGGAAAAGAGGTCAGTGCCCCTAACCTCTTTTTACCCTGACTAAACAGTCAGGTATTGCATGTTTTGAAAATTCTTGCAACACATTGATCAAAAATAGCTGCTGTAATTCTAAATTTCTGTTCAGGTTAGGGTCTTTTGATATGCTCAGATTACCTCCAATGATTTATAGTAAGGTAACATGTGGCAATAAAGGGAACAGGATTCTCACGGAAGGAAGAAGCACTGTATTATGTATGTGTGCCTAAGGACACAGGAAGGGAGCTTGGCCAGCTAGAACACCCACAGCAATTCCAAGTATAAGGCAATACTCATGTATGTGCTGTAGGAGTCCCTTCACCCCACTTTGATGGTGGCTTATTTCCTCTGTCATTGTTTCTATGACTCTTGAATCCCTGAAATCCCAAGTTTTTATACTTTTTGTTAAAACTATTTATGTGTTGTTCAATAATAAGAAATGATTATAATAATAAACAATTATTCATTTTTTTATGATAGGATTATACAAAATTTTCAGAGGCTTTCCTATAAAAATTATATAATAAATCTTGGTCATTGTTATTATAGCCCTAATATATTAACATGTAACCATATAATACATATATAAGCATGTAAATATAATTTATATAAATTTATAATTTATACAATCACATAAAATATATATTAACATGTAAATATATAAAATATGTTGTACATATTAATATGTAAGCATATATAACATGTTAAAATAATCTATATCAGATCATAAAAATACTAAAAGAAAGAATAACACAAAATAAATGTTAAATAAAAGCAATTAAAAAGCTATAATAGAATCTTAAATATTTAATATTTAAAATTATCATTCTTAAAGTAAAACTTCAAAATGCACCTAGAAGCAATTGCTTGTTCAACACAGAAAATTTTTGTTTATTTTGCATTCATGTTGGTCAAATTGCTAAAAATGTGTCCAAAAATATCTTCAAATTTGGGGTGTTAGGGTACATGCTTTTTCATAAGGTTTATTTCTTTGTTAATGATGAAAATAATTTGTCTGCTTGCCCTGATTCTGGTTTTGCTTTTGATAATTTAGATCTTGGATCTTTTTCTGATTTCACATAGTAATATTCCATAATATACACAATATCTTTATATATAAATATATGTATTTTTGTTATAGTATTTACAAAGGTCTAAAGTTTATAGTGAATATTGAAACAATAAAAGTAACAGCAATCATTATTTGGTAGTATTCAAATTATCTAACATTTAGATCTCCCAGCAAATTAACAAGTTTTATAACACTTCATAGAATCATGCATGAAAATTACCAGTTCAAGGACTCATTTTGCTTGCAGAACATATATCTTAGAACACTACTCATAAGATTTGTAGGAAGTGTACTATTCATATACATTTATACTTTTATTTTAATTTGCAAAAACAACTCATCATCAACAAAAGTTGGGGCTATAAAAATAATATGACCACAGCTACCATAACGGTATAGAGCATGGGTATCTTAAGGGTCAGGAAGCCCCCCACCACACTCAAACTTGGGGTAGGAAGGAGGCAAGAGGGGTGCCTACAGAGCAGAAATTACAGCGTTTAAGACATACTGTGTAACAATGGCAGGTTAACATCCTGTGCCTTCCTAAAAGAAAGACCTTGGAAGCTGAGAATTGTGTACTCACTGAGAATGTGCAGTAGCTTGTGACATAGCTGGGGGGAACTCATATAGCACCTGTGCCTGCTGTGTGAGCTAAGATGTGGAGGTTGTGGGGTGGATGCCCTCTTGGTCATCTGTGAGTCTCAGGGAGCTCTTGCCTTGACTAAAGATAACAGCCCAAAGAGGCTCAAAGACACTGAGGAGCTGACAAAAACGGAGGACACGAATGCACCATAGGAAGAGCAAACATTAGATCATGCAGGACTTCTGAGCAGAGCATTTAAAATTAGAGTGGGAGGTCTGAAAGTCAGTCAGCCACAAGGTCTGCCGAGAAGGTTGCCACCGGGTCCAGAGGTCTGCCTGGAAGCCTGCCTGCAAAAGACAGCGGCAGAGCTAGAGGTACTGCAGAGACCTGCCTGGCCAATCACACAGAGACGTGTGAGATGCTTGGAGCTAAACTGTGACCAGCAATACTGAATGGCAGGCTTCTGCTTTTTCAAAAGATCGTTCCCCTGAGCAGCGTATTCTGAAATTGACCTGGTTTGGCAGAAGGAGCTAGGATTGTCTGGTTTTGGGTGTTTTTAAAGGGAGCGGGATTTAATGGCAGAAATCTGCCATTATTCTAAATCTGTATAACCTTTTTAAAAAGCAACCCCTTTCCTTTTTCACCAAACTCTTGCTTTGGGAGTCACACTCCTTGGCAGCAGACAGTCAAACCCCATGGCTATTTTCAGACAACACTGGCTGGTTCTGTAACACTAACGCACATGGTTGTATTGTGACCACTTTAATTCTACCTGTTCTTATAAATATCAACCTTAACCTTTTACCCCATTTTTTCAGCATTTCCTGTTGTTGCTTTTGACCTGACATCGGGAGCTTCCATGAACCCAGTGATGTCTCAAGGTGGAATGCTGGGCTTTAATTCTCACAGGAGAATTTGGTAAGTTGCCCCTGTTTTCTCAGCTTCTCGACTGATTTTTCTATGGATTCGGAATTCAGAAAAACATACAACTTTCCTGAGAATGCTAGGAAGAAATTTCCACACAGAAATACTAGGACCAGCCAATTGTCCCCTCCCCACCTTTTTATAGCTTTCCACTAGCCTTCACAATACTGTTCTCGAACTGGCCCAGCTCACTTCTTCGGTCACTTCTTTAAGCTACTCTATTGTCTCCAGATTGTTCTTGGATCAGATAGTTATCTCTGGTTCAACCAGTTGGGACTTAGAGGAAATGGTGTCAAAATATGTAGCCTCAGCTCCACCTAAAAAATAAAGCTTTTTTTTTTCTCATATTTTTTGGGGGCAAGCTGCACATAGTGATTAACTAGTATAATACTCACTTCAGCTTCCTTTTGGGGAAAATATTGACTGTGAACAGAAATAAAGTATCACTGCCTTGCAAAGAGTGGATCCCCTAAACTCTAGAATATGTTTTGTTGTTTAGCACCTGTAGACATACTAAAGACTAAAACTGAGACATAACCAAACTGCTTTGCATAACAAAGAGAGGAGAAGGCAAATAATATTTGGGTATTTGGGGAGAGAAACTCAGAAGACAGGAGATAGGGAAGTTAAGGACAATGTTAAGAGGTTGGGAAAAGGGAACTCCTGTTGGCAGCACAACCAAGGAAGGGACTTTGAAATCAACAACAGAAAACCAATAATAGGAATTGCATGTATTTCCTTCCAGTGACATATTCTCTTCCTTTGATTTATTTCTTTCCATTCTTTTCCCCTATTTACTTTTTTGCACAGTTATAAAATGGTGTTAAAACAGAGGCTTTTGGTTAACGTCCAAAATTTCTACTCCGTTTTTCTATGGTGATAGAACCACAACTTGTGGTTACATGCAGCCATCCAGACTGGAGACTACAATTCCCAGCTTCCCTTGTAGCTGGAGTGGCCTCTTGACTGAGTCCAGATGGATCTATGCAGGAAGGGCATGTGGCAACTACTGGGTATTATTCTTCATAGACCGCATGAGTGCCTCATGCCTTTTTTCCTTAATCTCTTTCTTTATCCTACTGCCTGAAACCACAGACATCTCCATCTTTAGTTTTGAGACTGAGTCCATGCCTAGTGGAACAACAAGATTAATGTCTGTGTGCTATCAGCATACCAGCCCTGGACAGCCAAATAAATTTTCATTTAATGGAGAAATAAGCTTCTTTCTACTTTAAACCACTGTTATTTAGGATTTTCTTCACACATATTGCATTTAATCTTGAATAATATAGATGCATGAATTTTGCTTTAGCCCACCTTTTTCACTTAATACTATATAATACATTTTTATTGCTAAATATTCTTTGTAACTGCTATAGATTAAATGTTTGTGTTTTGCAAGAATCATAGATTAAAATTATACCCCTCAATGTGATTGTATTAAGAGATAGAGGCCTTGGGAGGTAATTAAGTCATGAGGAGCCCTCATTAATGGTATTAGTGCCTTTCTACCAGACTCTAGAAAGCTCTCTCACCCCTCACATCATGTCAGTGCACAGTGATAAGACAGTCACCTATGAACTAGGAAACAGGGCCCAGACACAGAGGCACTGCTAGTGCCTTGATCTTGGCAGCATCTGGAATTAAGAGGAATAACTTTCTGTTGTTTATAAACCACTCAAACTCTGGTATTCTGTTATAGCAGTTTAAATGGATTAAGTCACTAATCATAATTTTTAATGGCTGTTTATAATTTCATCTCATAAACATACCATAATTTATATGAGCAATTCCTATTATTGAATGTTTAAATTGGCATTTACTTACTAAGCTCCAAAAGATCTCTAGTTTAATATACCCGTCCCCACTAGAAACATTAGTATATAATACCAGATGGGTATAATTATTTTTGTGGCTATCCAGTTACCACGAGTATTTATTCAAAAACATTCTTATCTCCTTTTGATTTGTGCAGTTGCAATCTGATACTAAATTCTTATTTTGTAAAGATTTTATTTATTTATTTTTAGACAGAAGGGAAGGGCAGGAGAGAGGGAGGGAAACATCAGTGTGTGACTGCCCCTTGTGGACCCCTAACTGGGGACCTTGCAACCCAGGTATGTGCCCTGATTGAGATTCAAACCACAATCCTTTGGTTTGTAGGCCAGCACTCGATCCAGTGAGCCACACCAGCCAGGGCTGATACTAAATTCTTATACTATCAATCCTGGTTTATTTATTCTATCCCATTAATCCATTCTTAAGCCAATACGCTATTTTAACTATCATACCTATAAAATGACCTATCTACAAATAGTATGTTAAAATAATTATAGCTTTTTCAAAAGGTTTGGATCAGTCTATTTTAACCACGTAGTTTATAACCACAGTTTATAACCACAGTTTCTTTTCTAGAGTTGGGTCTGTTACTCAAAAACAATGTTAATAACAATGAGATGCTGCTTTCACTCTAAGCAGTATTTATTACACAACTCTTTTAAATGTATTGTTTCATTAGAGTTCTAAATGGCATTGTTGTATTATTCAGATTAGCCACATTCAATGACTCAGTCTCCCAAGATCTGAAACTAAAGGATTTTAAAAAGGGGTTACCATCAGGCTCGCTGAAATTGCTCTGACATGCTCCTAAGGAGACAGCTGTCACCTCTCTTGGTTGCAGCCCTCAGTGTTCGTTGCAGATTATTGATGGTGTTCCACAGTCCGGTCACAGCCTGTTAGCTTCTCGCTAACTTTGGTTGCAGCTGTCTGCAGTCATGCTGAGCATGTAAGGTCCAGAGGCACAGTGTTAAAAAAGAAAAAAACACAACTATTCTCCTCCTGCTTTAAAAATAAATCCCTATAAAGTAGGACAAGTAATTGAAGCTTTGTAATTTTTCAACTGGGGCCTCAACTCTGATCTTAAATTGATGAAGCATTAGTAGATGTGCTTAGAAAAGAGGCGAGAAGCTGTTGTTTGAATAATGAAACATGAGAGAGATGTTTTACAGATTTTCAGCTTGTACTGCTGACAATAGGATGATATACCATACTCCGAGTTCAACAGGCTTCTCAGAATAGCGTCTATTATGTGCAAAGGGATATGGAAAGAAGACAGTCCTCTGTACTTTCAGTGCTTTAACTACCAGTACGATGTGGTTTAAGTGTGGTAGGACAAGAAAGTCAAGCAATTTCTAAGATAATGTGCTTTTTAGAAAAGCTGAAGTGCCAAATAGATTAGCTAGAAATTTTCTATAACTATATAGTTATACAAAGTTGTTAAATGTTATAAAGAAAAAGCTGCAGCCACTATAATCAGCAGCAAGAAAGTGAAATGGAAGCTTATAAGGTGGAACTGAAGAAATCCCTTAGAAATTAACTTTCACATTCAGACAGTCTAAAACAGAAAGATGTATTAGATAGAAGTAATGATCAGATTGGAAAGGAACTATCAAGGGCATGTATCTAGCCATAAAATAGCTCCAACTAATACAAGGAACTTCATGTACAAAAACTAAAGGGAACAGTAGAAAGGTTGCTCTAAACTTTCCCAAGTTGATGCCACCTGAACAAATTGCCACAGGATGTGAATACATGTGCCGTGAAAAAGTGTTCCATGCTCACATCAGTTAGGGAAATGATGGAGTAAGCACATTTTTATATTACAGGACTTCCTGAGCCTTCAGCAAACCAAAATAGATCGTGCACCTCCAAAAAGGGCTTTAGGACGCAGCAATTTCCCAAACTGACTTGACCCGTGCTGAGGTGAGCTATTTCCATCTCCTGGAACACTGGCTTGGAAAATATAGCTCAAAAGAAACATGTAGTTGTTCAGACATTTTTCCTTAAAAGTCAGGCATGCTAAGAGAGCAAATTAACACTTTCTTTGCTATCCTGCAAATAGAATATTCAAGATTCTGCCATGGTGGTTCCCTTAGATATTAAATTGGTATTAGGGAATTGTGAAGAAATTGTGGAATTGCTTTTAACATTCAAAGAGTATATCAAAATTGTCAAAAAACAGAAGTTTAAATTAAACTCCATTAAATTAAATTGTCTTCCTAAAAGAAGAGTTCCATTACAGAGTTGTTCATTTGTTCCTATGGTAAAAGAGTAGAATTTTAGATTTGGGAAAGATCTTGAAAGAACAAGTTTAGCCAATCCGATTTTACAGATGGGAGAATTATGGTCCAAATTAGTTAAATGGTTTGTCCGGGATTATTCAAATAGTGAGGGCAAGACCCCAGTTCTGATGACTCTTATGTTATGCTCTCATAGTCTTGTAACAATAGGCCAGTATTTTTTTTTTAATTTAGCACATAAAAAGAAAAATGAAAATATATTTACTCAGTGCTTCACTTCACAACTCTCTCTGGACTTAATAGTTTTATCATCTTTTTATTTTGTACCCAGATATGTGTACTTTTCTAATGCAATGCTAAAGATTCTGGATCTTACATGTTAAAAAGATCCAATGACAGCAACGTGGAAAAGAGACTAGAGTGAAAGAAGGCACGAAGCTATGGCAGTGGCCCAAGGAGAAAGTGATGAGGGCCTAAAATACATGGAGCAAGAATAGAAGCAGAGACTCTCTTCTATGAAGAGGCATGAATGTGTCCTAAAAGCAGGATAAAGTGAAGACAGAGTGGATTGGTTTGGGATTTCTTTTGGAGATAATATTATAGGACTTGCTATTAGACTAGATGCTGTAGGTGCAGTAGTTAAGAATAGGAAGGAATAGAATATACCTTCCAGATTTCTGACTTAAACATTTAGGCAGAGGACAGTGTCCCATTTTGAGCGACAGAGCTAGGCAACAAGCTGAATTAGAAGAAAACATATTTTGGATATAGAGAGATATTAAAAGAGAATAGCAGGTTAACAATTGGATACACAAGAGTTGAGTACAGAAGAGAGGTTTGGGCTAGAGATGTTTATCAGTACATAACACAGATGCTGTGTATAAAGTCATGAAGTAGATGGGCTTCTCTCTGGAGAACATGTGCAGAAAGAAGAAAAGGCTCAAGGCGCAAAACATCAAGGTCAGGGAAAGAAGAGGATGCACCAACCCAGAAGACCTAAGATTGGTCCAAGATGTGGGAATAAAGTTAGATAAAACCGGAAATCTCTATTGGATTTATCAACTAGAAGCTCAGGCTGGAAGCAATGGTGGAAGAAGAAAATGAGATTTAGGAAATACAAAGGAAAGAGGTAGAACTTTGGAGTTGGCAAGGAAATAGGGAAAGATGGAAGGTGGGTAGGGTCACAGATAGATTGGACATGGAAGGTCAAGAAATTGAGGGATTTTGTCCCCCTGAAAATCTTCTTTACCCTTTCAAATGGAAGCAAGTTTGTCTTCTAAGATGAAGAGGGAGGTATTGTACTTCAGGTGGTTCAACTAGACTAGTGAAGGTTTACAAATGAATGTTGAATAACTTGTGGAATGACTGTTGAACACAATTGATGGCTCAGCTAAAATGGGACTTCAAGATGTTGTGGGGACACTGGTCCATTCTTTCTAAATGTATATGAAGGAAACTTGGTATTTAGACTAAGAGCTCATTTTTATAGAGAACTGATGAGCTTCTGGGCTAGTCTTTCATTTTGGTCAATTACCCACAGCTCAGGTAAACCTGTACAGTGGAGGTAAGCAATCATAACTCAGTACAACTCTGCTCACCTGGTACTGCTGACACTTGGGCTGCTATCTGTCTGCAGAGAAGGAAATAAGTATTCCTACTCCTCTCCTATGAACCTGAAGATTAAAATTGAGCAACCCAAAGTTTGTGACCTCCCCTCTCATAAATCCAAGAAGAGCTGATGACTTATCACTCTGTGCAGCATTTTTACTTCTGTAGGGTAGAGGAGTGACTTCTCAGCTTCTTACACATGGAAACAGAAACCAGAAATCTATACATTTTTATTTTTATTTTTGATTTTACAGAGGGGAAAGTAAGGAGAAAGAGGGGGGAGATAAATATAGATACAAGAGACACCTATCAACCGGTTGCCTTCTGCACCTACCCTGACTGGAGACTCAGCCTATAACCCAGTGAAGTGCCCTAACCAGGAATAGAACTGGGTAAACTTTCAGTTTGTGAGACGATGCCCAACCAATGAACCACACTGGCCAGGGCCAGAAGTCTATACATTTTAGATGTGAGATCTGTGTATTGCAGGTATTTTCTCTGTGACTCATCTTTTCTTTTTATTCTTAATAATATTTTGATAAGCAGAAGGTTATCATTTTATTGTAATCCCATATCTAACTTTTTTATAACTTTTTTGTACATGGTTACCAATTTTTATATTCCTTTTAAGAAATTTTTGCCTATCCCAAGCTTAAGAAGATATTCTAAGTTTTCTTCTAAAACTTATAAAAGCATTTAGATCTTTAATCCATTTGGAATTCAGTCCTGTGTATGATATAAGGCAGAGGATCAGGATTTATTTTTTCCCACAACAGATACAGCATCATTTACAGAAAAGTTTCTCCACTATAGTAGGGTCACCTGAGTCATAAACACATGACGGATCTGACCTAGAACCAGAATGTTGGTCCCTTTTCCACTCTTTCTCTCTTTATTATTTTTTTTCAGTTTACATCTATTTATTGTTGTAACATTTTATTTTGAACATCAAACACTGCACCAAAATATGAGCCATTTATCTTAAGTCAATGGTCTTTGCCATAACTAAGGGTACTGGATTGATGTTTACAATTAATTTATGACAACTTAAAACTTATTAGTGGCACTATTGTCTAAAAATCAAATACTTTATCATAAAGTGTAATTATTGAATTAAAAAAACAAAGTTTTACCTTCCCTTTCTTGCCTTCAAACCAAAAACATAGTCTTCACCTGGGAAGTGCACTAACTTGAAACAAAACCTCAATTGTTAACTAGTTTCATTAAACCCAGCATGCTCTAAAATGGGAAAATAAGGCTTCTTAGAGTAATTACATAATATTGAAAAGATGTTAAAATTCCCTGGAAAAGTCTGTTTTCACCAACTACAAAAAGAGAGAGTTGACATACCTATTTTTAAGAGGTCTTTAAAAGCACTTTCAAGAACACATGGGGAAAGGCCATGTGTGGTCTTAAGGCCCAAGTATTATACTTTGAGTCATTGAGTAGCTGTACTTCAGCTGTTCTCCCTGTGACTATTAGCAGCTTTCATTTTTAGGACATCACAGTAGTTAAGTTTTTTGTTTGTCCAGTTAAACCAGCCACAGTGGGCCCTCCAGACACTCATTGGACAACCGAAGGCCATTGAGCAGCAGCCTGGGGTGCACGGCTTCTCCCTCTCCTTTGTCCTGACCTCATGGTAGATCACCAAGCCATCATAAAATTTATAACTTTTTATTATGCAGACTTCTACACAGCTTTATGATAAAGGTCTCAATTATCCTTTTAAAAAAATAACTAAAACTAAGGCCCTGGCTGGTGGCACGGTGAATAAGGCACCGGCCTGTGAACCCAAAGGTTGCTGGTTCAGTTCCCAGCCAGGGCATACATAACTTGGTTGCAAGCCAGGTCTTCAGCCAGGTCCATAGCTGGAGGCAGGTGAAAGGCAACCATACATTGAAAAACAAAAACTAAAACTAAAACTAAAAAACAAAACAAAACAAAAACAACCCAAGGGTCATAGTCTCAAGATCAGATCAGATGATTGATAGGTTTACCTTCCTTGTTGAACATTGTGAACCTAAAATTTACTCACATGAACATTCTTTCCTGATATTCAGGAAAGTTTCTGTCTGTTTTTAAGCTGAAATTGCACTCCAAAATATAAAATGGAGACACCACAAAATGCCATAATACTATTAGCCTAACATGGAGGGAGGAGTAAGTAATTGAGGATGAGAATTTGAGAATTGAGGAGAGCATTTCAGGGAGAAATTTGAGCTAAACAAAAAGAATTTTTCAAACCTATATATGAATATAAATGCAGATACAATTGCACTCCCTAATTACATTGTAAGTGCTCAGTAAATGTTAGCATGGCCTTTGAATTTTTTCTCCAGTTTCTGGATTAGAAAATACAGAAGTTTCCACTTGCAAAATGGCCACCTTCACTGTATCTTCACGTGGGCTTTCCTCTGTACTTGCACATCCCTGGTGTCTCTTGGTGTGTCCAAATTTCCTCCTCTTATGAGGACACAATTTAACCCATAATAGTACCTAACCAATTTCAGTAAATTTTTAAGAAGTTCATATATTCCTTGAGTTCATGTTGGAGTTTAACTTATAACTGTAAAGAGAATACAAACTTATTTATGGAACATAAAATAAAATACATTAATCTTTAGTACAATTGCAACAAAGATACAATAAACATTACTTGAACTCACTGCCCTTTCATTATTCGGAAAAAAAATTTGATTAGCAAAGTAAGCCTTTGGGCCTTGTGCTACAAAGGCCTTTTCAGATAAGTACTTAGGTTAATTAGCTGCTTCTATTGTTCTGTAAAGGGCATGAAGATACAGGATCTATTTTAACTGCATGGTATTATATACAAACCCAAGTATAAATCATGGGAAGCAAAATACATATTCCTCATGATACAATGTGGTCAGCTGGACTTCAGTTATTACATTTTCTTAGGATAAAACATTTCAGAAATAAAATTAAAGGATAACTTTCTATATTGTTGCTTTTAAAAATTCTTTTTGTCTTGAAATAATAACTATTTGTACATATTAAAGGTCAGTTGATAAATGGCTTTGTAGGGACATTAATTCTCTACTAAAACCAAAAGCAAAAATCTTCGTTTAAAATCTCATGATTTGGCTCTGTCTGGTGTGGCTCAGTGGATTGGTACCAGCCTGCAAACCCAAAGGTCATTGGTTCGATTCCCCAGCCAGGGCACATAACCAGGTTGCAAGTCAGGTCTCCAGCCAGGTCCTTAGCTAAAGGCAGGTGAAAGGCAACTGTACATTGATGCTTCTCTCCCTGTCTTCCTCCTTCCCTGCCCTTCTCTCTGAAAATAAGGAATAAAATCTTTTTAAAAAAAATACATTGCTTTGCAGAAAAAAAATCTCATGACAGACTATTTCATATTTCTTATCATATTTCACTTTTTGTAGAGCAAAGGAAACTATGGTTTGGGCCATCATCTTAAGCATTTATTATATTTTATGGAAATATAAATATGTGTTTGAGTACCCATTATGTTTTCTAAAAATAGTTATTTCAAGTGCAAACAAATATTTACTCCTCCAAATAACACTGGTCCTCTTCCTCTGACCCCTGCGTTTTTTTATTTGTTTGAAGAAAATACAGACTGAAGATGAAGCAAAATCAAATGATTTGGCTTTACAGCTGGTGAAATTTCAGTCGCATTGGTGCTGTGCTTCTATTTAAATATTTGCTTATAAAGATGCATTTAAGAAATGGGTGCTACCATTTATTAATTTCACAGTGGGCAATGCTGTCAGTCAACTAAATTGCCCCATTTTTATCCAGCCTATTTTTTCAAGTTTCAGGTTCTAAAATTGCATGTTATCAACCACCAAGTAGATGATTTTTTTTTTAATTTTATTTATTATTTCCAGAGAGAGGGGATGGGAGAGAGGCAGAGAGGGAGAGAGACATCAATGTATGGTTGCATTTCACCTGCCTCCAGCCACAGACCTGACTGGAGACCTGGTTTGCAACCTGGTTATGTGCCCTGGCTGGGGAATCGAACCTGCGACCTTTGGGTTCGCAGGCCGGCGCCTTATCCACTGCGCTACCAGCCAGGGAGATGATTTAATTTTAAATCCTTTCTCCATTAACTTCCTGAAGAAATGATTCTGTGATCAATTTGAACTTTTATCAGTATAACTGCCAAATAATTAACAATGATAATCATCTGAAATATTGTAACTGATCATTAAACACATACATTTCATATGATCTGGGAACTCTATATTTTCTATAAAATCTCAGAAATATTAATTTCATTCATTCAGTGCACACTTACCAAGCACCTTCTTTCTATGTGCCAGAAACTGTCATCATGAAGTTTATGTTTGTAAACTAAATAAAACAAATGAGTGATAAAGTATATTAAAAGGTATAAAGTGCTACAGAAGAAAATAAAGCAGGGAAATGGAAATAAGAATATGTACGGGAGGGTAAGAGGGTGCAATTTTCAATAGAATGATCAGAGAAGACATCTAAGCAAAGACTTGAAGGAGGAGAGGGAGGGAGGGAAGCAGGTGGATACCAGGAGGAGGTAAAGGTGAGCAACCAGCCTGACTTACTGAGGTGTTTCTTGGGATGCATCCTGGGCAGTCCCAGACCAGACAAAATAGACAGTTAATCACCTCAACCATGTTCCAGATAGAGGAAAGAGGCAGGATAAAGGCTTTGCGGTGGGAGAATACCTGGCTATTTCAGGAACTATAATAATAAGGTCAGTGCAACTAAAGAGGGGATGAGGTCAGTGATAGGAAAAGGTCACATCATATTGGGCCTTGTAGTGTAGAGAGGATGGGGCATTGCACCCGCATCCTCTCCTCAGGGTTGATGCACTCATCTCTAGCAGGTGCCAGTAGGCCCACACTATGTCTTTCCATTTGCCCTTGGCTCCAGAGAATTGCCTCCCCCAGGGGTGTGTACCTTTCAGGGAACATCCAATGACTAATGTGGGAATAAAGTGGCCTAGGCCCCTTCTCTAGATTTTGCCCATCCTAGCTTAGTGTGTATTATGTGCTATTGAGTCAGCTCTGACTCCTGGTGACTCTATGAATGAGTGATGCCCACAAGGCCCTGTCCTGAATAGCCCTGCTCAGCTCCTGTAGACCAGGGCTCCCAACCTCCAGGACTCAGACTGTTACCAACCAGTCTGGGCCTGTTAGGAGGTGAGCTTGAATGTAAGGCGCTTGAATCATCCCCAAACCATCCCCACCCACCCACCCCCCAATCTGTGGACAAATTGACTTCCATGAAACCAGTCCTTGGTGCCAAAAAGTTTGGGGACCACTGCTATAGACTCATGCCTATGGCTATTTCCCCTTCCCTTGGTGATTTCTTTCTTTCCAATACTTCACTTTCTAGGATTACAGGGTCTTCCTCAAAGGAATTATCTTCGAAGGTACCTATCATTCTTTTGTCTGTTATAGATAGATTTTCAATGTACTGTTTCCATCTTCCCTTTATTTTCTCCTAGTCAGATAATAAGCTTTTTTTGTTGGTTGTCTAGCATTCCTGTCTAGTTTTGAACTTCCCTTTTATTTCTTGAATCTTCTGGTTCTCTTTATCTCTACATGATAGCCATTGAAAAATTGTGTTAAGGAACCTAACCCACTTTTTGCACCTTCAATTTTTACCTTTTGCCTGTCTAATAATTTTTCATGTTTCTTCTGCCATCCATTTAGATTCTTTTTTTCTTTTTACTTCTGGCATTGCCTTTTCATGTTCTTCCCTAATAATATTTCTAGTTCTAGTCCATAGTTCTAGTTCTTATTCAGTTAAATTTAACAGTTCAAACCTCTTTTTAATGTGGACTTCAAATTCATCAGGAATGTTGTTTATGTTCTATTTTGGCTTGACAATTCTTTTTGTGTTCTTCTTCAGCCTTACTCCAATGTTCGATATCAGCAGTCAATGGGCAGTACCACAATCTGCTCTTGGCCTTGTTTTGGCAGAGAGAATTCAGCGTCTTCATCTCCTGCTTGCAATTACATAGTCTGATTTCTGTATTGGCCATCTGCTGATGTCCTTGTATATAGTCATCTGTTTGGTTGTTTAAAGCATGTGTTTTGGATGGATAACTTATTGGCTGGACAGAAACCCATGAGCCAATCTTCTGCTTAATTTCTGATCCCTAGTCCAAATTTTCCATGACATCTGATTCTGCTTTATTTCCCACTTTTGTGTTCACTTACCTATATTCATCTTGTCTTATTTTAGTGTGTGATTCATTTATTCTTGGATACTTGCATGAAAGTTTTCAATTTCACCTTCAGCTGCTGTAATTGACACATAGACTTGAATGGTGGTTATATAACTAGGTTTTCCTAGAAGTTTGACTGATATTATTTGGTCAGACTTGCATTGTAAACCTTGCCTGTGCTAGGTCTTGCCTTAGTATTAAATCACTCTATTTCTTCTGTCTTTGTTATTTCAAGAGTAAAACACTTCGTAGTTGTTTGTCTGAAAATGTCCCATTCCAGTCTATTTTTCACAAACACCAAGCACTGCTTTATTTAGACATTGTATTTCTTGCTTTATACTTTCCAGTTTACTTTGGTTCATACTTCTTATGTTCTATGACCTGATTTTATGTGTTGTGCACTATTGTACTTCTTAATGCTTTTTATACTTGTTCTCTGCTCTTCCCTAGAAACTGTATGAGAGATTTCTGACCTAGGAGTCTTAACTTTCAGTACTGGCTCATGTTTCATTTTGGACTGTCTCATAATAAGGTTTTGAAGGTAAAATGAAAAAGAATTAAAGGAAACTTGGATGTCCCCTTAAAATTATCTGATGCTTTCTTTGTAATCAAATGTAGATAAGATTTTCCTCTTTGCTTTATTTCTTTACAGATATAATTCCTGAGAACATGCCCCAATAAGCTTTCCAGATGCAATTCTCCATCTCAGTATCTGTGTCTAGAGACAGATACTGGGGTCAGAGTCTTTGAAAGTGATGTTGAGAGATGTGAAGCTTTTGAAGGGTTTTGAAAGAAACTGAAATCTGAAATAATCTCTCTCTTTCTCTCTCTCTCTCTCTCTCTCTCTCTCTCTCTCTCTCTCTCTCCCTCTCTCCATAGAAAAAGCAGAACTTTCTTAGTTGTCTATTTCTGTTAATTTTTCTGAACTTAACTGCACTAATTGTACATGATGGAAGAATTGGGCTGTAACCCAACTGGAAATTTTAAGTCTGCTGAATAGTTGGCATTTCCTCTCTTGTCTCAAAATGTGAGGAATAGGTGGACCAACTTTTAAGCTTATGCAGAGAAGTTCATATGTCCCTGGGTAGATTATACCTTACATTGAATTCCATTGTTTTGGGGATTTCAGCTGTTATTTTAAATAAAGTAAGAACATCAAAATGCAACAACCAAAAGGGAATTACTCCTCAAGGATTTTATTCTATTCTTCTATGGACCATTTTATTGAAAATGCTCAACAACAAATGGCTTATTCCAGTTCCAGCATATGTCAGGGCCTTAATTTCTTGTGGATCCAGTGTGTAAGTAGTGGTAAGGAGGAGGAGGAGATGTCAGATGGAAAAACAACTGCCTGTAGTTACATACACCAACTTAATTGTCCCAGGACACATGTTAGTTGTGTTTAATAAGTCCAGTATTTTCATATTTCAGGCTTTACTGAAGAGTTTCTAGGCAAATAGTGGAATCCAAATTCATATTACTTAAGAAAACGATGAGCAGAAAAATGGTAAGTAGGTGGCAACTCTCCACTTTTTATCATGTTCATGAGAAGTCCCTTTGTCCCTCAGTTCAAAATGTTGCTTTTATAGTTTTAGTGGAAAAATCACCCTACAGATGACATTTTTCTAAGAGTATATGAATTTTCTATAAAATTGAAATTTCTAGAAAATAATATGGTTAATTGTGCTTATGATAAAATCCATACTAATCATTAAATTTTATTTAGTTCTTTTTACATAAGATGGCATTAAATATCAAATAAAAATACCATGACAAGTTGAGAGAGAGAGACCATGGAAGAAAGGAAAAAGCTTCATATTTTACTCTTTCATAGCACTATTTTCCTGCTTTTTTCAACAAGGGCTCATTAATTTTATTTTGTATTAGGCCTGGTAAATTATGTATCTGGCCTCCTCAGTATACGTGTGTTTATGTGTGAGCACAAAGGCACATATTTGGTGTTTCAACTCAGAGGATATATATAAACTGATTATGCACTAGGCACATGGCCCTGTACTAGGCCCTGTCACAAACTGAAGATGGACTGCACTTTGGCTAGTGAGAATGATGGGTCAAATTTGGAACTTGCTGAGTTTAAAATAACAGCAGAACTTTCAAGTAGAAATATTTTAAAAATAGCTAGCCATGTTTGTGTTGTGCTTGTAAAAATCATTGAGGTGGAAATATCAATTTAAAAGTAATTTGACCATAGAGTAATAGGTGTTATAATAGTAACAAAAAGAGAAGTACATAAGAATAAACTTTAAAATAAATAAGCATTATTTATATGAAAGAAAGCACTACTTAAGGACACTTGAACAGAGGACTTGAACAAATCAAAAACATATTATATTCTTGGATTGGAAGACTCAGCATCATAAATATGTCAGTTCTAAATTAATCTGTAAATCTAACCTGATTCAAATCAATATAACAATAAGAATTTTAATTTAGAACTGGATAAACTGATTCTAAATTTGAGTGTAAAAATATACAAGCAAGAACAGCTTGGAAAAATTCAGAAAAGAAAAAGCAGAAGGGATTCTGTACTATATAAAATAAAATTACAGTAATTGAAATAGGCTGGAACATGTTCATCAATAAAACATAATAAAAATGTCCAAAAATAGAGCACAAAACATAAGAGGTGATAAAAATGGCACTTCAAATGGAGGAGGAAAGCAAAATTATTCAAAAAAATGGTGTGGCAGCAAGTGGATAACAATTAGAAAAAAAATTGGATTCCTACCTTATACTTTGCATGTAAATGAATTTCATTCAGATAGATCAAAGATCTAGGCATAAAAATAAACTCATAAAAGTATAAGAATAAAACATGGGAAATTTTTGTTTCAAATAATATCATCATGGGGAGAAGGGTTTTCCAGGTGTAACACAAAACCTAGATAGACACTGGGAGGAAGCAATTGAAATAAAACCGCTCTGTATGAATGAATAATTGAGAGCTAAGCCCTGAGCAGTGTGGCTCACTCAGGCTGGGCATCATCCTGCAAAGCAAAAGATTGCTTGTTGAATTTCCAGTAAACTTCCAGCCAGGGCATAGGCCTGTATTACAGGTTTCGTCCTTGCTGGGACACATAAGAGAGGCATCCAATTGATATTTGTCTCTCACACTAATGCTTCTCTCCTTCTCTTTGTCCCTCCCTCCTCCTCTCTCTCAAAATAAATAAATAAAATCTTGTTTTAAAAATCAGGAAATAATTCATACAACATATATCAGAAGCAAATTCCTATAATTTAATAAGAAAAAATATCAGAATGAAGGGAGCAGTGGACACTAAAAAGTAGTATATGAAAAAGTATATACAGATGGTTCTTAAACCTATAAAAAAGATGCCAATCCTCACCCAATTACATACTACATCAAGATTCTATCCTTCACTTATAAGACTAGCAAAAGCCAAAAATAAATTTATAACAAGCATTTTATACCAAATGTTGCTGGAGGGACTGACTGTAAATTGGTAAAGCTTCAATGAAAGGCAATTAATTTCACAATAATTATTTGAAATAACAAATGTACATAGTTCTTGACTTATGAGCTCTAGTCCTAAGTACATATTCTATAAGGACAAAATGATGTTTATAATAGATTATAATATACTTGAAGCAAACTAAATGTTTAACAATAGAAGACTGGTTTAAAAAGTTATGACATATTCAAATAATGAAATACAATGCTGTGTGATGGTAGGAAAAGTTCCCTAAATTCTATTATTCAAGTGAATAAGTAATGTGTAGAGCAGTATACACAGCATGCTAATATCTGTGTGGCAAATATAATATATTCATATATAATTTATATTTATATATTATATAATATGAATTTGTAAATGTGTAGAATATTCTTAGAAGGCTCTGCAAGAGACAGTAATAGTGTTTGCCTCCTTGGAGAGAAACTGGACAGCTAAGAGCCAGGAGAAAAAAAAACTTATTTTCACTGTATATTACTTATACTTTTGAATTTGATACTATGTAAACATATTACTCAGAAAAAATATTTTTAGATTAAGAGGGTTAGTAGTAAAGTCATGAAACCATTTGGAATAGAGTAAATCCTCTGTGTAAGGACATTTTTGGCATAGAAGGGCCAAGGACCATGACAAATGTCTATTTGAAGGAGGAAGAGGTGTCAGTTAGACACCAAAGCAAAATTAATTGAGAAATAGGAAGTAGGATAAGAGAGTAACACAGACTATGAAGGAGAAGTGTTTGATAAGGAAATCAAGTTTGCCAAAAGATAAATGCATTCAACTGTAAAAAAAAATTGTAGAACTTTTCATATCAATATTTGTAAAACATGACAGACAAAAAAGATCAATATACTCAATAGTATATAAACAAAGAAAGAATACAAATGAAAAACCTCTAATAGAAAAATGATCAAAGAGCATAAAGGGACATTTCACAAGGAGAGGAATTAAAAAAAAAGAGGAATTACAAATTTTCAATAAATATATTAACTTTTAATTCAGGAAAAGCAAATTAAAAGAAGGAATTTTTGCCCATACACTTAGAAACTAAAAGCATTTTAATATAATTCCCAGTGCTGATGGGAACTTCAATTGAGATAGTGTATTTGGAAAGCAGTAGTCAAATTGTATCAAGAGATGTTATAATTGTTCATAAATTTGACAAGGTAATTTCCACTACCAGGAATTTCTACCAAGGAACTAATCAGTGATGTTCATCACTACATATCTGATAGCAAAACAGAAGTCAATCTTAATATTCATCATTAGGTAAGTAAAATGTAGTTCATTCATAGTATACGACACTATGCAGTCATTAAGTTATATATTCAAAGATAATCTCATTATGATTAACTATGCATAATTTGTAATTAATTGTTGAAAGCAGGATATAACATTCTACCTAGGGTATGAGACAGTTTTCAAAAAATATGCACATGTGCATACCTCACACATTTTTTAAGTTTTTATTTTTTAGTTATAGTTGACATTCAATATTATTTTATATTGATTTTAGTTGTATAGCCTAGTGGTTAGACACTTGCATAATTTATGGAGTAATCCTCCTGAGAAGTCTAGTACCTGCCTGGCTCCATACACAGTTACTACAACATTATTGACTACATTCCCTAAACTGTATTTTACATACTTGCAACTGATTTGTAACTGCCAGTCTGTGCTTCTTAATCCCTTCACCTTTTTTAACCAACCCCTGACAACCCTCCCCTCTGGCAACCATCAGTCTATTTGCTGTATCTATCAGTCTGTTTCTGTTGTGTTTCATCATTTATCTTATTCTTTATTTTCCACATATAAGTGAAATCATATGATATTTGTCTTTGACTTATTTTACTTAGCATAATACACTTAGGTCCATCCATGCTGTCGCAAGATTTCATTTTTTTTTTTATGGTCAAGTATAGTCCATTGTGTACAGGGGTAGGCAGAAGTAGGTTTACAGTTATGGAAAATGATGTAATAATAAATAATTATTTATTTACAACTGTAAAGCTACTTTGCCCACCCCTATATATGTACTTCTTTATCCAATGTGTATTGATGGGCACCTAGGTTGCTTGCATATCTTGATTATTGTAAATAACACCACAATGAACATTGTTTTGGATTTCTTCAGATAAATACCCAGAAATGAAATGCTGAGTCATAATGTAGTTCTACTTTTCATTTTTTGAGGAACCTCCATAATGTTTTCCACAGTGGCTGCACCCATTTGCAATCCCACCAATAGTGCACAAAGGTTCCCTTTTCCCCACATCCTCATCAGCACTTGTTGTTTATTGATTTATTAACAATGGCCATTCTGACGGGTATGAGGTGATATCTCATTTTAATTTTAATTTTCATTTCTCTGATGATTAGTGATCTGAGCATCTTTTCATATGCCTAGTGACCTCTTCATTTGCTTATGTCCTCTGTGGAAAAATATATATTTAGGAGCTTTGATAATTTTTTTATTGGATTAGGGTATTTATTTTTTATGTTAGGTTGTATAAATTCTTTATGAATTTTTTGTATTAACCATGTATCGGATGTATTCTTTGTAAAAATATTATTCCATTCAGTAGGTTGTCTTTTAGTTTTGTTTATGGTTTCCTTTGCTGTGGAAACATTTTTTAGTTTGATGTAGTCTCATCTGTTTGTTTTTCCTTTGTTTCCCTTGCCTGAGGAGGTCACAAACAAAAATATTTCTAAAAGCAATGTCAAAGAGTTTGCTGCCTATGTTTTCTTCTAGAAGTATTATGGTTTCAAGTGTTACATCTGTCTTTAATCCATCTTTAGTTTATCCTTGTATGTGATATAAGAAGGTGATTTAGTTTCTTTTCTTTTTTTTTTTTTTTTTTTGCATGTGTCTATCCAGTTTTCCCAGCACCATTCATTAAATAGATTGTCTTTACTCCATTGCATATTCTTTCCTCCTTTGTCATAGATTAATTGACCATACAGGCATTTCTGGATTTGCTATTCTGTTTCATTGATCTATGTTTGTTTTTATGCCACTACATGCTGTTTTGATTATGATGGCCTTGTAGTATAGTTTTAGATCAGATAGTATGATACTTCCAATTTTGTTCTTTTTCAGTATTGCTGTGGCTGTTTGGGTTCTTCTGTGGTTCTCTATAAATTTTAGGATTATTTGATCTAGTTCTGTGAAAAATCCCATTGGTATTTTGATGTGGATTGCATTGAATTTGTAGATTGCTTTTGGTATATGGACATTTTAATGATATTATTTCTTCTTATCCATGAGCACTATATATACAATTTGTAACTTCTTCAATTTCTTTCTTCAGTATCTTATAATTTTTCTAGTATAGGTCTTTTATCTCTATGGTTAAATTTATTCCTAAGTTTTTCGGTTTTTTTTTTTTTTTTTTTATGGAATTGTAAAGGGTATTATTTTCTTAATTTCTCTTTCTGATAGTTCATTACTGGTGTATAAAAATGCAACTGATTTCTGAATATTAATTTTGTATTCTGCTGCATAGATCACACTTTTAAAATGTTCTATAATATCTGTATTATCAGATCACAGATCCAAACTCCTCTGAGTACCTTCAAAGCCTTCCATGATTTTGCACTGCCTTTCATTCTGGCCTTAAAGTACACCTTGGTTCTTATGTTTCAATGTATACTGAGCCATTTGTAGTGCCCTCAACACTCCTGGATACTTTATGTCCCTGTGCTCACATGCATCCTTTGCCTGGAATGATGCAATAATCTGTGCCTATCTGCCTGGTCAACAACACTCTTTCAAGAAACCTCAAGTGTAAAGCTTTGCCTAACCCCACCAGATAGAAGTAAGTGATCACTCCCTCATTTATGATTTCACTTTTTCTTTTAGTGCTTTATTTTATTTCCTTGTGCATTACGTCTTATTTGACAAGTGGGCTGTAAATAAGTCACTTGATGTCAGAGAACAGTTTTATCATTTTATCTCCAGGGCCTTGTTTAAAGACAAGTAAAAATGTAATAAATGTTTTTTGATGAAAAGAAGAAGGGAATATAACAGTATCAAGTGATATAAAAAGGGAAGAGAAAAAAGAAGTTCATTGAATATGGTCATTGTTACTTTTGAAAGAACTATTCCAGTTGATTAGCCAGGGAGGCAGCAAGCAGTGAATGAATGGTGAACAGATAATCATTTCAAGTCTATATGGTTTTTTCCCAAGGAATTTGTCACTGAATTGAAGGGGAAAGAGAAGATAATAACTTGAAAGAATTCTTTGAATTTTAGTTTTTATAAATAAAGAGAAACTTAAGTATGTTTGTGGGCACAGAAAAAGAAACCACCTGCAACAATTCTGATGTCACATGGCAAGATTAGTTTCACAGGAAGATTTTAGTCCCACACTGAAACATGCACATTGTAAGTGCGTCCACTGTTTATGCGTCACACTTATTACTGGTAATAATTGCACGAGGAACTTCTGTTGGCTCTGCCATATGCTCCCAGTGCCCATCCACATCTCTTCCAAAGGAGAAAATATTAACTAGAACTATCTAAGATTTGGTGGCACCCAGGAAAAATCAGGGTCAGTGTGTCTGAACTCTGTGGGTTTTATCTTCTGCACATTTGTGGGATTCTAGGCATGTAACTAATCTCATTTGACTATTTCTATATTTGTTAATCTTCCATATTTGCTACATGCTCACCTTCTGTACTACATTCTGTATCATTTCTCAGATCCGGCCTTAACGTATCAATATTTTATTCAGCTATGCCTCATATGTACTTTAACCAATCAAAATATTTTTATTTTAGTAATTCTATTTTTTAAATTTCTGAGACCTTTTTTACTTTGTTTTCAAACAAGCCTGGTCTTGTAGAGAACCACTTATTGTTTATTTATCTTATATTTTATATATTATGTCTTTTAAAATTTCATAATAGCTTTTCATATTTTTATCTGATAACACCAATATTTGAAACCCAAAGGGCATTAGATTTGATGTTCATTGTTTCTGATACTCTCATAAATGTGTTTGCTTATATATTTCTTATATTCATTGATTATGAAGTCACATTTTGTTGATATTTATCTGTGGGAATCTTGAGGATTTAAACTGAGGATATGGTTGTCTAAGACTCCTCTTCCTCGTGTAGCCACATGCCTCACCAGTGACCTGGGACAACTGTAAGCCCTTTTCAGGTCTCCGACTTCAAGTAAGAGCTGCTCTTGGTTAGTCCCCGTCCCACCCGTGGGAGCCTTCCCTAAGTGCTGGCAACCTGCCTCAGGGGGGGTCTGCCCTGCAGCTCACAGTTCACAGCTGAGTTTTCTTTCCAGCATGTTCTGTGAACCAAGAACTATGAGGCATTTTTGATTTGTGGCAGAGGAGACCTCCTCCTGTGTACTATCCTGGGTACCCTTCTAATCAAGCTTTCTTTCCCCACCATTCCATCAAATCTGGATTCCTAAAGTCACCAATAACCTCTATGTTGCCAAGTGGCCACTTCTTGGCTTCTTCTTACTTGCTCTGACAGTTACCTTTATGTGTCAACTTGGCTGGACCACAGTGCCCAGATATTTGGTCCAAAGCTTTTCTGAATGTTTCTGTGGAAGGGTTTTTAGATAAGATTTACTTTTAAATTGCTAGATTTTTGAATAAAGCATATTGCCCTCCATAATGTGGGTGGGCCTCATCTATTCAGTTGAAGGCCTGAATAGAACAAAAGATTGACATTTCCCCCAATATAAAAGAATTCTACAGCAAAAGTCCTGAGTACTTGAAGTGTAGCATCAATCATTGGGCCTCCAGCTGTTGGCCCATCCTGCTGATTTGTGGTTTGCCAGCTCTTTAAAAAGCTAATTTCTTAAAATAAATCTCTCTCTTTCTACATCCTCCCTCTCTCTCTCCCTCTCTCTCTCTCTCTCTCTCTCTCTCTCTCACTCTCTCTCTCTCTCGTTCTCTCGCTCTCTCTCGCTCTCTCCCCCTCTCCTCTCTCTCATGCTCTCACCCTACTGGTTTTGTTTCTCTGGGAGCCCTAACTGATGAACTCACCCAATTGGCAGTATTTGATCACTCCCTGCCCTTTGAAACTTTACTTGATTTCCAGGGTAACACATTCTCCTGGTTTTTCTCCACACTCACTGGCTGTTCCTTCTAAGTCTTCTTGCTCAATCCCTCCTCATCTTCCCAGTCTCCAAATGTTGGGGTACTCCAGAGCTAACAAAGTTTTTACACCTCTGCTTTATTCTTGCTCCCATTAATCTCATGGGAGTTTCATGGTTTTAACGCTACCTATGCACTGATACACCAACACATTCCAAATGTGCGTTTCTGGTTGAGTTCCTTCTCTTTAGCTCCAGACTCATGGGTCCAGCTGCATATCATGCATGTATGCCTATTGTCTGATAAGTATCTCAAATTAAGCTCCCCTCCCTTCTTTTTCCACACCCTAAAAAATTGCGTCTCCCAATTTTCCCATAGTAAATGAAATGTTATTGTTCTAATAAATAGCTCAGCCCAAAAACCCCAGAGTTAGCTGTGCATTCCTCTTTTCTCCTGACTCCCACATCTAATCTGTCAGGAAATCCTGGTGCTCTATCTTTAACTCACAGTCGGAATCTAACCACTTCCTCCCACCCCTCTACCCGCATGCTGGTCCGAGCCACCATCACATCTGTCCTAAATAGTGGCTCTCACTTCTCAGTTGGACTCTGTGCATCTACCTTCCACACCTTCCCCATCATGCATTCAGTTCTGTACGAGGCAGTCACAGTGAGTGGTTACAGATACAAACCCCACCTATCACTCCTCTGCTTAAAATCATTCAAAGCCTTTTCAGTTTGCTCAGAGCAAACACCTGAGTCTTTACAATTCCCTAATATACCCTACCCAATTTCCCCATTTACCCCCTCCTCCTTAACCTTCCTGCCCTGACAGTTAAGATCTCACCTCAGGGCCTTTGAGTTGCTGTTGGTTCTGCTTGAAGTGCTTTCCCACAGGTGTCTGCATAGCTTCTTCTTGCACATCCGCCAGCCATTGCTCAATGGTTACCTTCTTGGCGAAGCCTTCCTGATTGCTCTACCTAAAATCCAACCTGTCTCTTCTTCTGTCCATTGTCCCTCCTTTAGTCTTCTCCATAGCATTTTACTTCTTTATCTATTTTGTTTGTCTCCCTCACTTCAATGCAAGTTCCACAAAAGTAGGAATTTGTGTTGTGTTCACTGCTGTATCCTCAATTCCAAATACAAAGTAGAAGTATTGAGTAGAAGTCACTCAATACATATTTGTTTAGTGAATGAAAAATATTACCGTACATACCCATTCTTGGCAAGAGTGTGGGGAAAGAGGCAGTCTCTCACGTTGGGAAGGAAGCATAATTTGGTGCAATATTTTTAGAGCCTTTGGGCCCTCCTCACGGAGAATGCATTTGCACCTTGACCTGCTCAGTTTCACTGATGGTCAGTACCTGCCTTGCTTCTGCAGGCTGTTGAATTTTCCACCCCTGGCACACAAGTTCTTCTCATTTGGATCCTCCTTGAAATGGTCCCCTCTATACTCATGCACCACAAGAATACTCAAAATTCTTCTCCAAGTAGCATGTTCTTTAGGGCTTCTCAGCCACTGCCTGCATTCTTTCTTTTTCTCTCTTTTTTCCTCACCTAGGCAATTCTGTCTGTTTCTTCTAGTCTCAGTTCAAATGGCAACACCTCCAGGAAGCCTTCATTAGACACCTTGGCAGCAACACTTCTGGGGTTTCAGTAGCATTTTGTGCAGAACTTGGTGACCAACCTAGTAGGATGTTACACATTGTTGAATGTTTGGTTGGGTTCCTGTCTCCCAGTTAGACTTGAGAGCAAGCACATAACATCCTCCTCACCATGTAGACCTCTAATGCAGTATTAGCATAACATTTTTCATTGCATGGACAAATAAATCATTGAACATCTTTTCCCACATTAGTGTTCACTTTCACCTTTTTCCAAGTAAAATGCTTAAAAGTTGGTTATACACAATGAAAATAACATACTTTCCTGGCTACAAGCAGGAACACAGACCCCCCAAACACTGTTCTGGAGTAAAGTACTATTCTTTCCAAGGTCCCTGGTAACACTTTCTGTAGAGACACATCTTCCAGGATTGTTTCTCTGAACAGCCAGCTAAACGACACCTCTTGATCCAAATTTTCTGCCACCTTTTAAATGGAGACATCTAGGCTATAATGTTTCTCCTTTTTAGGGATGGTGATGGAATATGTTCCTTGGTTTATTTGCATATGTTTTATACAAAAACTTAAGGTTTTGGAATAAAATGGTCAATTAGGACCCACTCAATGGTTCCCTTTCTTAAAGTCCCCTAAGAGAAATATGCTTTTCATTCCTTTCTTTCCTCAAATCTATGATAATATCAGTGAGACAGGGACCTAGTTTGTGTCACATGTTTTGAGTACACTGATCCCCAGGCTGGGATCAAGTAACCACACACCCTGAGAAGTGGCTCTAACCCAGGATGACACAATCTGTGTTTGTCAAATCTCCAGTTGAAATAAGAAAGAAATTGTGTAAAGGCTCTTTGTTACATAATAATGTTTTATTCAGAAGGAGAAGAAAAGTTAGACTGATACAAAAGGCAATTCTTTTCTTTTCTTTTTTTTTTGTTTTTTTTTTTAACTTTCTATTGCCAACAAATCAATCCCTTGCTTTTTGTGTTGCTAGTGCTTCCTCCAACTTCTTGTAACGGGATTTTTCCTGATCAGCCCACACTGTTTAGCTGCTGAAGTCACAGATGTGTTTCACACACCTCTAAGCAGCTGGAGAGAGGGACAGAGTGGAAGGACCCAGGCAATGCGTGGAGATTATTTTAAAATGTGATTTGTCCCTATTTTGTTTAAGAACACAGAAAAAAATTTTTTTTTAATGTAGATGAACAAGAGGATCGAAGCTAGCTTGGAACATTTTAGTCTCTGGCCTCAGATTTTTAAGTCTCCAGCAGAACACATGGGTTAATTGCCGAGGTAAATGTTCTTGACCTTTGTATTCAGGCTACGACTGGAACATATTAGAAAAACAAAAGTCAACCTTGTGACTTGGACCAAACTTGTTTTTCACATTCTTTTCTGTCTTACTAATAACTAGGACCTTGCCCTATGTTAAAATACCATGCAACAGAAACTAAGAACTTTCTCTATAACTAATACTTTCTAAATGAGACCTGAATATTTCACTATGGCAGGTTTAATTTGACAATCAAGTGCTTTTGCCTCTTGAGCTTGGAGTAAAGTATTTTTAGATGAACAAAATTTTAAAACTATAATGCAAATGAAAAGTAAAAATGCTCTGATCAAGCAAAATTGTACTTTTCTACCATAATCATGAATAAGTTGAAGGATTTTTCTAGGTTAGGGTTTTAAAGGAGCATCAACAAACCAGAAAGAAAGAAAAAAAAACTTGAGTGCAGGGTTTTAATATAAAAAAAAGACTAGAAGTAATTTACATTATAATTTTAATATTTGAGTGGGTAAAAATGTTTCACAAAAATTGCCTTTTAGTGCAAGGTTTAGTCTTCTAAATATATCTTGCACATACTTGCAGTGAGTATTAATGACTTTTTTCAGCCAGATGATCCTTTTCCCCTTTTCCTAACAATTCCCCTAACTCCATTGGAGGAGACTTCCTTCAATGATAGCACC
The DNA here is from genome assembly GCA_004026585.1 of Noctilio leporinus. NCBI lineage: Eukaryota > Metazoa > Chordata > Mammalia > Chiroptera > Noctilionidae > Noctilio > Noctilio leporinus. The sequence goes on along the minus strand of PVIW01002984.1, from coordinate 95,537 downwards.
CCCAGTTCCGATGCTCAGCCCTCCACCATCCCCAACTCCAGGCCAGTCTTATGCTGCTGGCCCCAGTGTTTGAACATTCACGTGACCCACACAGCTACCCTAGTATTCTTCTACATGAGCTACACTTAAGCTGGAGGATGTACAGCCAGTGCTACTTGGGACTCATCTCCTTGTAGGAAAGCAGACTGGTTTGCTGCTGCTGGACAGAGTGAAGATGAATCAGAGAGGAACAGGCTTTCAAGATGGGACTCAGAAAGATGCTGACTTTACTTGGGTCTCTGAAGACCTGAGAAATGCAGTTCTTTCCTCAATGCTCTTGAGCTACTTCAGTATTGTTCCATGACCCTTTTACCCCAATCCAGTTCCAATTAATTGGCTTTGGCACCTGCCACCAAAGAGTTCTGACTCAACAACACCTGTTTGAACATGTATTGTATTGACATTTAATGGTGCTTTCTGAAATAAAATTTATTGGAAGAAACTATAAAAATTGGCATAGCCACTTTACTATACTCTATTATGTAATATATTGTACATTGCCAGAACCATTTAAAGCAATTTGTCTGGACAATTTGCTTTTAACTTGGCCTCTATTAAACTCTACTCCAAAGCTTATGTTAATTAAGAGTGACAGCAAATTAATGCTGAAATTAGGAACTTTTCCTTAGCCTGAAATTTTGTTTCATTTTCTATGATTCAGAATACTTTGAAAGCATTATCTATGTTTAAGAGATAAATTTGCACTATGTCTAAATTATGCAACACATCTATTTATGTACCTACAGATGATACTGCAAATATTCAAATACTTTCAGTTTATATCAAGTAGTAGTCAGGAAGCCTGGATTCTTATCTTTGATACTTAACTGACTCTAGAGTTGGGTATGTTGCTTGATTTCTCTGACTAGATAGGGTGTCTTCCAGCTTTAAAACCATGATTCCACAGCTAGAAAAGGAAGTTAGTTTTGTTAGAAAAAATTCTTGCTGATGTTACAAAAATAAAAATCAAACAGCTTTTTAATCTGTCCTTGGGCCTGTTTACCAAAAACATTTTGTGAATATGTGTTTGTGGGGATGAGACTAAAACAAAAACACAAACCATCCGACACAAGTGAAGGCAAACTATGTTGGCCTTGGAAAAAGTTTTGTTGTATGAAGTACTCCAAACACATTGGCCTAGATGGTGAACCAAGAAGTGGCCAAAAGCTCCCCCAGAACCTCAAACAAACAAACAAACAAAAAACACTTAAAAGCATTATTCACATAATTTCAGGACCATGAAAGCATATATATTTAAAATATTAGGTATTTTTAACTACCTCAGTGAAAGAGAAAAAATTTTGAGTTTAGAACTAAAACGGCAAATGTAGAAACTAATAAACTGAATACTCAATTAGATATTTAAAAAATAAATTAGATATTTTTCTTAAACCAATAATATGTTAAAAGTATAGTACTAAATTAACATTATACACCTTTAGATTTTCAAATACAATACTTGAACAACTTTTCAGAAATTAATTTTGAAAGGCTAAAGAAAGAATCACCAATTTCCATTTTTGCTTTGCCCCGAAAGGCCTGAAGTGCAGAATGAAAAACACCAGCCAAGTGCTGCCGGTGCTGGCACGGCCAGCCATCTCATAGCCTTGTGAGCATGCTATGTTCTGCAGTTTTGATGGCGAGATACAGAGACTCAAACATGTGACCTCAGGGAATAGGGTGTTTGGGTTTGGTTCATGTTCTTTCAGTTTGTAAAGAATACATAAGCAAATTAGAAAAACTGAAATCTCAGCTCCGATATCTATCTGCCCAAGAATAACAGAAAAGTTGAACAAACGAGCCTCCCAGGAGGAGAGGAATGCAAAATCAGTTTGGATGTTCAGAACCCAAGGCCTCTGAGGAATTTGTGGGTCTTTCCTCTAGTTCAGGGTTCTCATCCTGCTGGAACATCCCAATCACCTGGGGAGTGTTTTAGAAAGACAGATTTTTGAGGCCCCATTGACAAGGATTCTTGTGTAGTACAGTTGGGGAACTACAGGATCACTTTGTTTCTGAAAAGCTCCCAGCTAGATTTTGAATACCCTTCTCTGTGCATTGCCAGAGTTTGCTATTCTCTTGGTGTCTGCTGCTTATTAGCCCACTACCATTTGGGTCCCTCACCTTATTTGTTATGTCTTTTTTGATCACAGACACACTGCCTCACCTCCTTGAAACTTTAGTTCAAATGCTACCTTCTCATTGAGGTCTTCCATGTTCCTATTATTAAAAGATTGTCCTCACCCCCTTGGCACTTTTTATTTCCCTTCCCTGCCTTACAGTTATCCAACACTTATCAGCTTCTAATATTGTTTGATTTATTTATTGTTTATTGATTGTCTCGTTCACCAGAATGCAAGATCAATGAGGCAGAAATTTTTTGTATTTTGCCCATACTGCATGCCAGCACCTAAACCAGAGAAGATGTTTAATAAATATTTGTTGAATGAATGAGTAAGTGGACAGGCGAAGAATGTTTTCTGCTTAGTCATTGGCTGATATTAACATCTGCTCACTGGTGATGTCGGGGCCCTTCTCACCCAGGGCCACCACTCTCCATGCCTCCTTTTGGACTTAACTCCTCCAGTTGATTGATTGGACCAGCACTTTGTGATTGAGTTTCTTCCCCAGGTTATTTCTGAATGGGTGTGACTTGGCTATTTATAGGTCAGGTGCCCTTCCAGAGTTATCAGCAGTGATTCTGGGATTACAGAGCACAAAGGAACACTGCTTGGAGCCATCCCTTCAATAGGGGCTGTGTGGAGGCAGTTTCTCCAAGAAGCTGGTTTTGATGCAGAGTGAGTGTTCAGTCAATTACCTAACCCTGGTGAGTTTTAGGAAAATGGAATTACAGTATCTGTTTGTCTTAGTTCAGTGAGTTCTTCAGAAGTTCCAGGAAATAATGTATGGGAAACACATGCATATAAAAGTTGTTTTCAAATATTAACTTATCATAAAAATAAGACGAGTATGAGAAGTTATATAATTTTAGGCAGTATTTAAATGTGGCATTAAAAAAGAAAGCATTAAAAAAAAAAAAAAAAAAAAAGCCTAAGAGAAGCTGTAGGGAAGAAATTAGAAATTTAGAAACTTGTTGTTTAAAGTACCTTTGGGATTCTTCCCGCAACCCCAAATGTTTTTTAAATGTTATTTTGATTTCACTGATTTCTATTTGATGACGGCTCCTGGAACATAACTTCCAAAATCATATTTCAGAAGGGTGAATGCAAAGATCTGCGCTCAGTTTTCAAAAATAAATTGCACAAATACAGATTGGAGGAGATAGGTTTTTATAGCCGTAAGCATGTTATAGACTTAAAAAAAATATTGGTGGGGGGGCGCGTTTTTGTTTGTTTTTATTTGGCAAAAATATAGTGTTTGTAGAGAGCATGGGGTGGTAAAAATATTAACAAAATTGAGTTTTGAAATATCATTCTAAGAATGCAGAAAATTGTACTTCCCTGCCCCTCTCTACTTGGAATACTGGAATCAGTTCTAGATTCCACATTTGAAGAGGCAATAGGGTTAGATGAGAGTGTTTGGAGAAGATAAATGTGGTATTTAACAGAAGGGTGATTTGAGCAGGCACATTCTATGGTTGCTGACTTCAAATATTTAAGGGTTACGTACAGAAAGGGAATTGGTCTGTGCTGTACTCAGTACACATTAGTACTAGCTTCAGACTCACCAGACACCTTAATGTACATTGCACTAATATTCATAATAATGATTTAAATTCCTACTATTATTTTCTCCTCATATTTTCTCTCTCTCTTTTTTGTTACTCTTTATATTTGTCCCAAGTTTTCCCCCTTTCTCCTCCATCCAGCAGCTCCCTCCCGCTGCTCCCACAGTCAGTCTCCATACCTTTGTTGTCCATATTCATGGGTCATTCATACATGTTCTCTGACTAGTGCCTTCCCCTTCTTCCCATCATTTTCCCTCTCCCTCTGGCTGCTCAGTCTGTTCCATGCTTCCATGTTTCTGGTTCTATTTTGGTTATTAATTTATTTCGTTCATTAGATTCCTCTTACAAGTGAGATCATATGGTATTTGTCTTTCACCCACTGGCTATTTTACTTTGCGTAATATTTTCCAGTTCCTCCCATGATGTTGTAACAGGCAGAAGTTCCTTCTTTCTTTCCGCCGTGTAGTATTCCATTGTTTAAATGTACCACAGTTTTTTTGATCCATTTATCCACTTATGGGCACTTAGGCTGTTTCCAGAATTTGGCTACCATAACTAACATTGCTTTGAGCATAATGGTACATAAATTCATTTGAATTGGTATTTGGGGATTATTAGAGCATATTCCCAGCAGTGGAAACAGTGGGTCAAAAGGGAGTTCCATTTTAAATTTTTTAAAGAAATTCCATACTGCTTTCCACGGTGGCTTCACCAGTCTGTATTCCCACCAAGAGTGCACTAGGGTTCCCATTTCTCCACATCCTCACTAGCACTTGTGGTTTGTTGATTTGTTAATGATGGCCATTCTGGCAGATGTGAGGTGATGTCTCATTGTGGTTTTAATTTGCATCTCTTTGATGGGTAGTGATGTTGATCATTCTTTCAGATCCCTATGGGCCATTTGTATGTCCTTTTTGGAGAAGTGTCTATTTAGGCCCTTTGCCCATTTTTTAATTGGATTGTTTTGTCTTCCTGGTGTTGAGTTGTATGAGTTCTTTATATATTTTGGAGATTAAACCCTTGTCCGTTGTATCATTGGCAAGTATGATTTTCCATTTGTTTGGCTCCCTCTTCATTTTGATGATGATTTCTTTAGCCATGCAGAAGTTTTTAATTTGATGCACTCTCATTTGTTAACTTTTTCCTTTATTCCCTTGCCTTAGGAGATATTGGCAAAAAATCTTACTATATGGGATATCTGAATTTTCACTGCCTCTATGTTCCACTAGGACTTTTACAGTGTCATGATTTATAGTTAAGTCTTTTATCCATTATAAGTTTATTTTGGTGTATGGTGCAAGTTGGTGGTCTACTTCATTTTTTGCATATACCAGTCCAGTTCTTCCAATATTATTTATTGAAGTGACTTATTTTTACTCCACTGTATGCTCATGCTCCCTTTGTCAAATATTAACAATAGAGACATGGGTTTATTCCTGGGCTCTCTATTCTGTTCCATTGATCTATGTGTCTGTTCTTATGCCAGTACCAGGCAGTTTTGATTATGTAGCCTTGTAGTATAGTTTTATTTTGGGTATTGTGATCCCTCCAACTTTATTACTCTTTCTCAAAACTGCCGAGGCCATTCGTGGCCTATTTTGGTTTCATATAAATATTTGGAGTATTTATTCTAGATCAGTGAAATATGCCATTGGTATTTTAATAGGAATTGTGTTGAATCTATAGATTGCTTTGAGTAGTACAGACATTTTAATGTTAATTCTTGTGATCCACAAATACAGTATAAGCTTCCATTTATTTGTATCTTTCTCAGTGTCTTTCTTCAGTGTTCTATAATTTCCAAAGGAAAAGTATTTTATCTCCTTGGTTAAGTTTATTCCCAGGGACTTTATTTATTTATTTTGTTACTATAGTGAATGGGACTTCTACATAGTTTCTGTTACTGATGGTTCATTGTTGATGTACAAAAATACCATTGATTTTTGATATTGTATCCCACTACTTTGCTAAATTCACTTATTAGATCAAGTAGTTATTTTGGTGGAGAGTACAGAATTTTCTATGTATACTACCATGTTGTCTGCAAATAATAACAGATTTATTCCTCCTGCCCAATTTGGAGGCCTTTCCTTTTTCTTGTCTGATTACTGTGGTTAGAACTTCCAGTATTATGTTGAATAAGAGTGGTGAAAGCAGACACTCTTATGTTCCTGATCTTAATTTAAATATGATGTTGGTTCTCATATATGGCCTTTATTATATTGAGGTATGCTACCTCTATTCTCATATTGCTTTTTTTTATCATAAATGGGTGCTGGATTTTATCAGATGCTTTTTAATATCTATTGACATGATCATGTCCTTCATTTTGTTTATGTGGTATATTACATTTATTGATTTGTTAATATTGTACCATCCCTGCATCCCTGGGATAAATCCCACTTGATCATGGTGTATGATCTTTTTAACATATTGCTGAATCCTCATTGCCAATATTTTGTTAAGGATTTTATCATCTATGTTCATCAGAGATATTGGTCTGTAACTTTTTTTCTTTCTTGTGTCTTTACCTGGTTTTGGAATTAGGGTAATACTGGCCTCATAAAGAGAGTTTAGGGGTCTTTCATCTTCTTGAATGTTTTGGAATAGTTTGAGAAGCATAGGAGTTAGTTTTTCTTTGAGTGTTTGATAAAATTTGCCTGTGAAGCCATCTGGTCCAAGGCTTTTGTATGCTGGGAGTTTTGATTGCTGCTTTCATTTCACTAGTTGTTATTGGTCTATTCAGTCTTTACGCTTCTTCTTGATTCAGTTTTGGAAGATTGTATGCTTATAGACTTTATCTATGTCACTCAAGTCATCCAGTTTCTTGGCATATAGTTGTCCATTAAAATTTTTTTATAATTCTCTGTATTTTTGTGGTATAGGTTGTTACTTCTCTTTTGTTTCTGATTTTATTCAGTTGGGTCCTCTCTCTTTTTCCCTTGATGAGTCTGGTTAAAGGTTTATCCATTTTGTTTATTTTTTCAAACAACTAGCTTCTGGATTTATCGATCCTTTGAATTGTCATCATCTTAGGGGATTTAACACCCCAGTGTCAACAATGGATAGATTGTGCAAACAAAAAATCAACAGGGATATTGGGGCATTGAATAACACCCTACATCGAATGGATTTTTACAGAGCAAAATGTACATTCTTTTCTAAAAACAGGGATCATTTTTAAAAACAGACCACATGGTAGTACATAAAACAAGCCTCAACAATTCAAGAATATTAAAATCATATTAAGCATCTTCTTGGATCACAATGGCTTGAAACTAGAAATGGACCTCAAGGAAAAAACTCAAAAACATTCAAATACATGGAGACTGAGTAACATGTTATTAAATTATGAATGATTTAACAATGAGATGAAAGAAGAAATAAAAAAGTACCTGGAAACAAATGAAAATGAACACTCAACAACTCAAAACCTATGGGACGCAGCAAAGGCTGTCCTGAGAGGGAAGTTCATACCAATACAAGCCTAGCTAGAGAAGATAGAAAAATCTCAAATAAACAACCTAACCCTACATCTAAAAGAACTAGAGAAACAATAATAAATAAAACCCACAAGTAGAGGGAAGGATATTATCAAGATCAGAGGAGAATTAAATGACATACCTACAGACTAAAAACACAATTATCCCTTTTTAGATTTAGGCAAACTCATACTTGGAGCTGTTTTCACTTGTCCAAGATCACATAGCTAGGGAGTTATAAAACATACTACTTTGTGTTTAAATCCAGTGGTGTTTCTACCAGTACTAAAGCTACCTACCCAATTTTTAGTGAGACACAGTTCACTCAATGAAGCAATGAACAGGACTGTTCAAAGATGAATACCATTGTGAAGCAGTGATTCCTTAGCAGCTTGTATTCAATCATATGTTCAACAGCTGTTTTGCCAGGATTTGGTAGTCCCATATTAATCAAAATATTAAAAATGAACATTAATCATAAATCCAAAGGACATCCAGAAGTGAGGCCTAGTGAATTTAAGTGATTGAGCTAGGTGCATTCCATAGTTATTGGAAAATACTTTGTTCTCTGCATTTACAATTTTTTTTTTTTTTTTTTTCTGTTGCAGCAGTGACCCTTATCTAATAACTGGGTAATAGAGTTTGGAACCAGAGGGTATGGAAAGAGGAAGGGCAGGGATGTTTTGTGAATTCCTAAAATGAATTATTTGGCATGCTCTTGCTTTATTAAAACAAGCAAAAAATGTGAGTGGCAGTAGGAGAGGGTTTAAAATGATAAGCAGAAAATGCTACCTAGTAAAGGAGAACAGGATACTGTGAAAGGCTAAGGAAGGCAGGGACTTCCTTACAGGTTGTACTGCATGTCCCTCTCATTGGGTAAATGCTCAACATGTATCTCTTGAAATGAATAATGACATCAACACCATAACAAATATAGAAAGAGAATCTTTTTAGTGCTGAGCAGTGTGCTCTGTCTGGGAGCCAAAAATGAAGTAACCAAGATCTCTTATCCTTTTAAGGAACTCACAGTCTACTAAGAAGAGACCCCCAGGCAGAGCAATGGGCAAAGAGTGGTAATGATTATCATAGAGAATAGATAAGTTTCTGTGAAAGCAGAAAGGAAAGAGTATTTAATTCAGCACAAATGTGTAGGGTGAGGATGCAGGTGCGGTGAAAGGGCTGTATATCAGGGAAGATTACAAAGAGAAAATGATGCATTATTGTCTTGAAAGATAGTAAAAGATTCACCTGGTTCAATGAGGGATGGATTTCAGACAAGGGAAAATATTTTAAGGCATAGAGACAGAGCCTGTTGAATCTGTATGACATGTGGGAGCTGGAGCTGGAGCTAAAGAGGTCTAGGGATCAGATCATTAAAGGCCCTGTATACCATCATAATTAAGTTCATCTGACTGTCCAGGTGGAGACCCTCTTTTAGAGATGGAGTCTCTGTGTTTTTGGAGCCTTCTCTGGCAGTCATACAAAACAGAAGCAGAAGTGAAATTAAAAAGGCTTGACCTAAAGCGTGGCCAAGAGGCTGAAGTAGTGGAGACAGATTATTAGTCACAGAATTAAGAGGAAGGATTTATCCACGGGGTTTTAAATCAGAGAACTTGAGCAGAGAAAATTTAGTTGCCTCGTTGTTGGAACGGCAAGTTTTTATCCACAAAATTAGGTAACAGTGACCTGAGTAGCAGAATGAGTAATATGGAATGCCTGGGATTGGGAACACATGGCTGCCCCGAGTCTGAGTGTCTTAGTTGATGACTCTTTTTAAGTAAATTCAGGAAATGACAAAAATGACTTGCGCAAAACAATTATAAGACTAAAGACCCTGAAGTCAGTGCCTTTGGAGAAAGATGGCCAAGCTTGCTAGAGATGGGGAAGTTGCTATTGCCAGAGGGCCATTGTGGACCGTGCAGTGGAAATGTCTTCGAGGAAATACAGATGCAGAACCTCCAGCCCTTTCTCATGACAAACTCCCCCAGCCGCCTCCATCCTTCAGCCACACCACGGGGTGGGGGTGGGGAGCGGCTCGGGAGACCCATCATCCCTGGACATTTCCGGGCAGTAGGCACCTGGAGGCAAAGGAATCCTAACCAACGTAAGATGACAATGTTAGCATGTTGGAAAATGACACACACCACAACCTCGAACCTACATCCATATCTCAGGATAGGCAAGAAAATAAACGCCAAGGTGTCAGCCCTGTAGCAAGGTCCTTCCCTAAGCCCAGGTTTCCTGACTCGAGACCCAGCGTTCTTTCAACGACCCCACGCGCGGGCCGGCTCGGGGCTCCCGGCGGAGGACCCCAGGGTCCGCCGGGGTGCGTCCGAGGCCCCTCCTCGCCGCTCCCCAACCCCCAGCTCTTCTGGGATTCCCAGCCCCGCCCCCTTCCCCAGCTGGGCGGGGTCTCTGCGTAGCCGCTCCCCGGCGCGTGCGGGGTCTTGCGGACGCAGCTCGGGCAGCGGGTACTCGGAGGTCGCCGGTCGGTCCGCGCCGCCGCCCCTCGCTCGACGCGCGCCAGGGCCGGACGCCGTTTGCCTCGAGTGACTGTAGCCGCTGCCGCTGCCGCCGCCGCCGCGGGGCCCTGCTCTGCGCCCAGCCCGCCTTCTCCCGCCTCACCCTCCGCCCCCGTCTTCTTCGCGTGCCCGAGTCCTCCCCGCGGCCGGGAAGCTACCGGCCCCAGCGTCAGCGCCATCTAGGTGAGTGTGGCCGCCGCGGGGCCCGGGCGGCGCAGGCGGGAGGTGCGCGCAGGCCCGGCGGCCGGGCGCGTGGAGGAGGCGGAGGTGGGCCCTGCGCTTTGTACCCCCCTCCCCGCCGCGGGCCGCGCGGCGGAGGAAGGGGCGCCCCTGCCCCACGGCCTCTGCCGCCCCTGCCACCCTTACCGCCCCTGCCGCCTCCGCAGCCGCAGACAAAGCGCCTGAGGTGGGAAGCCAGACCCGCGGTCCTGCCTCGGCGCCGCCTGCCGGGTGCAGCTGCGGCCCGCAAAGCCGGGGCCACCCGCCTGTCCCCTCTTGAGCGCCCTTCTTCATTAATGGGTGAAAGGGACCCGAATCGTGCAACAGGTTTAGGCGTCAATCTGTATTTTCCGGCGTGCGGGGGCCAGATGTGGCGTCCGCCTCCGGGCCGAGTCCTGGCGCCCAGCGCCGGCGGCGGCTCCTTTGTGTGGCCGGAGACCAGCCCGCCCGGTGGGTGGGGGACGCCGGCTCGGGACCCCCCTGGGCTGCGCCCAGGCCCCTGGACGTCTCCCTGGAGGAGTGGAGCTTGGCTTCTGCGGGCCTGCGGGACGTTCACATCCCTTAAGCCTTTGGAGGAGTCACAAAGGGAGGGGAGAGGCAAAGGGCGGATTGGCAAGGATCTCTGGCTATGTATTTTTTTTGTTCGTTAGGTAGACTTAGGTTGGAAAAGACCCGCAGTCCGGGGGGTGCGGGTGAGACTTCACCCTGGGCCGCAGGGTTTGGATTAGGTGCTGCTGTGTCACAGCCCCAGTGGTGGCTTCAGGGTGCTTTGACATCTTCCTCCCCTGCACAGACCTTCCCGGGAAGTTGCAACTGCTGTTGAGGGAGCAACTTGGATAGCAGCTGTTTGACAGGTCCCCTCTTGCTTCCCATTTTGTCTGTGCCAAGCATACCCACCATGCATCCTACATAGGTCAGTGAACCTTCAAATTAAAATTGCCACTCAAAATACACCTGTTGGGAGAGATTAATCCACCAGGTTTTCTTAGGCTGAACAAACCCCAGTAGGAGTGAGAAACTTTTCTCTCTCCCTGAGGAAGAATACAGAGTAAAGAGTTTCTCTTTGTTTACATACCTTGGGTCATGCTAATACCTAGCTGGTTTCATTGGGGTGCTATTTTAGTATAACTATTAAATAGAAGGAAAATATCCTCCTTTTGCTTTGAGCAATGAAAGACTTCTTTGTTCTAGAACCAGGAAGCTTTTATGCGTAATACTTTGTATGGACAGGAGTTGGTGACTTTCTTTTTACCCCATGACATGTAAACATCCCCTAAGGACTTAGAAACTATTATGCAACTCTATAGATTGTTTGTACATCTAAAATTCAAGGAATAATTTTTCTGTATATTTATTCAAACAATTTAGATTAAATTTAACCTTAAAAATTGAGCCTGTGCTGTAAATTCCCCCACATTAGGGACTAAATTGATTGCATTTAAAGAGTTTATCAAGCATTTTAACCTCTGTGAATAGTCATTGGAAGGACTAAAGTGGTGGATCAGCTTAGGAGCTGATGTAGGATGGCCCTAGGAGTCTTGACAGCAGAATCCAGATCATGTGAAGGGGTAGAGAAGAGGATGCAAAATTCATTTACTTGTGTTTTTGTTTGACAGGCATATCTGAAAGCTAAATGTCTACCAATTTAAAAAGTAGGAAATATTACATTTTGACCTTTTTTTTCATGTGCTCATAAAGACCCCTTGAAGCTCTTTTTGCTTCCTAAAAACACATTCGATATTAACAAAAACTTTTCTTTTGAAGAAATCAAAATTTATTAATATGACCTATAGAAAGTTTCTTTGGCATAATTAATAGTTTGACTTCACTAAAACTACCATTTATCTGTGTAACATCTCATTTCAAAAGTGCATTCATACCTAGTACCTGGAACAGGAACAACCTCTTGAGAAAAGTAGAATATTTACTAACAGAAAGTAGCAGAAGCTTAGATTTATGTGATCATTTTCTTTTATTGTGCTATAACTCACATGCAGTAGATTCCACTCTTTTAATGAACATATACATAGATGGGTGTAGTTTGGTACATGAGTTAACTCGAGTTTCCACTTGCATTAGCTTTTGTATAAAATTGCCGATCAACAATGTGTTAAAGTGTACAATTCAGTGGTGTTAGTGTATTCACAAAATTGGGCAAACATCTCTAATTCAAGAACATTTTCATCATCCTGAAAAGATACTCCTAAACCCTTGAGCTATCATTCCCATTCCTTGCCCCCTGCATTTCTGTCTCTGTAGATTTGCCTGTTCTGGACAATTGATGTTAATGGAATTGTATACTATGTCCCTTTCTGTCTTTGACTTAGTAAAATGTTTTCAGCATTCCTCCAGATTATGTTGTACATGTATCAATACATCATCCCCTTTTATGTGAATTCCATTGTATGGCTGTGCCACATTTCCACTTGACTATTAAAAGTAATGTTGCTATGAACAGTCACTTACAAGGTTTTGTGTGGACGTTATGTTTTCACTTCACTTGGGTGTATACTTAGATGTGGTATTCCTGGGTCATGTAGTAACTGTTTAACTTCTTGAGGAACTACCAAACCTTTTCATAGCTTCTGCACCATTTTACATTTCCACCAAAAAAGTATGAGGGTTCCATTTCTCCAGCATTTATTAAAATGTTGTTTATATTGATGATAGACATTCAAGTGGGTGTGAAGTGGTGTCTCCTTGTGGTTTTCACTTGTTTTACCCTAATGACCTAATGGCTAATGATGTTGAACATCTTTTAATCTTCTTATTGGCCATTTGTATATCTTCTTTGGAAAAATATCTATTTGATTTATTATTTCTATGTTTATGTTTTCACCTGTATATTCTTATTCAGCCTTTGAAAGAACATTGTAAGATAGGTTTATTTCTATTTTACTGCTAGGAAAGTGAGATACAAAGAGGTTAATTTGCTTCTTTTTATCTTTTAACCTTACAAAGTTAGTAAAAGTAAGTGTCTGAAAGTTAACTTAGATCTTCTGGCTGCTTCCTACATTCTTTTCACTTCATGAGGCTTACAGAAGTTAATTTGTGTTTGCAGATTTGCTTAGCTAATCATTGCCAAAGTGAGAGCATAATAAATAAAAAACAAAACAACAACAAAAAGTGGTGTTGTGGCCACACTGTTTCATATTCACCAGAAATGTTTTCTCAAATTCTTTTTTTGTTGTCTTACTCTGATAAGGTAGATGTGATTTCCATATATCCTGTGGGGAAACAGAGCAATAAAACCTAGTAACAGCTCTTCAGTAGCATAGCAAATCCTAGAACCCACTGTTCACTGAGACACTGTGCTTTTTTTACCCTGCATCTTCCATATTCTTTATTATCTCACTAATTTATTCCTTTTAATTTTAAAGTAATTGAGCAGTTTCGTATTGAGTGAATAAAGGAATTGGTTTTTACTACAACAAGTAGAGGCAATAACAGCAAGTTGAGGTTTAGGTCCTATTATTTTTTTCTGTTACTTATTTATATATTTTAATTGTCAAACATCTTACACTGAGGTCTGTCCAGAAAGTATCCAGCCAGGCACTATAAAAAGAGACAGTTATTGAAGATGCAAGATACAGGAGACCTTGTACATAGGAAAATGATGCCTTAGCCCTCTTTGAAATTAGGTACCTTGGGACCTCACACAGTTCTCCCAGCATCTCTTCCATTGTTCAAAACACTCTGCAAAATCTTTTGTTGGAATTGCTGTCAGCTGCCCTGTCGTGTTTTCCTGAATCTCGTCTATAGTCTGGAACCTTTTCTCTTTCAAAGGTGATTTAGTTTTGGGGAAAGCCAGAAGTTGTAGGGCTCCAAATCTGGGCTGTATGGGGGCTGAGTCACCTGGGTGATTTGATGTTTCCAAAAAAAACTGCATGAGATGTGATGCATGAGCAGGCTCCTTGCCATGGTGAATCTGCCAGTCACCAGTTGCCCAAAGCTGCGGCCTTCTGAATCATCCAGATACTTTCTGCAGAGGAATGTTCAAGCTTAACATAAAATTGGATGCCTGTTTGTTGCTCTGCTCTCTCAGCCATTTTGAATGTGGTGGCCACACAGTGCACATGCTCATTCAGTGGCGTCTACCACCCCCACTGACAAGTACAGTGAAGTCATCATTGTTCACACACACATTCCATTCCACTCTCCTTGGCTGCCAGGCTACATTGATGTCACACAAACCATTTTCTGTATATTAACAATGGCTGAACTTTTTCTGGACAGACCTCATATCTTATAAAATTCAAATAATACATAGGTATAAAGTTAAAGGTGAAAATCTTCCATTTACTCTTGTCCTCCTACCTTCTTTTTACTCTAAGACCACTCTTCTAGGTAATCATTGTTAACAGCTCAGGGTTTATATTTGCAAACTGTATCTTTGTGTACAGGTGTACAAGTTTATATTTACATATCCAGCCATGCTCACATATATACATGTGTATTCACAATGGTTTTTCTTTTACATATGGGATCGTTTTATACATATGCTTTTCCACTTAAATGTATTAGGGCCTTTGCATCTAGTCAGAAAAGTTAAATATGATCTTTGTTTCCTTTTTGGCTTGCCATTCTTGCCTGGTTTGGGTGTCAAGATTAAGCCAGCTTTTAAAAATGAATTGGGAAACTCTCCTTATTTTCCCTATGCTTTGGAATAGTTTAAATTTTTTATTCTGTATACATGTTTTAGAAATTACCTGTCAGCCTTGGGAGAAGAAAGAGATCCAAGACTACCTTTCTTATTTTTCCTGTTTTTATCCTATCAAGTTTTGGACCTTATTTTTTATTACATTTTGGTGAAGAAATCCTGCCACATCTTACCTGTCTTCTCTCAGCTCTGATAAGTTGACAAAAGTAAATGATTAAATGAACTAGTGGATGCTGGAGTGTATGTGCTTTTCTCTTAGAGAGATCCTCAATAAAGTCCTACACTTACTAGTTGTATAACCTTAGGCCAGTTACCTTCTTCAAGCAGTGGTAATGATTCATACCTCATAGGAATCTTGAAAATATTAAGTGGGATGTGAGATAATACATATGAAAAACCTCAGTAGTTGCAGCTAATAAAAATGGAGAAATATGTAATACTAAACTGTAATATGCCATATAAATATAAATTTGTCATCATAATTATTACAAATTGTTTTGGCCTACCAAGAACAAATTTAAGGAGAAAGGATGTGGAGCTTATAGGGAAGATATCTTTTAATAAATTGGAAAAAAATCTATAAACATTTCCAGGCCATTTAAAATTCCGTTTTGATAGATAATGATTTCTAAATACCTGTTTTTGAGGTAAGATAGTAGGGGAAAGTACTGTAATAAACCGATCTGTATTAATCCTACAGTAATGCTTATTAGCCTGTCTCTGTAAAATGGGATAAATACACTTTCTTTATAGGGTAGTTATGAGGAAGGATGTTAGCATAATGCTTGGCCACTTCATAGGTGTTCAAATTGTTGAGTTTTTCCTTTGTGTGTAATGAGTGCCTAACATGAAATGTTTGGTTCTGCTATTTTAAGGCTGCATGGTATCATGGAAAGAACGTTAGGCCCTAAGTCATAGTTTTAGCCTGTCACGGCTCAGCTTCCATTTCCTTATCTATAAAAAAAGAGCAAAAGAACTAATACTTATTAAGGATCTGTTTTATGTGCATTTATTAGGCAGTTTACAAATCTCACCTCACTTAATCCTCCCAATAACCTCATCAGGTAGAGATAATCATCATTTCCCATTTTAGTAGATGGAGAAACAGAAGTACAGAAATTGGATTTCCTTAAGTCCATTTACTGTCCATCCCCCTGCCCTGCTCCCCAGTCCTGTCTATGTTCTTTTATTCATTACAACTGTCCCCTCCTGAGAATGATAGGATGTGTCTCTATATACAGGAAATAAAAATGGGGAGAACACTGCATACTGAAATACTAAGTGTGTAAAAAAAAATGTAAACCAATGTAGGATGAGACTACTTATTAATGATTTCCATTAATAAAATACAAATAGAGGGTTGTTAATATGTCCTAATGCCTATGCTTAAGAGTAGTAATTTAAGTTTGTTAATATTTATGTTATTAATAACCATTTTGCTTAAATAATTTATTAGCGTTCCTTGCATTTCTGATTTGACCAAGTAAAGGAGAGAGGGTAGGCAGTTGTCATAAAGGGAAGTAGAAGCTTGTTTGATGGTGTGTGAGTGTATGTGTTGCGCGAAGTCCAGTTCTCTGGTAGTTTTAACAGTTACTGAAACTACAGACTCTTGAAAAGAGGTAGGGAAAAGCTGCATTATAATTCATTATATAGTAGCAGATTTGCAGAGTCATTTAAAAAGTGAACCTGCCTTTTGTCAGCTGTTTTATAAAGAGCTATTGATTATATTCTTGAAAGATAATGGTATTGTCTTTCCTTTGATAGGTGTTGCCAAAACTCTTGCTGTGGGTTTCATTTTATTTGGAAATCCTCACTGGTATTGAAGGCTACTCTTGTAGACTTCATAGTGTGATGGGTTGTATGTGACAGGTAGAAAACATAGTTCTTGTTTTCGAAGAGTTTATTTTTAGTTAGGGAGGTAATGAAAGAGGAAACCAAGTAAAAGGACACACTAGGTTTTTAAAGCTTGTGTTTGCTCTTTCTGACACTCCTTTAGCCACATTGCACTTGGGTGAGACACCATACATAGGGCTCCCCTGATGGCTACTGTCAGAAACAGGCCAACCCTTTGAAAACGGACGGTTGTGTGCCAGTTCATTCTAGTATGCTCTCTGCTTTACAAAGGTTAGTTACTCTTTGGTTTTAAGTACCAAGAATAGTTCCTGCTTTGAATACTTTGCTGTTTGTCTCCTGGACTGTGGACTGGGTATATCTTTTTGTGATGACCATTATAAAGCCAGAGCCAGATGTGTGGCTCACTGGAATGGGCATGTAGGTTTTATGCTGTATATTTTTATTAGCCATTTTCTTGGCACCATTTTTGGTGTTTTCTTTATCCTTTTGCTTTTTTGGTTTAAATGATTAACTTTTCATGATTCATATATTCTCATAAGTCTTGTAAGTCCTTTTCAGAACAAAATAGGGGTATGTATAAATAAATATACATGAAATCCATGGAGGAACATATCAAACAAACAGATAAATGTAATAAAGACTATATGGCAAATGGGTTTATTTCATGGGCTAGCTTTGATTGATAACAGTGGCTGCATGGAATGCTGCAGCAAAAAGTATTCGGAGGCATCAAGTGGATTTAGTGGGAAAGGCTACTGTGATCACTGAACAATTGTTGTCATCAGTGTAGGAGCATTGTTGGCCTATAGTTGCCAACCCTGTTATAGACAAAATATACAGGATGCTGGAGAGTACCGGTGGGTCAGTGGTTTTTTAAGTTTGGCACTAGATTTTGCCAGGTGAGATGTAGATTTGGGAAACAGACTGGTTGGCAGTCAGATTGATTCAACTAGAATGAATGTCCCCAGTGCATTTAGCAGAAATGAAGTTGGTGGGAAAAACAAAAAAGGTGGTGTGGGAATCCTTACATGATTCCATTCAGAATACCACATTGCATTTAGTTGTCATGTCTCCTTAGCTTCTTCTGATAGTTTCTTGGTCTTTTCTGATTAATTTTGAGGAATCCTGGCCAGATGTTCTTAAATCGGGTTTGTCTGATGTTTTCCTCATGATTAGAATGGGGCTATGGATTTTTGGAAATAATTTATGAAGTTGAATTGCCCTTCTCATTATGTCATGTGAGGGAGTGTGTGATATTTTCATGACATTACTGGTGATATTTAATCACTTGGTTAAGGTAGTATTTTCTAGGTTTCTCCACTGTAAGGTTGCTATTTTTCCTTTTTCTTACTTTGTTTTTATAAGTGATTCACAAAGTTCAGCCTATCCTCAAAGTAGCAGGGGGAATTAAAGGAGCTTTCTTTAAAAATGTAATATTATTTTAGGTGGGTGTAGCATATGTTTTATTCAATTGTTGCTCTATTGATACTTAGGTGGTGTAGTATATCCTGATAGTTAATGGAGCAACAGGTGGATGTTTCACTCTCTTTTCTTCCTTTTTCTCAAATAGGTAATTAACAGTACCTGGTTCAAATCCTGACTGCACACTAGTTATTTGATCTTGGGCTAAGCTTACTTCACCTCTTAGTTTCTCCAATGGGGATGTTGACAACACCTTCTTTATAGGATTGTTTGTTGGGAGGATTAAATAAGAAAATGTGTGAAGTGCTTAGAATAGTGTCTGTCACTATACTAAGTGCTAAGTAGATGTTTGTTGTTGTTATTATTATTTTCCTGACAGTAATACTGCAATGAGTAGCATTATACTTATTATTCCACACGGTGGTGGGGCAGGTGGGTTCTAGAATGGATACTTGCACTTGTGATTTTGATAGATACTGCCAAATTTCCCTTTTATAGAGGTTGTATCATTTTTCATATCTACCAGGGGTATGTGATAACATCTGTGTTCCTAAATCCATGTTACAAAATTATTTGATCTTTGCCACTCAATTAGTGCATATCTTTTGTCGTGAATTAACTTGAGCATCTTTTTTCATTAAGCCATTTAAGAGTTTAGATTTTGATACTGATTATAAAGCAACTTGTGCTTCATCAACTGGGAATTAGTAAGGAATGTTTTGGGGAAATAATATAGTAACTAGAAAAGGAATAGTTGGACCAGGGAAAGTAGTGATTGCAAGATGGGCAGTGTGAGAAGTAGCACACTAAGTTGCTGGGCTCTCTTTTGGTATGACAGCATGATGCCTTGGTAATTATTTTTGAAAGTTTTAAGAGGTTCATCAGCTTTTGTTTGCAGCCAACAATGAATGAAGCTGCAGGGGTAGACATTGGAAGGAAAGGTTGCAGTTGCGTTAAAATAAAACTGAGCCCTGGCCTGATGCTCAGTTGGTTGGAGCAACATTCCATATAACAAAAAGGTTGTGGGTTCATTTCCTGGTCAGGGCACATACCTAAGTTGTGGGTTTTGTCCCCAGTGGGAAAGGTAACCAATAGATGTTTCTCTCTCACATCAGTGTTTGTTTCTCTCTTTCTCTCTCTAGTTCCCCCTCTCCCTCTTCTCTAAAAAATGTGTCCTTGGTGAGGATTTAAAAAAAAAGAAAGGAAAACTGAAAGTTAATCTGATGCACTGTTTATGACATGCATGTTTATTGTCGTATAATAGGCAGAAATTAAAAGCAATTCACTTATATAATTGCAATTAATTGTAACATCTGGTTTTTAAAGTTTTTCTTTTCCATTGTTTCCTCCAGTACATATAATAATTGCCAATTGGTAGGGTTTTTTTTTTCTGATATCATGTGTTGTGTACTGTTTAATAGCTGTTATTATTACTTTACCTCCTTCCAACCTCCTTTCCCAACCACACTGTAAAAAAACACAATGACTGAATCCTACTTTTATGTCACCTGGATGGGGGTGGTAGTAGGGATGATGGTTTTTTGTTTGAATTTCATGTTTGGAGGAGTCCATGAACTCAACCTAGCTATTCATGAATTGAATTATATGCACCCTTTCCCCTAGACGTTTATGGTTCCTTGACTCACATGCCAGAGGCTACAAGAACTCTGGGGCAAGAGGACAGATTGCAGGAGGTTGGAGGGAAGGAGGAGGTACAAAATGACTACCATTCTGAAAGAAGGAAAGGGATATCAAGCCAGGAGAAGGAAGTGGACACCATGAAAATGGAATCTGGATCCTTGGAATTTAAGATTCCTAGCTTCCAAATATAATAAAGTAAAAGACTGGAAAAGGTGAAGAACTTAAGTAACATATCTGTTAATGGTTCTTACCCAGCTTCCCCAGGCTTGTTATCAGGACTAAAGCATTTTCTTAGGGGACTCAGCAAAATAAAAAAAGCTCCTACACCCTCAAACCAAGTCAACCCAAAAGGTGAACTTTTCTTCCAGCTGTAGTCCTTATTTAAGTTCTTTGCTGTTTTGATAGTGGAAACTGGAAGACTGGCTTCTTGGGGATGGGAGGTGTACTCTTTGTGGTAGAGAACTTAGGCGGCTGGAGAGAGGGAAGCTTAGAAGCAACTGAAAAGACAGTTTTTACCAGATTCTGGATTGTCTTTACTCACAGACCCAATCAGAGCTCTATTCCAAATGTTTCCTCCCTTACAGGATAAGCAGCTAATCAGACAGACATCTTGAATTGAGGTGAGATGGAAACATGTAATTTAGGATTGGTGTCCAATTTACTTACAAAATACCAAAGAACTTCAAGATCAGAAATGGGGAGTGGGTCCATTAGGGCATTCAAATTAAACAGGTAACAACGCTTGGCCTACAGTATAATTCTGTTTTAAGCATATAATTTCTATTAAAATGCCATTTGCATTAATCTGCTTTTGTACATTGTGAAAAGATTTAAGCCTATCAGTTACTTGTACTGTAGTGTGACTCATTTAAGCAGATAATCATTGCTTTTCTCCTTCATACTTGGCTGAGATCAGATACTAAGGCAGTAAGAATGTTGATAGAAGAGGAGAGATAATTTTATCATTTACATCTTTTGTGCAGGATCATGTTGGACCCTGTGGTTAACTTTAGGTGACATATAAAAATTGAGCCTGGTTTGCAAAGAGAACACAGCATTTTTTGAAAGTATTTCTTTAGGCAACTTAAGGTTTGTATGTCCAAGAGTATGCTTTCAAAGATTTATTTGGATTATCTATTGATTTTTTTTAACAAGATGTTTGCAGGAACAGTGCATATCATTGCATTTTATTAAACACTTCATTGAAACTGGAGTTTCATTAAATTAATATTAATTTGACATTGAACATTTGTTTTGTCAAGCACTGAGATACATAGTAAGAATATAGTGTGTTAACTAATTGTAAAAAAGGACTTGGCTACTAGAGCAGAAAAATCAGATAGTAGTAGTGATTACTGTCCAATGCCCTTGAATGTTTTATGATAAAATTGGTAGACATTTAGCATCTCAGTAGTGTATTTAACAAGAACTTGATAGGATTCTTAGTTTTTTGTTCTTTTTTTTAAAAATTTTATTGTTGTTTTATTACATCCATCCCCTTTTTGCTCCCCTCTGTCCCCCTCCCCACCCACCCATTCCCCCCAAAATTAATCCCACCTGTTGTCCATGTCCATGGTTCCTTTATACTAGGTTTTTTAAGATTTTTATTTCATTATTTTCAGAAAGAGGGGAAGGGAAAGAGGCAGAGAGGAAGAGAAACATCAATGTATGGTTGCGTTTCACCTGCCTCCAGCCACAGACCTCACTGGAGACCTGGTTTACATCCTGGTTATGTGCCCTGATTGGGAAATCGAACCTACGACCTTTGGGTTTGCAGGCCAGCACCTTAGAACTTAGTTTTAATAATGAAACTTATGAGGGTTAAGGAAAGGAGGGCATGCTAGAGGAAGAAAAGAAAAGAGGTCAGTTAACAGAACATAAAGAAAAAAGAATCAAAAGACAAGAACTCAATTAACTTTTGTGAGAACAGTCTTTCCTCTGAGGAAGAAGAAATAAGGTGCTCTAGTTTCTTTTTTATTTTAGGGGCACTTACTCAGTTTGGTTTATTTTATGTGAACTCTATGTGGAAAACACACAAGGAATTGTAAAAAGACACTGACTTTTTCCTTTTAGTTAGTCATTTACCAAGTGATAAGTTTCTAGTTTCCTATAGATAAACTGGCGTGAGTCAGCGGAGTACATCAAAAGTTAATTTTAATGAATGGTGATGGTAAGAGGTACTGGATTTTGTCAAATTACTTGTCAGATTTTTTTTCTAAATGCAGTGTATGCTGTAAGTATAATGCTTTAATATATATTTTGTGGCATCCTAGACTTTTGAAGGAATTTAATGATTACTGAATTTTTAAGGGAAGATCTAGAGAAGGCATTTATTTTCATTAGTTTTTTAGGGGCTTATTAGTATCATTTTACTTATGGAATCATTTTAATATTTGTATGCCATACTTATAGCTGTCCTTCTGGCAGGAGATTAAAGGTGTCAACTTTCCTGGATCTTGTCTCTGATGAGCAGGGGTAGGTAGGAATCATCTCTATACTCCTAGATTTTAAGGGAAGATTTTGAAATCACCCTTTTATGCTACTGTAAGTAGGCAAATGGCCATATTTTGCACACATGTGTCATTATCAGTACTTACTCTGAAAAGCAATCACTTTCTTTATTCCCAAAGAAAATAAAATTTACCACTAAAAATATCTCAAAACTAACCCAGTTGTACTTGTAGGAAAGTGGCTGACATACAATAGAAAGTAAAATGGACTCAGTTCCTGACCGTCCAGAGCGTGTGTTTTTCATAGATGCTAAACCTTATGCTTGGAAATCGAGGCTACAGTAGAAATGTGGAAGGGCCAGGTAAGCAAGGGTAGGATCATGCCGAGCCTCCACAAAAGTCTTTAAGACAGAAATCATCAGAAAGCTAACAGAAAAACCAGGAGGGTGAGGTATAGAAGACATCAACAACAGTGCTCATTTCTAATTATGATTTTACACATTTTGTATGTGATCACATTTCCTTCATGAAAGCCATCATATGGACTACTAATGTCATTACTAATTTAAGGATCTTTTTCTTAAAGTTGAAAGTAATTTCATTTATCCCTATGTTATATATTGTATATTGGAAAGGAGGACAAGTCTAACACCTGTAATATTTTCCTTTTAACGTCTTTCTGATAGAAGATTATATAATTTGCCTAGTTTTAGATCAAGAAAGTAAGATTAAGCAATGATTAGATTGTACAGAATTGAGTTTAAATCAGGAATTACTGCTTTTAAAGTGCTTTGACCAAAATAATGGTTCGTGTACTTACGTATTATGAAGTAAAACTACTTTTGGTGGTGTATTATTTTATTTACATAAATTTTAGTCCCAGCTAGTGATTTTTAAAGTTTGTGAACAACAAAGTGTCCTTAATCATCAAATTGTAGAAAAAAAATTTGAAAACTATATTGGGTTATTTGTTTTCCAAGGATGAGTAGGAAAAAGAAAGTCCAGAGCTTATTCTAACTTACATTAAATAACAAGCAAAAGCACATGTCATCTTCCCTGTGAAATGTTTTTAATTTTTTAAATTATTTTTAATTTTTTTTTACCATTTACTTTTCCATACATAGGTTGGGGTTTTATTAACATTTTTCTACTTGTATATGCTTGTGTGTGTAATTATTCATGTTAATAAACAGCATTGAAGGACCTAATCTGAGTAATTCAACAAATAAGTAAATATTCAAACAAGAAATAAAAGGTATCCAAATTGGAGGAGAAGTAGAGCACTCACTATTTGCAGACGGTAATGATTCTGCCAAAAACTACTAGAACTGATAAATGAATTCAGTAAAGTAGCAGGATACAAAATTAATGTTCAGAAACTGGTTGCATTTTTATAAACCAATCAGAAAGGGAAACTAAGAAAATAATTCCATTTACAGCTGCATAAAAAAATATCCTGGATTAAATTTAACCAAGGAGGCAAAAGACCTGTATGAAAAAAATTAAAGGAAACTAAAGAAAAATTGAAGAAGATACAAATAAATGGAAGCATATGTACCATGTTTATAGATGGAAGAATTAACATTAAACATTAATAAAATGTCCATACTACCTAATCTATAGATTCAATGCAATCCCTATCAAAACACCAACAACATATTCAACATATTTCACAGAACTAGAACAAATAATCCAAAAATCTATATAGAACCAAAAAAGACCCTGAATAGCCTCAGCAATCTTAAAAAGAATAAAGTTGGAGTTGTTATGATACTTAATATCAATTTATTGTGCTACAAGGCCATAATAATCAAAACAGCATGGTATTTGCATAAAGACAGAGATACAGATCAATGGAATGGAATAGAGAGCCCAGAAATAAACCCAAGCCTTTATAGTTAATTAATATTTGACAAAGGGGGCAAGAACTTACTATGGGGTTAAAGATAATCTGTGTTAGTAAATAGTGCTGGGACAGATACATGCAAAAACAAAAACAAACCAAATAAATAGACCAGCTTCTCACACCTTATACAAGAATAATCTCAGAATGGGTTAAACACTTAAATATGAGCCCTGGCTAGTGGCTCAGTGGATAGGCGCCAGCCTACAAACCCAAAGGTTGCTGGTTCTATTCCCCAGCCAGCACACATAACCAGGTTGCAAGCCAGGTCTCCAGCTAGGTCTCCAGCCAGGTCCATAACTGGCGGCAAGTGAAAGGCAACTATACATTGACGTCTCTCTCCCTTTCTTCTTCCCTTCCTGCCCTTCTCTCTAAAAATAATGAATAAAATCTTTAAAAAAAAAAAAGGGTGGGGGATGGTCAGGTCAGTCTTTAGACTTTCAACTGATTAGAAGAGGCTCACCCACAATATGGAGAGCAGTCTTCTTTACTGATTAAAATGATAACCTCATTCAAAAGCCCTCTTGAAGAAATATTCAGAATAATGTTAAATTAAATATCCAGGCACTCTAGCCTAATCAAGTTTGATATACAAAATTAAGCATCAGCACCTTCTTAGTGAACAGAGCTAGGGGACACAAACACACATATCCACAGTATATTTGTATGTACTGAAAAGTATGAGTACATATTAATTTTTCCCATTCTAACTATTATTATGTGTTTATTCTAGCCTCCCCCCTTTATGTACAGGGCAGGGTACAGTTGTGCCTATGCAAAACAGTTTATAATATTTTATTACTGTGTTCTTTGCCATACAAACAATTGCAAACCTACTTTTGCCTCACCCTGTATTTGTCACTCTCTTCTTTGTCAATGAGAGATTTGACTCCCATTATTCAGTTTACTTATTTATTGGCTGAATCTTGGAGCACACAGAAAGTACTGTAATTCAGAGGTGCTAATCCTTAACATTATAAAAAGACAAACCCATGTATTGAAATTTTGCCTTTCTCCCCATTTCCTTGCTTCCTTCCTTTCTTCCTCTCTCCCTCCCTCCTCCCCTCCCTTCCTCTCACAGTCTGAGAGTATGTTAATAAAAATACTGTTTAGAAGTCACTTGGATGTGTTTTCCCCTCCTTCCACAACTTTATAGTGTAGTTACATTAGTCATTTGAAATGCCATTAAAGTCATTTCTTTCTGTTTGATTTCAGTTTTAGAGTTTTTGCTCCTTTTCATCATTGTTGACCTTGCTATAAATCTTTGAGTATGTGAAACATTATCATAGTTATACAAGTCAGAACTACACAGAAAGCTATACTTGGAGAAATTTTAGCCATCTCTTCCATCTCTTCTTTTCCAATCCCCCGTGCTTTCCATCCATTCTCCCTACTTCTTGTAGGCAGTTTGTCTAGTTTCTCATTTATCTTCTGCTTCTCTTTGCACATAATGAGCAGACAAAAGTGTGTGTCTGTGTGTGTGTATGTGTGCATATGTGTGTGTATGTATCTATATAGATATAGCTGTATTCGTATACATATTTTTCCTTGTTAACATAAAGTAGCACATTGCAGTCATTCTTTTTGCAGTTTGCTTTTCCGTTTAACAAATCATATTGTTTCATAGAGATCTTCATAGATTTTATATCATAGAGATACATCCATTGGGTTAGGTACCAACTTTTAAGCAACTCTTACCTGTGGACTTGCAGGTTGTTTCCAGTTGTATTTTCCGAATCCAGTTATGTTGCAATAAATAATCTTGTGTAACTGTATTTTTATACTGTTGGAAGTATATCTTCCCCATTATTCTGTATATTTGCACTTTCTCCTTTTGATTTTTTTTTCTTAATTAAGAAAATAGATTTTGGTTTATGAATTAGGTATGCTGTATTTTTAAAAATTCTCCACTTTTTTCCATCTATTTTTCTAGATGAAAAAATTATAATTTCATTCAAAAATACTCTTGAAGAACCATTCAGAATAATGTTTAAATATCTGGGCACTCTTTGCTTTTTGAATTAGGAACTTAATTTTATTACTTATATAAATGTTAAAGGTTACATGTTTTTCTCTTTCCAGTGCATTAAATGTATTAATATCTTTTTTAAGAAAATAATAATTTAGTTTTTTTCCTATTTTACTTGAGTCATTGAATAGAAGTTTTAAAATTTTGAGATAGAATGCGCTATTTTTTATTTTGTTCATAATGTCTACCTTTATTAGAATTATGATTTCAGTATTTGTATTATTTCTACTTCATGAAAAGTACTGAGGCTTTCTTTAAGCCTCACTTTTTTCAGTCAGTATTCAAGTCTGCTTGAGAAGGAGATACATGGTTTTTATTATCAGAGTATAAAGTTTGATATATATCTGTAAGATCTACCTTATTTATGTTATGTAACTTGTTTACATTCTTAATTCTTTTTATATTCAGTTCATGTGTGTTTGTTTTACTTATTATTTAAGTTATTTTCTTTTTTCATCCCTTGCATTATAGTTTTGCTCTTTAACAGTAGTTGTGTTATTTGATAAACCAGTTTTCCTGTAACATTATCTTCACTACGTATTATAGCTTTTAACGTTAAACATTGTTTTTCTTCACTACATTCAGTGCTCTTTAACTTCTAATTTAGGATCAGGATGACTATTCTTGCTTTCTTATTGATTCTATTTGCTTGATATTCTTCTTCTTGCCCTTTATTGTTTAGTCTTTCTGATTTACTTTATTTTAGGTTATCCCTTCCATATAGCATTTAGGTCTTTTTCTGTGAGCCATATTAAAAGTCGTTTCTGTTTAGTGACTTGAATTTGATCACAATTCTGTCATCTTATTATAAATATTATGTGAATTATATCTCTTTGTAAAGATTTTATTTATTATTTTTAGAGAGAGGGGAAGGGAGAGAGGCAGAGAGGGAGAGAAACATCAATGTATGGTTGCCTTTCACCTGCCTCCAGCTACAGACCTGGCTGGAGACTTGGCTTGCAACCTGGTTATGTGCCCTGGCTGGGTATTGAATCAGCGACCTTTGGGTTTGCAGGCTGGCATCTTAACCACTGTACCACCATCCAGGGCTCTTTCTCTGCTTTTTGTACATTCTGTGTATAGGTTTTAAGTTTCTGATCTAGAATATGCGTGTGTGTGTTTCATATCACAAATGACTATTTAAAGAGAGAAAATTCAGTTCAGAATGTTATATTAATGTTTTTGGCTTTGTTGTTTTTTTATTCTGATTTCATTTTTTATAGTTTTACTTAAATGTAGCTTGCTCATACTGCTGCATTTCTGTGAGCAGAACTGATGTTATAGGAGGTCTTACGACTCACTTAAGAATCCCTCCTCTGTCCCTATAGTATAGTTTGGTGTGGGTGTCTTTATTTCCTCTTGAGGGGAAGAAAGGTTGTATGTGCCTCTCAGTTTGCCTTAGTGGTTGATTGATACCAAGATGGATTCCTGGGAGGTGGAGGATCATAACAAGGAAGTGGTTTAGGATGGGTGATTGTCTTAGGTCTGGTCCCTTTTATTTTTAAGTATTGAGGCCAATGTAATGGGCTCAATCTAAAAGGGGGATTTAATTAAGTAAGATTCTGGCATATCTCCCTACACAGAGTGTGCCCTCTTAAGGCACTGAAACTAGGGTGAGAGGTAAAGCAACTTGCTTAAGGATTTCAGGGGCTCCACAAACAGAACAGTAATTAAAAACAGGAAGTGTTGCTTTGATGTCTCCTACCTAACTGTTATGCTTTGTTCTTGAGGCAGCACCACTTAGAGAAAGCCCTTTTAAGTTTAAATTACTTTTGTGTAAACAATAGCCATAGTTTTTCATTAAAATATTTGACTTTGTGTGTTGCATATTACTACAAAATATTTTTTATAATTTCCATTGCCAAGTCTTACTTCTAGAATATAGTCTTAGTTGATGACAGAAATGATATATCCTCAATTATTAGAAATACTGATAGCAGTAACTCATTTTTGACTGTCCATAGGTATCCCAGAGTTTCCTCTGTGGTTCTTGTGTGGGTTCTACTGATAGGATAGTCTCCTAAGTAAGATGTGGGTGCTTGAGTCCAGAGCTATCTAAATGTTGAAAAACAATTGAGAACTCTTTATGGATATTAAAATGAAAAAGTGAGGTAGAGGATGATGGTGAATATTGTAATAAAAGTGAAGTTGTAGTTTCCGATAATGGAAAAAATTCATGCTAAATAGTGACTTTTTTCAAATGTTGAAATATAAATAATGAAAACTCATTTAGACTATAAATATAGTAAAGTTAAATAAACCATTCTAAAAGCTGAAGTAGGAGTTAGCTCAGTATAAAGAGGGCTTTATAAAGTTCCCCTCTTCATTCATGATCCTGATGCGCCAGGTCCCAAGATGTTACAGTAAAGGTCCTTGAACTATGTAATTTAATATTCTGTTCAGAGCAATGCATACTCTATTCATAGGGCTTTGTCAAATTTAAAATTAAGTAAGTCTGTTTTTCCCTTTTTCTTCTGCCTCCTAATTCTGCCCAGAGGTACCTAAATGAAAACGTTGGCAGGATCTTAAGAAGGGAGTTTATTCAACGAATATTTATTGTGCATTGGCCATGTGCCAGCTGTTCTAGTGAAATAAATAGACACATTTAAAGGGCTGAGTCAACACCTACATTAATTTCAGAAATAACTTTTTTGGCTCTATTGGCTATATAGGTAAAATAAATTGTTTTTAAATTTGGAACAGGCTCTTAATTTGTGTTACTTTCAAAACCTTTGGGCTGTCTCTCTTCTGTGTGTCAAACAGCATGGTACTTAATTGATTCTTCACCTAAGAGATCTGTCTGATCTTCTTACCAGCCACACATCACAGTGAATGCATATTGTGGACATAAATTTTTGCTTCCCTTAGTTATTTAATCATTTAACGAGTAGAAAGAATATGGTGATGGTGATACAGAATGAGAGGGTGACTGCTGAGAAAATGACTCCATTCACAAAGTGGAAAAAAAATGTCCTGAAGCAGGAACAAAAACTCCCCAGTGCCAACAAACAGCAAGGGCAGGGATTCTACTTGTGTGCCTACCTCTTGTCAGCTCCTGGTTATTGCATTTGTCAGAATTGGCCTCCCCCTCCTCTGCAGTCTTACATGGGGACTAAAAACTCAGATCTCTCTTCATAAAGAACTTTAGAATATGATAGTATGTGAATATTTGAAAATTATGTGTGGTCTTCTTGATTTTGAAATAAAGAAAATATTGCTAAGTACAAAAAAAGAATTAACTTCTTTTACAATATTGTTATGTTTAAAGATTTAATAGTCTTAATTTTGTCATGGATATTTTCGAACATACAAAAGTAGAACAGTAAAATGAACCACTGTTCGCTTGTCATAACTTTCAACAATTACCAACACATAGCCAGTCCTATTGGCTGGCTGTCCCCCATCCTTTTTTTTTAATTATTATTTCATCATCATTATTATTATTATTATTATTATTATTATTATTATTTTAGAAAGAGGGGAGGGAGAGAGGCAGAGAGGGAGAAAAATATCAATGTATGGTTCCCTTTCACCTGCCTCCAGCCACAGACCTGCCTGGAGACCTGGCTTGCAACCAGGTTATGTGCCCTGGCTGGGGAATTGAACCTTGCAACCTTTGGGTTCGCAGGCCGGCGCCTTAACCACTGTGCTACCATCCAGGGCTATCCCCCATCCTTTTTAATGATGTAAATAACAGACACATTTCATTTGTGAATATTAAAAGTGTATGTTGCCCTGGCTGGTGGCACAGTGGAGAAGGTACCGGCCTGCAAACCCAAAGATTGCTGGTTCGATTCCCAGCCAGGGCACATAACCAGGTTGCAGGCCAGGTCTCCAGCCAGGTCTGTAGCTGGAGGCAGGTGAAAGGCAACCATACATGGATGTCTCTTTCCTTCTCTGCCTCTCTCTCTCCCCTAAGAAAAAAGAAAAGAAAAAAAAAAAAGTGTATGTCATTGTATGATAATGTACTCTTCTGAACAAACATAACCTAATGTTATTATATCTAGAAAATGAACAATTCTGTTTGAGAGATTTCAAAGACCTTTATTATTTGTGTTACAAATAAAGGTCACTCCAATAAACAGAAGCAGGAGAAGTAACATAATTTACGTCCTGGACTCAGCCTTAGGTTTATATGCCAGCTTTGCTACTTAAGAGCTGCATGACCTTGGGCAGGGTAACTTCACTTTAGCTCACTCAGCGATTAAATGCTCACAACAATATTTTTAACCTCATGGGATTATTGTGATACATAAATGAAACAATACAATGAAATGGCTAGGATTCTGCTTTGTGCATAGAACATTCTCATTCACGTTAGTCATGGTTGTTCTTTTTATTTGGAGGTTTAAAGAAATAAATGGGTAACTAATTTGAGATTCCACTTTATTGTAGTGTAGGTGATGTTTCTAAAGTGATCTACCTATAGTGATTCCCTGAGCTCTGATTTTTAGGGAATGCAAAACAGTTTTAGTATTTTTTTTTTAATTCAGAGGCACATTTTATACTTTTCTCGAAAGCAAACTTGGTTTGTTTTAAAACAGTACTATTGAAAAGAGAAAATATTTAACTTTTAATAAAATTGTGGATATTTTTATTTGTTGGTGTGAAAACTTTGAGATACCTTAAGATTTATTTGTAAACCTCTCCCTAGGTTAAAAACAAAAAGCAAATCGAAGTTGCCTTTGTAGTACCAATTTATTTAGAGTAATGAGTTTGGGCATCTGTGAACATAAAAATGATATCAGTGCTGTTGCTTATATTATCCTTTCCTTCCCTATATTTAATCAATTTAATATATTTTTTAATTGTCTTGCCCCATCCAGAATGAAGGAGATTTGTCTTTGCAGCGGCAATTCTTTCATAGCAATATGCTTTAATTATAGAAGTCAGAGGGATAAATTGCTCAGCATGTGCAATTCAACTTATAGAACATATTGCTTATGTATTTTTAGTTTTTAATACTTAAAATGCACACCATTTTTATCCAGATTTTCCTGATTTACAAAACGGACAGTTTTGTTTATTTTTAAAATTATTTTTGACAGTTTTACTGAGGTAAAATTCACATATGCTAAGATTTACCCATTTTAAAAGTACAATTCTGTAATTTTTACTAGATTTACAGAACCATCATAATTTTATTTTACATTTCTATTACCTCTCCACCCCCAAAAGAATTCTTGCATCCATTACCAGTCATTCCCCATGTCTACCCTCAGCCCTAGGCAACCACTAATTTACTTTCTATCTCTATGGATTTTCCTATTTTGGATATTTCATATAAATGGAATTATATAATATGTGATCTTTGATGCCTGGCATATTTCACATAGCCTAATGTTTCAGGGTTCATCCATGTTGTACCATGTCTCATTGCTTTTTTTTTTTTTTTTTTAAGATTTTCTTTATCATTTTAGAGAAATGGGAAAGGAGAAAGGCAGAAAGGGAGAGAAACATCAATGTATGGTTGCCTTTCACCTGCCTCCAGCCACAGACTTGGCTGGAGACCTGGCTTGCAACCTGGTTATGTGCCCTGGCTGGGGAATCGAACTTGTTACTTTGGGGTTCACAGGCCAGTGCCTTTCCACCGAGCCACCAGCCAGGGCTTCAGTATTTTTTTTTTAATTGCCAAGTAGTATTCCATTAAGTGGATGTGTACCACATTTTGTCTGTTCATTTATAATTGAGGTACATTTGGGTTGTTTCCAGGTCTTAAGTTAATGTTGTGAAGAACACTGCTGTGAACATTTGTGTTTTAGTTTTTGTAGGGACATTATTTATTTGTTTATTTACTTAATTTTATATTTTATTTATATACATACTTAAAGATTTTATTATTTTCAGAGAGAAGGGCAGGGAGGGAGGAAGAAAGGGAGAGAAGCGGCAGTGTGTGGTTGCTTTTCACCTGCCTCCAGCTAAGGACCTGGCTGGAGACCTGGCTTGCAACTTGGTTATGTGTCCTGACTGGGGAATCAAACCAGTGACCTTTGGGTTCACAGGCTGGCTCCTATCCACTGAGCCACACCAGCCAGGGTAACATTTTTTTATTTAAAACATTATGAACATATATGAAATAATGGGTCTCTGCTATTCATGTGTTTTTATTTATATATTTATTTTAAAAGATTTTATTCATTATTTTTAGAGAGAAGGGCAGGGAGGGAGGAAGAAAGGGAGAGAAAAGTCAATGTATAGTTGCTTTTCACCTGTTTCCAGCTACAGACCTGGCATGCAACCTGGTTATGTGCCCTGACTGGGGAATCGAACTAGAGACCTTTGGGTTCACAGGCAGGCACCAATGCACTGAGCCACACCAGCCAGGGCCCATGTGTTTTTAATATTGGTCCTATTATTGTGACAACATAATATAGTGGAGAGAAGCACTGTGCCAGGAGTTTGGGAGTCTGGATTTCATGTTGTGATCCACTTTCTGTGCAGCCTTAGGTGGGTAAATCTGTCTCTAGATTTCAGTTTCTATTTTAGATTGAAGGTTTGTGTTCCCCCTACCCCCAAATTCATATGTTGAAAACTAATTCCCAATGTGATGGTATTTGGAGGTTGGGCATTGGGAAGTGATTAGTGCTATTATAAAAGAGACCCCAGAATGCTCCTTTGCCCCTTATACCATGTGAGGAAATGTGTAAAAGATGGCCCTTTGTGGCTCAGGAAGTGAGCTCTCACCAGGCATTGAGTCTCTCTTGCCTTGATCTTGGATTTTGCAGCCTTTGGAAGTATAAGAAGTAATTTTCTTTTACTTATAAGCCACCTATTCTAGGGTATTTTTATTCCAGCACCCCAAACAAAGACAGTATCCTTATCAATAAAATGAAAAAGTTTGACTAGATGATCTCTAGGCTCTAAGTCTTTGATTTATAAATCTATTAATTTGTGTATGGCCTCGGAAAAATTGTTTAAGTTAACTTCTCTGTCCTTCAGCTTTATCAGAGGGAAAAATGGGGATACTGATAGAATTGTGTGTTCTGAGGATGAAATAATATTCTTGGAACATAAAAACTGCCAGGATATGCTAAATTACTAATAATAAGATTGTTAACCATTTTAGTATTTTAGACCAAAAAGGCCTTAGTGGGAATGCTTTGGCTATGGCCTCTGTGGAGAACAGCGGTATTAAACGAGTAATTAGTACAGGAAGACACATTAGCTACTAATAGTAGATGCTATTTATTGAATGCTTACCATCCTGGAGTATATTAAGCACTATATATTACCTCACCTAATGCTCAGTCCTGTGAGTTAGGTTCAGTGATCATTCCCATAAAAAATGGAATGTATTACCCAAACCACCTAGTTAGTAAGTGCCTGCTTAGGTGTCACACACACCCTGACTCTGAGGCGATGACGTTTACCACTGTGCTAAACAGCCTTTTGGGGAGAACAACTCTTTGGAGCAGAATTCCATAGGGACTTTCAGTGGGAGAGGTCTTGGTTTGGGAAAGATAGCTAGTAATGATAACATTTCTTATGAGGGGTAAAAGAGGTTATCATGCCTGATCGGTGTGGCTCAGTTGGTTGGGCTTTGTCCTGCAAAGTGAAAGGTTGCTAGTTGATTCTCTCGGTTCTGTCTGGTCTCTAGTTGGGGAACATATGAAAAACAACCAGTTGGTATTTCTCTCCCTCTTTTTCTCCCCGAACCCCCTCCCTCCTCTTAAGAAAAACGAAAAACAAAACAAAAACAGATGATCCTTCTATAGTCTTCCATATGTATCTTATATTACTTTGTCCCATGTGTTAGTTAAATGTTACTTGTTACTAAATAAAAGATTTTCAGTATGTTCAGTATTGTTTGTGTACTTTTACCTTAAAAAATGTTACAATATAATTTTTTTATAGGACATTTAGTCTGATGGAAAATAACTTATATGTTCCATTGTCTTCTTTATGCCTGGGAAGTAATATAATTTCTACTTCTTGAACAGTTTTTCATCTTTTTAGTTAACTTAAATATTAAACTTATTATACTATTTTTACCGTTTTTCCCTAGTGTAATCCTTGATATATACCAAATATTTACATTATGTATACAATACTTTTGCCAAAATTTCAATTCATGTTACATGTATTTTATTTGAATGACAGAAACTCTTTTGTATATGTATGGTACCCAACATATAAATAATTGGATACCAAAAATTAATTTGTGTGCCAATTATTTGCATTGAGTTGGCCAAAAGTCTTATTTCGTGTTTTCCATAAAATAAAAGATTTTTTTCTTTCACTGAACGGCTCATTTCACTAAGCATAATACTCTCCAGGCAGAGGGGTGGGAGAGAGGTGAGGGAGGAGAAGCAGGCAAAGAAGGGGTAGCAGTTTAGTCAAGGAACTAGCGTGGATGGCCCATGAACATGGACAACAAATGGGATTGACTTGGAGGTGGGGAAGGAGAGAGAAGGCGGGGGAAATGGGATGAATGTAATACAACAACAGTGAAATTTTTAAAAATATTTTTCATTTTCACTAACAACTTGATTGATTTAGATAGATGTTTGAATATGTTGGCTATCTCCTGTTATTGGCTTCTAGTGGGTAGAGGCCAGGGGTGCTGCTACATATCTTCCAATGCATAAGACAGCCTCACAGCAAAAAATTATTTGGCCAAAATGTCAGTAGTGCCAAAGAAACTTCACAGGCCATTTTTGAAACATTCATTCAGTCACAATACCTTCTTCACACACTGTACGAATCTTTTATTGTATTTTAGTTGTGTTTTTACTTTTCTTGAAATAATAAAGCATAACACACCAAAAATGTTTCTTTATTTTCTTACATCTTCAATATTAAAATGGCTGCACAAAAATTCACCATTTTTTTAATGCATGCTGATGTGACAGCTGTCACAATACAATCTAACAAAATTGTTTTGAATAAAGTTAAAGACAACTAAGTACTACTAGAGCCATTGTGTGGGGAAAATAAATGAATTCTTTGGCTAGTCCAATATTAGAACCCCATAATACATCTGAGCCTATATTCAGAACCATTAGACTATATTGTGTTTGGAATATTGGACTTTGAGATAAACTCAGTGAAAGGCACATATGTCTTTGCTAAGGATAGAGGAATAACTTTTTTCTTCCCTAGAATAAAGGTCAGGAGAGGAGTTTGGTGATGACCCAGAGAAATTCTGAGAGAAAGAGGAGGGATAGGAGACATGTACAGCGGGGTGAGGGGTTGAGATCTAGAAATTAGAACGTGGGTTTATAAAATTATTGTGGCTGGATTTCCTCCTTGTTCAGCTGATGAAAGGAGACTTATCCAGCCAGTTGAACTCAGTAGACATGCATCGCCCTTGAGAAGGAAGTGGTCCAGGCTTCTTGGAGCTCAGTGCAAGACTCAGATGCAGAAGCCGTGTAGGTAGAGAGCTCATTGCAGAGAGCCCTAGCAGTAAATAAAGAAGTTCTAGCCATTCTCACCACAGATATCTTTACCTTCCTGGAACTCCACAAGCCTGATTCACTTCTCTAAAGCAATATTCCTTTTTCCCTTTGTTGCCCCAATTTTGGTGAAGACGCAGCCAAACTCCTGATGATATATCAATAAATTAACACCAATAAGAAGAGCCAAAGAATTTAGATACTTACACAATTAAGGAATTTTTGAAGCTGGACTTTAAAAAATGGAGGTTTGCATTTTCTAAGGGTCCGGTAGAGTATCTAGAGTAGTGGGGAAGTTCTTAAAAGAAACAGACTTCCCTCAGCTTCTGACTGTAAACAGGTGTCAGTGGCTCCTGTTGGGAAGGGGCTGGGCAAGGAGTGGTATAAGCATAGATGCTTACTTTATAGTTTTTGAAAGGGGTGTTTAAGTGGTGGTTGGTCATTACCATTATACTACTTTTGAATATTTGAAGTTTAAATACAGTATAAGACTTAATGTAGAATTTTCTTTTCTTTCAAGGTAGACTATTGACAGTTTCATAGAAAGCTCAAAGTCTCTCCATTTCCTTCTTCCCTTTTTTTCTCTGTCACTGAATAAATTAGGTCCTGATCCATTCATAAAAATTGTATTATACAGTGATACTTTAGCTTTGAATTATATTTGAAGGAATTAGCTTTGGGTAGGCCTATATTGTGCTAAAAATTAGTCATTGCTTCAACATTGTTTCACTTAAAGTCTATCCAAAAGAATTGTAGATCTTTCATTTAGAACTGTCTATTGTAAAACTAGGTTAATAATCTTACGCTGGCACCTGCAGTAACAAACAACTCCCATAAATTTTTAACTGTTGACCTGCTTTACAGATATATTATCCTGAAATCAAGAAGTTTTTATTTTCTGTGTAACTTTATAGTATATATGGATATGTAGAGTGATGAACCCACTTAGGTACAAGTGAGTGCCATATTGAGTATGTGTTCACTTGTTTGTTTTAATCTTTAAGATTACTCTTTATAACAACAGTTGAAATTCATATCTAATATGAATTTAAAGGCAGTGTTTTTTCTGGAAGTACAAGGCTAAGGAGCCCACAGTCTGATTTTGATCATTGCCATTATGCATTACATGATGTATACTTATTAGAGATGATTTATTAGCCTTAGGCTGTCCTAATAGGTTTTCACTGGTTGTTACAATGCTTTTTGAAGAACCTAACTAAATTTTCCAAATAACGTGGTTGATTTATACTTGCTGAGAGAGGAGTTCCAGTGCACCTACTCATATCATCAATTACAGTCTCTTATGAACTGTAATTTGCCTACTCTTGATTAAAAGGCCTACAGTTCTCTTTTCCTGCTGCTCAACACATCCTGTGCTGCTCAACACATCCTCTGCTGCCCTCTACTGACTGCCCATTGATAGCACCCATTGATGTCCATCTTATCACCAGTTGTAACTAGGGGTCTGCTTTTCCCAGCATCCAGCAGTTTATGTAGCTGCTGGATCTGTGGGAGGCTGGCCCAGGAGAAAGGAGCTGGGAGGAGCTGCTCTGAAGAAAAGTCATGTGGATGTGATCCTATGATTGCACCACAAGGTGATGAGATCCAGGTAGTTATGAAAATGTTAGGATTCCTGGAGTAAGTGTTTTTGCTTTTTGTTTCATATGTTTGTTCATAAGTTCATTCACTTTCCCACTTATCAGATACTTTTTCAATGCCAGGTATGCCTCTATCTAGCCTTGCCTCTATCTGGTAGATGCTTATTATAGATTTGTTAAATGAGTGAATGAATGAGTGAATGAACACAAAGATAAATAAGACTTGGTCTCTGCTTTTGGGGGAGACAGATACCAGTTTAACTACTTGCTTGCCCCAGTTTTCCTCTTTTTAACTCCACAAGATCTAGGAAAGATGTTCAAAGAAAATGGGTACAAATACCAGTTAAAACTTAGTCTCCTTGTAAGTCATATTTCTCTTTCCTAGGATTCGTTATCCCTAACTGTAGGCTCTGTTTTAGGTAGGATTTATTTTGCACCTAGAAGTGATATTCATTAACTTTGATATATCTTGTTTTTGATTGAAGATAACATACAGTATGATTGCACATTTTTCTTTATATTTACTGGTTTCTCAGGCACCTCATCTACTATAAATTCTGGCTTTCTGCCTTTCATAGTCAATAATGACTTAAAATGAGTCATTTTAAATGATCATATGTAAAACATATATGGTTTTTGTTAAGCATGTTGTGAAATTTTTAATTTTCCTATTTCCTTAGCCTGATTTACTTAGCAAGTTTTAAAAAGTTTTTTTCCTTGTCACTGTTCATTAATTCATATCAGATAAATGCCACTGACTTCATTTCTTGTTTGTGAATATACCCTACTCAAATATATTTAAGGTTGAATACCCTTCTTCTTGTGAAAAATAATGACCTGTATCTATCCCATTGGAGTAGAGCATATTAACATTTAATTGTGATGGTAGTGGCTGGTTATGTTTTGCAAGATTTTTGATTTTGTGTGTGTTTTGTACATTATTTTACTACTGTGTTATACATAGGCAAATGTACTTTTTGTTTTGTTTTTTATGACCGTTAAGCATTTGAAACACCTGAAGCAAATAACTTTTGAAAAACTTAATTTAATTGGAACTCATGGTGCAGTAATCATGATTTTTCATTGCCATCTCTTATAACAACAGTGAAAGACATTGTTATTAGAAAGGAGAGTCTGAGGAAAGGGAGGTATGAAGAGTAAACATTACAGCTTTCATCTCTTGACTGTTTCACTTTTATCCATCAGTTCATTTGATCTTGGCTTACACACTCAAAAACCTATTATTTTAAATTACTTTTTTTTATCCCTTTCAGGATGTCCTTTAAGAAGCTGTTAGATTTAAAAAAAATAAAAATCCATATTTTGCCATCCTGAAGTGATTCTGTCACGTAATGAAGAGTTTGAATAAAGCATCTGTCTCTCAGGAGACAGATAAAATGTGAAATATTTCCTGTATATCGTAATTTGCCAGGGTTTTTCTGGATACAATAATTTGCCACACTAAATCTAAACCGAAGACTGAAAACATCTCCTTTTTTTGTTCTAAGTATACAGAGACCACAATGGTGAAATATTTAGCACTTGCTTGCATAAAAATGGATAACCTAGCAAAGCTTAGATAACACAGACTTCCAATGGTTATCTGCAGCTGCCATTTCTTCTTCTTCTTTTTTTTTTTTTTTTTTAAACTTTATTTTCAGAGAGAGGGGAAGGGAGGGAGAAAGAAAGGGAGAGAAACATTGATTGGTAGCCTCCCATACATGCCTTGATCTACAGGGAACTGAATCTGCAGCCCAGACATGTGCCCTGACCCGGAATCTAACCTATGACCTTTGGTTGTAGGACAGTGGCCAGCCAACAGAGCCACATCTGCCAGGGTGCAGCTGTCATTTCTTATGCTTTGTGGGATCATAGGAATTCCAGGTGTTCCTTTTTCTTAGGTACTAGTTAATTGGGTTTTACGTGGCAAAGCTTAAACCTCAGTGGATTGATGAACATTTTCATTCAGAATAACTGGCAACAGATTTCTTTTTTAAAGAAGCATTAAAATAACTGTAGACATGATTTACTACACTCTAAATTGCATTTTTGTTTCCTGTGCCAATCAGGTTTCTCTGTTGACTAAAAGGGAAGTCAACTCTTGCTAAAACTTAAGCAGAAAAGGGGATTTATTGGAAGGATGTTGTATAACTCACAGGATTGATGAGAAAGATGGAGAA
Source organism: Noctilio leporinus (assembly GCA_004026585.1). NCBI lineage: Eukaryota > Metazoa > Chordata > Mammalia > Chiroptera > Noctilionidae > Noctilio > Noctilio leporinus. The sequence goes on along the minus strand of PVIW01002984.1, from coordinate 56,458 downwards.
ATAGGCTCAGAAAATAAGGACTCAAAGGCAGTTGAAGATTTGTCTGTGTTCCTTCCGTAGGGAAAGTCTGGTTAGGAAGCCACTTCTCTTGTTTTTAACGTTCATGGGTCTATGAGGTCAAACTCCTTTCATAATAATTCTTATTTGTACTGATAATACAAAAAAAGTGGTGGGTGAAAGTGCCAGTGCCTTAGCATGATTCAAGGCAGAGGCACACACACGTATGTATTCTCCAGATCCTTTAATTTTGCATATAGTCTAAAGCTCCATCTTGTTCAGTTAAGCAAATGTCACAGGATATTTTCTTGGCTGTTCTATTGGTAAGCTGATAGTGTGATGTGAGAACATTGTTACTGGAACGAGATTGCTTAGATATGAATCCGAACTTCCCCACTTACTAGCTGTAAGATGTTAGGCTACATTTAGCCTTTCTGAGCTTCAGTTTTTAACTCTTCTATAAAATGGAGATAATAATAGCACTTACCTTAAGTAAATGTAAGATATAATGAGTTGATCCAAACCATTTAGGATAATGTTTGCCTTGTAGTAAACACATAGTACATATTATTATTATCATTATAAACCTTTCAAATCAAAAGAGAAAGGACCATAGCTGTGAATCGGAGCTGTCTTCTTGTAGAGCTGGATTTCAGACTCCTTATGTCAAGATCTGATCTGGAAACATGAAATGTTACTGGTTTTAGATTAATGTAAAATAGGAGTTTTTTTCTTATATGTCCTGCTAATTTTATGTTAGCCTGGGCTGCTATAGAATGAAAGTGAATGAATGGATGAAAACAAATATTCAAAGGTAAAACTTGATAAGAATATATTGTGATTAGTTTGGCAGTATGTGTTTTTTGTATATAGGTGCAAATAGTGGTCATTTATTAAAGAAATTTGTATACACAAAAGCTGCAAACTAATATACTGAAGTAGTCTTGCTTATTTAGTCATTACCTGATAAATATTGACTACATTTTTTTCCTTAATATATGGGAGTTTTTTAAGGCCTCTCTCCCCACCCTCCCCCCAGGGCAGGGCTGTGAGTTCAGCTTTTAGCTCCAGCTGATAGCACAGTAGCACAGTGCCTAAAAGGGGTAGTTTTATAGCAACTATTTGCTGAATGAGTAATATGCTTTCATATAAAAAAGTCATTTTCTACTCTGCTAGAAAATTTTTTCAAGAGAATATGCTTTCTAGTAACTATAGTTAATAATATTCTTGCATATTTGCAAATTGCTAAGAGGGTAAGTCTTAAGCATTTTCATCACAAGAAAATGAATATTTGTAACTACGAATGGGAACTAGATGTTAAGTAGACATACTGTAGTGATCATTTCTCACTATATAGAATTATTGATATAATGTTATATGTCAGTTATATCTTGATTTTAAAAAGAGGCTGTTTTTAAAAGAGTATGCTTTCACTAAATACAATGCAATTTCAAAATGCAAGGGTGAACTGCTAGGAACTATTATTAGATATTATGGTAGGTAGATGAGAGGTGGGACAAGGGAAGGAGAAGTAAAATATGATACAGAATATTCTCTCAGACATGAAACTAGATTTGGTGGATAATATAATTGAACATTTGGTTTTCTTGTTTTGTTTTGTTTTAAAGATCCTGTTCTCCTTGAAATCTTTTTTGGATAGTGTACAGGGCTAGCCAAGCCTTCAGATGCCTGCCATGCTAAAGCTCCCTTTTAAGGGAAATTGTCTTGTCTGTTAGCCCTTGCTGTATGGTTAGTCCCGCTTTGTGTCAGCTGTAACTCCTGGCCGTGGCCAAGTGGACAGCAGGAAACCAAACCAAGAACAGTGAATTATGGCATGGTACAGAAAGATCTACTGGGCTAATCATATTGTTCCCTGGATAATTTAGAAAAATCAAAATGTGCAGAGGTAAGGATAGTTAATAGTGGGGATAAAAGTTGAAAAAGTGCATTAAGATATATCTTGAGGTAAACATGAGGAAAAGATATAGTACCATGTAATCTGGAGAAACAAAAAATATGAGAAATCTGAGAAAGCCATATTTTAGTGGAACTAAATCAGATATTTTGAATTAAGCTGTATAATTAATAAAGAGACCAGTAGAGAAATGGTTGCCTGTTTGATTATATTTTTTATTCAACAGTTTAGTTTATTGAGTTACTGTGATGTACCAGGCACTGTTCTAGCCAAGAGTGTTGCTCTGAAAAAGTTAAGCCAGTGTTTCTCAACTGGCTGTGACTTTGCCTGCCAGGGGATGCTCAGCACTGTCTAGACACATCCTGGTTGTCACACTGGGGATGGGGAATGCCCTTGGTGTTGTAGTGAATGGAGGCCAGGGATGTTGCTAAATATAAATGCACAGGACAGCTCCTTACAAAAGAGTAAATAATCCAACTCAAAATGTATGTGATGCTGAGATTTGGAAATTCCGGTGTAAGCCATCTTAAGTATATATTTCATAGAATCATTGTCATCTTGTGGTTGACATTTAACTTTCTATGGTTTCAGAAGTGAGGAACTTCACTGGAGTGAAATGGAGGCCTCCGTAATATTACCCATCCTGAAGAAAAAACTAGCCTTCCTTTCAGGTATGTTGTCTTCTTAAAATTGGAAGTGTTTGATGTTTAAACTTGTTTAAACTCTCTTCTTTCTTTGGGTAAGTGTGACAGACATGCACTTTATTTTTTCTATGAAGGTTTTTTTTCAAAAGGTATTTCTGAGATATCTTTGAATCTGAATAGAGCCATGTGACCACCTTGTCACTGTTGTTTCTTGGCTGGTCACTTTTTACTCTATAATTTGGTTAAAATGACCTCTGCAAGAGAGGTGTCATGATGTCTCACTTCTTATATGAAAATGAAATAATTGATACAGTTTAAGAATAATCGACTAAACAACATCTAAATAATTGTTTCTGAAATATAGAGTAATTAGTTTTTATAATACCCTGCATCCTATCTTTTGTCTTCCATTTTCCTATGAGAGTTTCAGTATGCTAAAAGAGTTATGAAATATTAGTTATGTGGTTTTCACTTTTTACTGTTCAAACTTGATTATACAGGCTTGATTTTATCTTCATTTATTACCCCAAAGTTTATGCTGTGAGATGTTTTTCAGTGTGAGAGCAGGGGCGAGTAAATTAGCACATGCTTTGGATTAGACAGGAACTGTGGCTTGCCTGTTCAGGGTTATTTGGGTATTATCTCACTTTTTCTTTCTAATACTCTTCAGATCCTATCAGAATTTTCTTGATATTTAGGCTGCTAATGTTTTACTTTTTCAAAGCATGTTGTATCTCTCTATAAATTGGCATGTGTTTCTAGTGTAGTATAAAAGGACAAAAAAAGATACTGTCCACTAGTATTACTGTTTTTCCATTTAGCATGTATTTTGCTCTTATAATGAAACTTCTTCCATTACCATTTGATATATTTTTGCCGATCTTTTCTGATATGAATGGTGTTGCAGGAAACATTTTTATACTTTGTGCATTTTGTACAAGTTCAGTAGTATGTATTTCTATAAATGGGGGTGTTAAAGAAAACTTAACACTTAAATTTGTGTTAGTTTTTGTCAGATTGCTCTCTAACAATCTTGTTTCAAAATGCCTGTTTGCCCCCCACCCCATTGCCAAGAGTGGATATTATTATTCTTTTATAATCTTTATCACTGACATTTTTGCTTCCTTATGACACTTGTCTCTGGGCAGCTTTTGACTCTGTTGACCTTACCTATTTTGAAAGTCTTTTTCCTCTGCCCTCTTTTATGTTTATACCACTGATTATTTTATTGTCTGTTAGTGAAAGTTGAGGTCATGAGGTTTAGTGTAATTCTGAATGGTTAGACCTATCCTCTGAAGACATTCCCTCAGCAGGTCAAAATGCTACATTCCACATACAGCTTTTTTGGGGTTTGGTTTAATGCAGGGATAAAGCTTGGCATTTTTTGAAGAGTGAGTGAAACATCTCTTAGCTTACCCCCTCTTGATTTTCTCTATTGACCATTAATTATTTTACCCATTAAATTAATACTTAATTTCCAAACTTTTTCAGTAATAGAGAAAACTTTTCAAACCAACAAGATCACTCAGGGGATAGAGTTTGAAAACTATGGGAATAATCAATCTTTTTTTTTAAACTTATATTCTAAAACATATGCAATTGAAAGTCACTATTGATTAACTATTAAGCTGCACCATTTGAAATTGACATTTATTGATGTTAAATAAAGTGGTTGGACATTAGTAATTTATATGATTAACTTAAAAAAGATCATATATGGTTGGTACATCATGAATTGCATTCATGTCACTCATAGGAGTCATTTTCTTTTTCACTTCACACCTTTTAGATCATGTAGAATTGTTTCCTTTAGTATCTGCTGGTTTTTAAGCTTCTAAACTTGTCACAAGTGTGAGCTGGGGCAGATGGGCTTCAGTGGGAAAAATTAGTCACGTGGGGAGCTTTCAAACAAACTGTGTGTATATAAAAGTATTAGTTACATTTTAATGCTTCTGGAAAATGGAAGAGGATAAGTGAAATGTAAGTCCCACTGGCTGGCTTTCAGGCTTCTGTATCCAGGTTGCATATGCCCTTCTCAGTTGGGCAGGGCTTTCCCTCGATTGCTTCATGAACAGAGACTGCCTAGCTGGCCTTTTCTTCTCATTCCTTGTTATAGAATGCTCTTTGGACTTGGTTTATAAATTCTAATCATTTTTTTAAGTCTTAAATTTTGTAGGAAACATTCCACATTTATCACAGCTCTTAAAATTTTCTCAATCCCTTTTTATAATATTTAATATGTGTGTGTATGTGAAAGTATATATATATATTTTATACAACACAGCCTAGCAAATAAACTATGATATTTCATACTGTTATTGTTGTATGGCTTAAAGGTTTTCTTAAGTTGATTGGAAATGTATTTAATTTTACTTATAAATGCTGACTGTGCTAGGCACGATAGTAGGTGTTTGATATATTGATTACTTTAAGAAGCAGACTAAATAGAAGAAAAGTAAACAAAATGGTAATTGCTCTGTTTAAGGGAAGATTTCATGGGTAAATTTTATTCTTATTTTTTCTAAATTTAATATAATTTTGCTAAAATACTGTAAACATTTATAGTATGTAAAAGAAATAGCCATTAATTTTTTTTTACTGATAGTTAAATTTGTAATTGTTTTAGTGACATTGGATCCCAATATATATTATTTGTTTAGTGCTTTAATATCTATTACATGTTAAATTTACATTTTTTTTCTTTTAATAGGAGGAAAGGACAGACGAAGTGGCCTCATTCTGACAATTCCATTATGCTTGGAACAAACAAATATGGATGAGCTGAGTGTCACCTTAGACTACCTACTCAGCATTCCAAGGTGACTCTAAAGGTGTCTTTTTTTAAATCTCAATATGTCTTCATTCACCTACCAATGATTCCTGCTATTGTTAAAGCATACTTTGCTATCTTACCTGCTTTTATTTAAAAACACTAGAATCAGTAACTTCTGATACCATAGTAGATTAAATACTCATTTTATGCTCTTGATGTACTGAATAATTTTCAGGTTTCCATTATGTTTGTACTGTCAACTTTTACGGAATATGAATATTGAGTATTTATCATGCAAATTGAGAAATGTGTTGACTAGAAAGTATCTTTTATTAGCTTTTTCACTGTATATATATAGATACATCTGTAGGTCCTAATATATTGAGTGAAGGCTGTTAGGAGTTTAAAACATTTGTATTTTAAAAAATGCAAAAATATTTATATGTTAATCCAAACGTCCTTGGATTTTTAATTTGTTTATTACTTGGGTGAAGACAAAACTTAAACTTTTCTATATTTTTGAGCCTATCCCTTATTTTAACCACAACAAAAAGTTTTCTTTCCAACTTCTTCTCCCATATTGTAACATTTGGGGACCGAAGTCTGATGAGGCCTCTCAAAAACAATTGGATCAGAATCTCTGGAAGTGACTTTCAGGCATCAGAATTTTGAAAAATGCCTCCAGATTATTCTTGATTCTGTAGAGATCCAACATGTACAGAAATTACCTTTTCATTTTTAAATTCAAATTTGGATTTTAAATTGATTCTTTCTAGTTATAGAAAAACTCAGTTATCTTACAGAAGGAACATCAGAACACGGAGGTTTAATGACGTGACAGAAACTACACAGACATTAGGATCATAAGTCTTCTGTCACTCAGAAAAAACCCTGAGATCCTACAATGAGATTCTCATTGTTCTAGGGCTAAGGAAATGGGTGAACAAAGTAGACCCAGTCTTATTTCTTAATCATCAAAAGAATATTAGAAATAAACATATGGTTTATTTATTGATGTTCATGAGTACTTCAAAAACAAGAGATAATTGAGGGATCGGTTGGAAAGGGTATGTGAGTCAATATTTTACAAACAATAATGTTTTACCAGACATTATTGAAGTGAGGAAAAGATCCTACAGATGTTTAATGAAAGAGCATTAAAAGCCCTGACTAATGTGTTTCAGTGGCTAGGTGGTCCACAAAGAGAAAGTTTGCCATTTTGGTTCCCAGTCTGGATGCATGACTGGGTTGAGGGCTCAGTACCCTGTAGCGGCATGTGCAAGAGACCATAGATGTTCTCTTTCACATTGATGTTTCTTTTTCCTTCTCCCTCCCTCGCCCGCTCTCTAAAATATACATAAATACAATCTTTAAAAAAGAAAATAAAAAGAAAATTTAAGACAGAGAGAATAGTAAGTGCAAAGGCCCGGAGGCAGGGGTAGGCTCAGCATGTTGTGGGGTCAGTAGTGGGCTGGTGTGGCTGGAGCAATTTAAGAGAGGAACAGTGTTCTGGGAGAGCAATTAGAAAGGCTCGAGTCATAATCATCGAGGACCTTGCAGGCACGGTAAGAGCTTCATTTTGAATGAAAAGGAAGCTTATTGTTGCTTTCTAACTGAGGAGTGATTCGATTGAATCATGTTAACATTTTTAAAGGCCCGCTCTATTTAAAGCATATGTTAGAAGCTGCCAAGATATCAGTAAGATTATATTCTTGCTTTTTGGGAGCATGTTATCTAATGAAGATAAATTGTAAACAATAATTATAATAATAGCATAAGTGAAATTAGTGTCATTCTGTATGTGTAAGCAGAGCTTTATGAGTGGAAGAGAAGGAGCCCTTCGTTTTAATCAGAGAAGTTAGTGAGCTACAGAATATTGAACCCAGGAAATCCATTGGCAACTAGTCAAAGTTAGTGATCTTGTTAATGAGCCTGTCTTCTGTTTAACTCAGTCACCTTTCCTTTGAAAGGCTCTTAACAGAGTAGGAACAGGGAGGCAGGGTTTTAATAGATGCTTCGATTATTGTTCTTGAAATTGTAAACATAATGGTAGGTAGGAATTTATTGGTATAGGACTTTGGCTCCTCTAACATGCCCTTTATAAAGGACATGACATGCTTCTAAATTGTGTTGTTAGAAACATTTTAAACTGTCACTCCACTTGAAGGAATGAAGTAAAAAAAAAATCCCTTTCAAGTACTTGAAATGAAAGATCACTTGGTCTTGCAGTTTTTCGAAGAGTTTTTTTGGATTGTGTGTATTTTCATTATCTATTTTAGTAAAATGTGAGAAAATAATGATAAAGGATATTCATAAGTACCCAAAAAGATAAATTTAGAGAATTTCATGCCTTTAAGATCACTGCAGATGGTGTTTGCAAGCTTCATTACTTTCTTTGTCTTAATGTACAGATTAATTTAGAGTGTGCTTTGAAATATAAATGCATTAGGTAAAACTTCTTTAACAAAATGGCTGTGTAACCTGTGTTTGAGACATGCAGATGCCAGTGACAAGAAAATACCAAATTATGGGAGTGGTGCACTTCTTTTGGCCCTTGGCCCTAATCCCCACCAGGAAATGCCCTCCCCCAGGAAGCTCTGTGTCTTGGCTCTCCCTCTTGCAAATTCTCACAATGCATTGGAAGTCCCTGACTTGATCTCACTTTTCTCAAGACCTCTCAATAGCCAGCTACCACCCTATCTAGCAGGCCTGTCTTGAGCTTTTGTCCGTCCTAAGTCATAGTGGTCTTTGTAGATGTCTTGTTGGTGGGAAACTCTAGGAATTGTTTCCTGATCCGATTCCACAAGCAGCCATTAGATGTCAGATTTGTTTCCCCCAACAAGTTTTTATGTATTGTTGCTAATCCAGAAATGATCTGTTTCCCCCCAAGAAGTACTTAATGGGCCCTATATTTTGTCATGCAAAATCTAAAAGTAGAACACTTCAGTATCTGAGATATATAATTATTGAACTACAATTCAGGTACCATAAAATTTACATACCCTTTTAAAGTGTACAGTTCAGTGGCTTAGTATATTTGCAAGGTTGTGTGACCCATCACTGTTTAATTCCAGAACATTTTCATCAGCCCCAAAAGAAACCCTCTACCCATTAGCAGTCACTCCCCCAGTCTCCCCTCCTTCCAATCTTTGGCAGCCACTAATTTGCTTTCTGTCTCTATGGATTTGCCCATTCTAGACATCTTATCTAAATAGAATATAAATAGGATCACCTCATATGTGGGCTTTTGTGTCTAGTTTTTCACTTAGCATAGTATTTTCACCATTTATCTATGCTATAGTATGTATCAGTACTTCATTCCTTTTGATGAGTGAATAATATTTCATTGTATGGGTTACCACATTTTGTTTTCTATTTATCAGTTGATGGACATTTGGGTTATTTCTGTTTTTAGCTATTTTAAATTATGCTGCTATGAACATTAGTGTGCAAGTGTATTCTATAGACATCTGATTCAATTTGTCTCACCTCTTGAACACTTCTTTCTCTCTTTCTTTTTCTCCTCCCTTCTCTCCCTTTTTATCCTCTGCTTCTGCCCTTGCTTATAGGGATGCCTACCGGTTCTTACAAATCTTTAGGAATATCAACCTCATTCTTGTAATCTTACTGTTTCTAAGTAGAATTGGACATCACTTCTCCAAGAACCCTCTTGAGGCTAATATGACTTCTTAGAGGAAGTAAGGCAAGATTAGTAAAACCCACTAGACTATTGAATTTAAATCTCAGGAAAGGGTCTGCTGTTCACCTTGCCTGTAATGTACACAATTGGGAGAACATTGAGTGGGGAGAGGATTTCACAACCAAATCCTTGCTCTGCTAAGCAGAGCTGTAGTTTCTACCAGTGTATTGGAAAGAGCAGCTGAGATCCCTGCATCAAGTTGATTTTATAAGTAAAACTATAATAATAATAAAGCTATGTGGTTTTGGTCTTTAAGGTGGAGTTTTTTCATACAGTTGGATTTTACTAAGTTGGGCTTCTGGGAATTGTTAGTAAACATTTGAATTATAACACATTTTCCAACACGCAGGATACTATTTTGCTGGTCAAGTGACTGAGTACAAAGGTGAGCTCGAGGTGGGTAAGAGATGATATATTCAAACTTTGAATTATCATCAACACCAAATGGTACCTAATCTCATTACATTTCTCCAAAAGAACACAAAAGAGTCCATTTCCACTGGTTTTATAGTAGCTTACTTTATTTTCTACCTGTTTTACTACCACTTTACAAACCTTATACTTCTGGCAGGATGTGCACTTGGCATTCTTTTGTTACCTACCTCACTGTGATCCCATTTTATAGATAAATTGAGAGACCGGTGAGACTATTTAAATGTTGCATTGATATCTTCTCTTTTTAAGAAAATGACTTTGTGTGTAATTTTCTAGCCAATTTTAGCTTATAAATTATTGGTATGTCCTGAAATTAGAAAAATAAATTGCTTGAGAAAACTCAAAGGATATTCTGTATTGCCAATGTAAATCAAACCAAATGAGATTAATGCTGCTCCATTTTACAATTAATATGTGAACTTTATTTAGGATTATGAAGAATAAAATATGAAATATATTTTAATATTTTGTATTTTTGTTTCATTTTAGTGAAAAGTGTAAGGCTAGAGGATTTACTGTGATTGTGGATGGCAGAAAATCACAGTGGAATGTGGTGAAAACGGTAGTTTTAATGCTACAGGTAATTATATTTTTGATTATCAGGAAATGGTTTTATATTAAAACAACAAATAAGGTGATAATGGCAAATGAGTTTCATTTGTAGGACTGTGCCTAAGCTTCTTAGCAGTGACTGAGCCCTGAAATTCCTAACTCATTGTTGGATTGATACAGTAAATTCAATTCTTAGAGGTTTGACTTTGAGTAGTAAAATAAATTGCAGTCCTATTCTAAGGGTTTATAAATATTTAAAAATAACATCATGTTAAATTAAGCACATAGGCCAGTGAGGCTAAAAGTGTGAGGGCAGATGTTACCAGATTTCACCTGCGAGCTTTTTCAGGCTGTAGCATCTCTACCCCATTCCATTGCCACAGAACAGACTGGGTAAGCCTAGTCTGAAAAACCTTCTCAGCTGGTTTTGCTAAGTCTTCCCCTTGTGTTCCCTTCTTTCCTTTGCAAAGCACCAGGATTCAGGATGGTCTTACTTATTTCTAACCCAGAAGAAATTTACTTAACAGGTGGGTCTTCAGGGACCCTTGCAGCTCACAAATTAGCGTTTAATAAACAGCTACAATTAAGGTAAAAAATAAATGAGTGAAACAGAAGAGATTGTGTAATTTCAATGAAAGAAAGTGGAAAGAGCATTCCTAGCAGGGACTCTGAATTAGTGAAAGCTCAAAAATGAAGCAAATCCACTGAAGGGAGGTTGTGGAAGACCAGCTTGGGGGAAATAATAGTGGGCTATTACATGGGATAGTGAACATTCAGTTAGGTAAATACCACTGATTCTGAAACAAAGATCAAGAATTTTAAATGAGTTGGGAAATAATTGGTAGCTACTTCAGGATTTTGTGGAAAGATATATGTAATTAACATTTTTAATTAAGGCTGAATTTTTTATTTGGGATAATTAGGAAAAGGGATTTAATTTTATTGAATTTATTAGTTTATTTTTATTTTTATTTATTTTTTTAGTAATTTATTTTTTAGTTTTCGTGCTTAATAGGGTTTGAGTACTGTACTACTCTTGCTATATAAATTATCTCATTTAATCTTATCTTTACAACTGTGGGAAGCAAGTCTGTTATCCCTAGAAGTGAATGAACTGAGTCTCAAGGACTTTAAATAACTTGATGAGGTTCTTGTAGTAAAAATAGGAAAGAGCCATAATTGGAACTTCGCTTGATCTTAGCTTTATCCTTTACAAAGTTTATATTTACCAGGTGACCTGTCTGAGATGGTCCACGTATTATGTACCCATTGCTTCATTCTTAACTCTTTGGCCTAAACCTTCATCTTTAGCATCATTCCTTGGGTTTGAAAAGGACGTGTCCTGCAGAGCAAGGATCACTTTTTAACAGAGCACAGATTAATGTCCCATGGTAACTTACTCCGTCAAATGTGATCCCAGCACTTTCTATATTCCGAACCCTGAAGATGAACTCTTTTTTGTAAAAGTTGTTTAAATAGCTATTAGGTGAGAAATCCATTAATTAAGACCTGTGTTCTTCCTTTCATGTCATTCAGCTGTGTCACAGTTGAGCTGGGACTTGCTTTTTGAACTGAACTTTGATCAGTGGCAGTTTTGAAGAACAAACAATGAATGATTTAATCCCCTCTTGTGATTTCTTTTCTGATAGGTATTTTAACAACTCTTGGATTTATTAATAGTTAGCATTTTTAGAAGTTGCAGCGGTCTGTTGTTTATTCCTGGTCAAACAGTTTCTGTGTACAAAGTTATCTGTTACTTTTATTTCAGAAGGCACTGGTACCAGTTGTTCAGGAGCCCAGAATTTCATGCTGGCTCTGCCTATAACTAACAATATTCTCTCAGATGGGTGGCTTGGTTTTTCTGATTCTCATAGCTTTAATATATAATGATTTTGAAATAATCTTTCACAAGTCAGTATATGAATTAACCTTAATCTACCTTGAATTTCCCAGTCTCTCTGATAAAAGTTTTGATTTTATTTTGAATTTCTTTCACTTATTCATAGCCCAGTCATTGCAGGATATGCTAGATTTGTGATGTGCCCAATGACATATTTAAATAGAAAGTTCTTCTGTTTTTCCATAATTAATAAAAATATTATTTAATTAGGCATTGTTAATCAGTTATGCCATTTGTGGTCTAGAACAGCAATTAGTCCCTAGAGCTTGTAAATAAAGCTTTATTGGAACTCCAGCATGTGCATTTATTTACATATTGCTTATGGCTTCTTTTGCACTAGAAGGGCAGACTAGAAATAGTTGCAACAGTGATTTGTATAGCCTGCAAAGCTGAAAACATTTATTATCTGGACCTTCGGAAAGAAGTTGCTGACCCATGGTCTAGAATATTTGAAATGGTGTGGTAGAACTTCAGAGTCAGACAGGCCTGGTACTACAACAGCGTTATCTCTTAACTCTTATTTTGGACAAGTTGCTTTAGTTCTCTGAAGCTCAATTTTTCTTCCATAAAATTGAGAGGATGATATCCATCCGTTTGTTAATGTGAATTCATTTATTAACAAATAATATACTGTCTCCTATATGCTAGGTGGATAGGAGTGACATGATAGATATGGTACCAGCCATTAGGAAGCTTATTTCTACTAGAAGAGTTAGACAATAATCTGATAATGAAACATCAGAGAGTGGTAAATACTAGGAAGAGAAATACAGTGGTAAAAGGAGACTGAGTCAGTCGGTGCTACTTTAGATAGGGTGGCCAGGGAAGGTCTCTGAAGAGGGAATATTTGAGTATAATCCTAAATGAACTGAAGGAGCATTCTTACTATAGGGCAAAGAACAGTCCAGACAGAGGAAACATCAAGGGAAGAGTTCTGAGGTGGGAACAGCCTTGTTACATCTGGAGCAGCAAGGTCAATAGCATTGGTAGAGAAGTGAGCTCAGGGGAGAGGGTTGTGGGATGAGGTCTGAGAATCATTGCAGCCTGGAACTTGGAGGCCCTTCTAGGCCTTGGTAAGGGGTTTGAATTTTGTTCTGAGCGCGAGAAAACATGAAGCAGGGAGGCCTGTTAATAGGGTATTTCAAAGGCTGACTAGGTTGGGAAATTAGCAGTGGAGGTAGTAGAAGTGAGCAGATTTAAGATATATTTTAAGGGTAGATTCTAAGGTGCTTACTGATGAAATAAACATGGAATATTTATTAACTTGATAAATGTTAATTTTCATTTTTAGGTAATATGAGTAACTAGTAAATGTGAAATTATATGTGTCAAAGATTAGCTTTGTCCTCTTCAAGTTAATAATTATGATGAATTTTGGCTTTTTTGTAAAATGGCTGATAAGAAACTTTGTGAGAAAATTGATTTTCATTATTTGAAGTTTTCAGATAATTGAGTTAGAGAAAAATTTTCATATCATTGATTTAATAATTTTGCAACTGTATGTAAGTTGTCTTTCAGTTTAATCTATACATTACTGTTTGAGGGATTCAGTAAAACAAAAATAATCCACATGTACTGTGTATATTGCTGTTTACTTGTAATCTTTTCTGAATCAGCTAGTCTTTCAGGTATTTATTGCCATATATGTTTTAAAGTTTGGAGCAATTCTTCTATTTTACTTTTTTAATTCTTCAAAATGGCCTAATCATGGATATTTAGTAATTTATTAACTTACTGAACTATTCACTTTACATGTACGACTTGTAATTATTTTTCTGTATTTTCCAGAATGTTGTTCCAGCTGAGGTCTCCCTTGTTTGTGTGGTGAAGCCAGATGAATTCTGGGATAAGAAAGTAACACATTTTTGTTTTTGGAAAGAAAAGGATAGACTTGGCTTTGAGGTAAATATAGTCTATTAAAAAAACAGAAGTCTTTTCTATCTTTAAAAATAGCATTTTGCTGGTATTCTGTTTGTTAGGCTTTGTATACTAAGCAGTGCTTGAGTCGTGCTTAATCAGTGCATAAGCATTGATTGATATTAGTAAGTATATAGGCAGCATTCAGATACTTGAATGAATTATGGTTCTTTGTCAAAGACCACAAATGCTTTCTTGTTTTCATTTATACCACTCTGCTAACTCCTTTGAATATGTAGAAACTTTGTTCAGAAAAGTTGATTGCATTGCCACAAGGACATTTAAGTAACAATGGGAAATTCTAGACATTCTGTGATTGAAGAGCATATTTTGCATGATACGCCAATTATTTTTTAGTATCTGATTTGGTTTTTATACATAAACACCTTATCTAATCTTTCCTTCTGACATTTCTCTCTCTTGTCACTTTCTTTGCATGAAAATATATCTTACTGTAGATCAGAAAATGTCCTCAGGTGGAATACAAATTTTAAAAAACCTTCATGTTTTTCCTTCCACAACTTGTTAATTCCAACTTCCTGGTGGGAAAGTTGATACATACTAAACTTTCATCTGTTAAATAAAATGTAGAAGCATTGCAGGATACAGTGTCCAACCTTAACCCCTAAGATACAGAGCCTTGGGATGCATATAAGACTCAGACAATTAAGATTCATTGTAGACCTTGCTATACTATGTCATTTTTATTTTCAATAAAGTCGGTGTCAATGTTCTTTTCGGTCTAGAGGATAGGTCACAAAGGTGTTTTAGAAAGAGTTGAGAAAGCTTAGTTAATTCTTAAATGAGATAGCTTGAAATGGCTTAAAAATTAGTGATTTTTTTTCTCTACTTAAAGAGTTCAGCTATAATTTACATGCAGTAAAGTTCATCCATATTATTGTATAGTTCTGAGATTTCTGACAAACAAACCAGGTATATAATCACCGTCACAATCAAGAAATCAGGAAATACCACTCTGGAAATTCCATTGTGCTTTTTTGTTGTCAATTCCTTCTTTCCTTTCCAGCCCCTGACAACCACTGGTCTGTTATCTGTCCCTGTAGTTTTGCCTTTTCTAGAATATCATATAAGTGGAATGATAAAGGATGCAGCATTTTCATTCTGGCATTTTTTTACGTATGCTTTTGCATTTGAGAGTTACCCATGTTGTTGCATGTATTGGTAGTTCTTATTACTGAGTTATAGTATTCCATTGTGTGCATGTACCATATTTTGTTTATCCATTCCCCAGGTGAGGGACATTTTGAGTTATGTTCAATGTTTAGTGATTACAGATAAAGTCACTATAAACATTTGTGTATAGGCTTTAGTGTAAAGCTTTTATTTTCAGGGGCAAAATACCCAGGAATAGGATTGCTGGGCCATGTGGTAAGAGTATGCTCAACTTCAAAAAACACTTCCAAAGTGGAACTTTCAAGTGGCTTTAGAATTTTGCACTCCCACCAGCAAAGTATGAAATCCCCATTCTTGTTGATATTTTCAGTTTCTTTTTGTTGAAATTATAGTTATTCTCGTGAATGTGTAGAGGTGTATTATTTGGTTTTAACTTGCATTTCTTTCATTGGTTTGCTGTTTGCCTTTCATTATCTTAATAGCATTTTTCAAGAAGTTTTTAACTTTGATCAAATCCAGCTTTAAAAAATTTTTTTATGAATATGGCTTTTTGTGTCATAGCTGAGAATATTTTGTCTAACCTAAGGTCACAAAGATTTTCTCTTACATTTTTAGGTTTTACGTTTAGATCTATGATACATTTGAGTTAATAGTTGTGTCAAGTTATCTGGTAATATATATTTCATGACTGGTTATTGTTAATTTTTTAAGTTTTTTGATTCAGTATACAGTATGACCTACTTGATTTCCTTATGTATGTGTTAAGGATGTGTGCGTTGCTGTTGTGGATAGAGGGATCTGTAACTGTCAAGATGGTTCATACTATTCAAATTGGTGTTGTTTGATTTTTTTCCACGCATGAGTGTTGCATTTTGGGTAATACATGTGTTGCATTTGGGTATTACCTATTAATCATTTTCAGGTTCACTGTTTCGTTGGCTGTGTTGAGTTTGTTGAAACATAAACTCACCCTATCTCTATTACCATGTTTCTGTTTTCTAAAATTTCTATTTGATTCTTTTTTGTTGTTTCTGTCTCTTTGCTGGAATTCCCCATCTGTTCTGTAATTTTTCCATTGAGAAATTGTAGTATATATTATAGTAATCTTTAACTCCCTACCTGATATTTTTGATGTCTGGGTCTGTCTTGTTCTGGTTATGTTGTTTGCTTTGTTTCTTGACGGTGGATTGTTTCCTTTCTTGATTTTTAGGTGCCATGTTATTTTTGTTGTGTTTAGGACAGTAGTGCTTGCACAGGGGCCTCTCTTGCCTTTTGCAAGGCCTTTTAGTGGGGCGGGGGAAGGGCTGGTGAGTTGCTTAGTCTAGTCAGGAGTGAGTTGGCTTTGCCTTGTATTGGTGCTGTTTTGTCCGCAGTGCACCACAGGCTTCAGATCCTTCGATTACTTTGTGTTGAGGATGTGGGCTGGTTTGCCAGAGGGATTTGGTTTTGTGAGATAGGGTGGGGCAAAGGTAGGTTCTAGTTGAAACACAGTTTATTCTTGTATTATCATTTGTTATTTACTGTATTGCTTTCCATAGGAGCAACTGTGAATCTACTTTTGCCCCACCTTGCTAGTGTTCCACCCTCAGCTGTTGGTTTTTCCTTTGCACCTGTGTGCCTCCGAGAAGGTCCCTTTGCACTGCTGACTGTCCCTCAGCCATGACCTGCTGTTACTAGGGGGACCCTCGCTGTTGCTCTGATTAAGCCTCAGCCTTAGGCAGGCCCCTCCCCAGGAAGGGGGTAGGACCCTCAGGGATGTTGCCCTTCCCCCAGCTTCAGGAGGCCTGTGGTAATCTGGGCTCATAATACACTAGTATAGAAGGTTCTTATTTTTCCTTCCTCCAGCTGCCCTGGGGCTTTACTTGTACCTTAAGGTCATCCCAGGTTAACATCTTTATCTCAGTTTCTGAAGGTTTTGTTCTCTTAGAGAGGTTAAAAGTTGAAGAATTTAGACTGGGCATCAGCTTCCCTCTTTCCTGTGGTAGCTGCTGCTTCCTTCCCCCAGATCTGTACTCTTGCTTTGGGTCCCTGGGAAGTCTCTGGAGAAGGGCTTGCAGGTGAGTTTGAGTTCTTCTTGTGTCTGCCCCTCCCAGGGTGTCTGTAACTTTCACACTGGACCACATTTGGCCTTCAACATTCATGAAAAATTTCAGCTGAATTCTTTCCAGAATTGTATTGTGTCTGGCATTTTTCCCCAGGTAAATAAGTGCTCTAGGTCCATTTGTCCTCGAAAGTACAGGTCCTTCCTTCGATTTCAGGTTGATTTTCCTGTGAACTTAACTGATGGATTCAAGAAACCATGATTTTTTCAGAGTAACTTCACTATTTTGATGCTCTTCTAAGGGTTGGAGCAATCTCTTTACACCTTTTTACAAGCTAAGCAGAAGCCAGATGTTTCGTTTTTTACTTTGATGTTGTAGCTTCTGTGGTTGTTGATTGTGATGTAGGCACAGGAGGAGGGTATATGACAGCATGTAAAGGAAAGCAGCCAGGGCTGCTGGATCACATTGAGGAAGGTGTTACCCTAATAATTGAATGGGAAATGCATCCTAGGGAAGAGAAACAAGTTCAGTGAGGGAAGAAAGTAAAAGCTGAAAGCAGGAGGCCTGAATGTTGCCATGAGGAATGAGCACTCCAGACAGTCAGGGCAAACAGCTGTTCCTGCCAGGGGTAGGCAGGAAATGTTGTGCCAGGGGAATGCAAAGTGAGCAGGAGCCAGTGGTTTGGAACTCTGTGGAAGTGAGAAGATTGCTTTGGTGATGAGCCTGTCATATCCTGCTTAAGCATAGGCATCTGCTCAAAAATGGTGTGCTCAGTTGGGTCTGATGCTTTATGAATTAATTGGGATGTATGTAATTCCTTGCATCTTGGAGGATAAAATAGAAGAGAATTCCTGCCTGTCTTGATTTGATGTCATAGATTGCTTTTTAATTTATTTTTTTAAGATTTTATTTATTTTTAGAGACGGAGGGAAAGAGAGAGAGGCAGAGAGGGAGAGAGACATCAGTGTATGGTTGCCTTTCACCTGCCTCCAGCCACAGACCTGGCTGGAGAACTGGCTTGCAACCTGGTTATATGCCCTGGCTGGGGAATCCAACCAGTTACTGTTATTTTTAAAGTTTTTTTATTCATTATTTTTAGAGAAAGGGACAGGGAGGGAGGAAGAAAGAAACATCAAAGTATAGCTGCCTTTCACCTGCCTCCAGCTATGGACCTGGCTGGAGATCTGGCTTGCAACCTGGTTATGTGCCCTGGCTGGGGAATCAAACCAGTGACCTTTGAGTTTGCAGGCCCGTGCCTTATCCACTGTGCCACCAGCCAGGGCATATTTCTGTTTTAATCTTCAAGTGTTAACAACTTACTGTGTCAACATATTTTCTGTTAGGCACTGAAGACATTCAGCTAGAATATTTTCCCAAGTAAATGAGCACTAGGCATTCATTAAAAGCTTAATGTCTTAATGAGATGAGAGTTATTTCAAAGGCTGGCTAGTATTACTGCCAAAGACATTCAACTTTAAGGGGCAGTTCAGGACCAGTCATTAAAGGATACTTAGAGCTATATGTAAAATTAAATTCAACATAGGTGCTTGTTTAATTAAAAATTATTTTCCTTGGTGTTGTTTGGGATCATTTGGGCTGTTGAAAGTTTAACTTTGTTATGAGTACTGGTGTTTATGTAAGCAACAGTGTATTTTACCTTATAGAATTAATCCATAACAAAGATTTATTAGCAGCTGTCTAATGTTCATCAGACACCTAGTAATTATTTTAATGCTGTTTCCACATGTTTTCACATTTTCATGCCCATCATCCTTCCTAAATTTTTTTCTATATTTTTTCTGTATTCTGTTAATTTCTCTAATGTTTTTTATTAGCCATCGAATATTCTTCGCGCATTGCACACCTAAATATTTCTTCAGGTATCCTTCCTGTCTCCAGAATAGCTGCCTACCTGTTCAGTTTCCTTTTCAGCAACACAGATAATTCAGTTTCCTTCTATTATTCAACAGCATTTTACCTTGTGGTTTTGATAGATTTTGCTGGGTAGGTGATAGTCTCTATAGTCTATTTAATGAGATGATAAATTTGAAGTAGTCCTGGAAGTAGTCTGTTCTTCACATTGGGAGATTCATAATCGAAAGATTCTCCACCTTCTCATTCTTTATTGTCATTCATGAGAGTAAGAGTATCATTTACTGGTGATGATAACCAGTCACCATGTTAAATTGTCTTGTTCTCTTATCTTTTTTTTTATTACTGCATCTGATCCTGTTCTTTTTCTGAGGTCATACTAATGTCAGATCCAGGACCAAGACTGCCTTCACGTTCCTCTGTCTAGTCTTCTTTATAGTTGTTGCAGAAAGTTATTTTCCCTTAGAAAAATATTCTCCAACTAACAGGTACAAGCAAAACACATTTATACACATGAATGTGTATGCTTAAGCATAGAAAGACACATTTTAATTCCGAATCTTGCACATATATTGTTAGCATAAGTAAAATAAAAAGTAAAACAGATATCTGAGTGCCTTGAGAGTGAAAGGTTCAGTTCTTTAGAAATATTTTATTAGGAAAGGATATGTGTTGTAGTGACACGTATCTGTGGGAGAGACAGGTTTTAAGACTTCTATAAGTTTGAGACTAGATTTAAAAAAAATTCACAGATGTTTTGATTAAGTACAATATAGTAAATATCTTTCTTTTTAATTTATTTTTAATTGGTTATGCTATTATAGTTGTACCAATTTCCTTTTCCTTTGCTCCCCTCTGCCCAGCACCCCCTCCCTCCAGCAATCCCAGCCCCCTTAGTTCATGTCCATGGGTCATGCATGTACATTCTTTGGCTTCACCCTTTCCCATACTCTTCTTAACATCTCCCTGTCTACTCTGCACCCACCAACTATGTTTCTTATTCCCTGCACCTTTCCCTCCTTCTCCCCTTTTCCCCTTTCAGCTGACATCTCCACATATGTGCCCCATACCTATGATTCTGTTCTCTTTCTGGTTGTCTCCTTAGTTTGCTTTTGTTTTTATTTTTTGGATTCTATTACTGATAGTTGGAGTTTGTTATCTTTTTAGTGTTCATGATTTTTATCCTCTTTTTCTTAAATAAGCTGTTTTAACATTTCATATAATAATGGCTTGGTAATGATGAGTTCCTTTAGCTTTACCTTGTCTGGGAAGCACTTTATCTGCCCTTCTATTCTAAATGATAGCTTTGTTGGATAGAGTAATCTTGGTTTTGGGGTTTTGGTCCTTGTTTTTCATCACTTTTAACACTTCCTGCCAGTTCCTTCTTGCCTGCAAAGTCTTTTTTGAAAAATCAGCTGATTGTCTGATAGGAACCCCTTTGTAGATAACTCTTTTTTTCTCTTGCTGCTTTTAAAATTCTCTTTATCTTTAACCTTTGACATTTTAATTATAATGTGTCTTGGTATGGTCCTTCTTAGGTCTAGCTTGTTTGAAACTCTGTGCTTCCTGGACTTGAATGTCTGTTTCCTTCACCAAATTAGGGAAGTTTCTCTTCATTGTTTTTTCACATAAGTTTTCAATGTCTTGCTCTTCCTCTTTTCCTTCTGGCACCCCTATGATTCAGATGTTGGCACATTTAAAGTTGTCCTAAAGGTTCTAAGCCACTCCTTGTCTTTTTCAGTTCTTGTTTCCTCTTTTTGTACTGGTTGATTGTTTATTTCTTCCTTATGCTTCAAATCATTGATTTGAACCCTGGTTTCTTTCCCTTCACCCTTGGTTTTGTGTGAATTTTTGTTTGTTTCACATAGCCTAGTCTGTGCATTTGCCATGTTTAAGCATATCTGTTGAATCTGTGAACATCTTAATCACCAGCATTTTGAACTCTGCATCTATTAGGTTGGCTGTCTCTTTGTTGCTCAGTTCTCCCATTGGCACCTTGATCTGCCCCCACTTTTGGGCCATACTTCTCTGTCTCCTCAGCTTGACAGCTTTCCGTATTTACTCCTGTGTCCCATGTAGTTGTTGCACTTGTTACGTTTTAAGGGCGGAGTCTTAGGAATTCTTCAGTGCAGGGTGACCTCATTGTGGTGCTGTATGTGGGGAGGGGTCTTAAAGCAAACAGTGCCTCTTGCCAGTTAAGATGGGCAGTTCTTCCTCTACCCCAACCCCCACTGGTTTTCACAGTCAGAACAGTATGGCTCTATTTTTCCTGGTGCTGTAACTATGGGCTGCGCAGTGTGGCCCTGGGATCACTTCCCCGGTTTAAATGTGTGACTGCGCTTTTCTCTGCGGCCTCAGCTCTGGTGCTGCCCTGCTGCCCTCCTCCCCAGCGCCGCCCCTCCTGCTGTCTGGCTGAGTATTTCTTTACTTCTTTGTTGTTGCTCTTCCATACAGTTTGAATTTCTGAAATTGCTGCATTGTTTTTTAGTTTTGAGGTAGATGTAAATTTCTTCTGGTTGAAATGAAGACACAGCATGTCTACCTCTGCCTCCATCTTCAAATTAACTTTTCAAATTTGTTGAACAGTGGTTTGTGCTGTTTAATAAAATACCATGGGTTAGTCATTTAACTTGTCTTAATCCCGCTAACATAAATAAGATAAAGGAAAAAGTAATGTTTATGAGGGACTTACTGTTAAAATAATTTCATGGTGTTTGTTTCATTTGAAAGAACTTGTCAGTGTGTTCTTTTTTTTTCTTCTTTTTGTTGTATACTCTTAAATATATTTCATATCATAAAAGAAAGTGAATCTGTATTATTTATATTTAAGTAAAGTCTCAGAAAAAGAGCTTTTAAGAGGAATGGGCAGATGCAGGTAACTTTTGCCAGATATAACTGAGTAATGCAGATTTTCCCTTGGGCTTATTAAACCTGCAATCTGTTACCAATAATTTTATGTAATTAGGAAGTACAAAATGTAGAAAGAGGGGTGTGTGTTTAGTGAGATTAACCAGAGTGGGTGGAAAGTGACAAGTGTTCTTCACTGGGCAAGGCAAGTCATGTATTAGAGAGAACAGCCCAAATTAAATGTACGGGATGACAGCTCATGAGAACTATGTCCTCTGAGATCTTTTAAGAGACATCGTTGATAAGTTATATAGCTACCTTCTTTGACAGATTAGGGAAATAAACCAGGAGTGAATTCCTTTAGGTTGACTTCTGTTAAAGACACTGAATTCGTGGCGGAGCTAGGGCACACACCTGGAATTTTTCCAAATCTAATATAATGGTGTTTAACCTAGGAAGGGCATTTATAAACATTTGGGGGTATTCTAGCAAAGCCTTTGGCCCTCTGAGCCATTATGACCAAAGGGGCAACAACATGTAGATTTATTTAGAGTACTTTCAATGAAGACTTTAGAAACAAACCAGAAAACTTCACTCAACTTTTTAATGAAAATGTTGCACAACTGACTTTGGGTTATTGCAGAAGCAGAAAGCGGATTTCCTTTATAGAACCTTATTTCATTTTTATTCCCATCATTAGAACACATAACTTCCAATAAAAAATTACTGTTAAACAAATGAATTAGCATATCATTAAAAGTTAAGTTATAAGGGACGTAATAAATGGGGTTTTCTAGAGATATTATTACAGCATTTTTAAATAGTGCGAAATAAGGCACAGTTGAAGAGCAGAAAGACTGCTTACTATGTTTTACATTCATTGAGTTTTCTATTTAGTTTTTTTTTTTTAGGAGAGAATGCTTTGAATATGTTACCTTTTCAGATGTGAATTGGTGGTCAACAAGCAAGTGATTTATTTCCTCACAGAATAAATATGTATTTCTTTCATTGATAGTATATATCTAGTTAATAAGTTGCTAGCCATTTTTAGAGAAAGGAAAAGCCCTTCCCTGGGGTCTTTTGTGTTTAATCTTTTAGTGTGGAAGTATCTGCCTTGATCCCAAAAGGAGTTGGTACAGATTAAATGGTTTATATGCTTAACTCCACTTACTGTCTAATGTTTAAGATCATGTCTTTTTCTAAGAATTAGCCTAAAGAAGCTGCATTGGAGCTAGAGGGTAATATAAATCTCTCTGTGGCCATTTTTTCACCAAGAAAACCATTTTCTGTGTTCTTTCATTCTAATGTTTATTTTAAATTAGCTCCCATCATTAATTAGGAAAACAGTAAATAAGCTAAATTCATACTAGAGATGACATTAAATTGTCATTTAATATAGTAGACAGGCTCTGTACAGTTTGCTGTTATTAAATGAACCAAAAATGTAATCTGATATCCTGTATCTTATTTCTTTTTATGTTTTAGCTAGAAAAAAGAATCACATGAACTCTCAGCTTCCTTGCCATTACCACCTCTAGATTTTCCTTTGCTCTCCCTCTCACCTCCTGGCTTGCTGGCCCAGAAGGTGTGCCCTTTCCCATTCTGAGGGTGCCCTCTCAGTGTGTTCTAGAAGTTGTTCCCTTCTCCTTATGATTCTTTTTTCTGTTTTTAGTGTTTTAATGTGGTGTTTAGTACATACTCTTTAAAAAATGTATATGTATACATGAAGCTTAATAATAAAACAAATACTTGGGTACCCACCACCTGATCTAAGAACCCAAAAATCTGTAAGAGTGTCCCTCTCTGAACCTATTCACTGATCCCCCATCCCTTACTACCTGAATTATTTGTGTTTATCCATTCTCTGTTTATGTGCTCCTTCTGTGTGTGTGTATTAAAAACTTGAATGTTAAAGACAAAATCCTTAGAAGGAAATAGTGTTAATATTTTATTCTTTTATATCTATGGAGTTATCATTTAGGGATAGTATTCTAAAATATTACATTTAG
Source organism: Noctilio leporinus (assembly GCA_004026585.1). Taxonomy (NCBI): domain Eukaryota; kingdom Metazoa; phylum Chordata; class Mammalia; order Chiroptera; family Noctilionidae; genus Noctilio; species Noctilio leporinus. The sequence goes on along the minus strand of PVIW01002984.1, from coordinate 32,721 downwards.
TTTTATGTATTTTTTTGGTTTTATAAAATGGTATTATAACTTAAGTCTTCACTGATTTGCTTTTGCTCATTCACCATTATCTAAGATTCATGTGTATTGCAGTAGGTGTAGTTGGTTCATTTTTCACTGCTGAATGTTACTCTATTGTGTGAGTAAAAATAATATACTTAGTCTGTTATTATTAGTCTGTTGATGGATATTTGGATTGTTTCCATTCTTTCACCATTATAAATGAATAAACATTCCTGTGTATGTCTCCCGATAAACGTGTGTAAGATTTCCTTGATTTCTAGGTAATGCCAAATTATTTAAAAGGCATTTTAATTTAAATACCCACTCACTTTATAAGAATTTCTGCCTTACCGTGTCTGGATGGCTCAATGGGTTGGAGCATACACCAAAGGTTGCAGGTTTGATTCTCAGTCAGGGCACATACCTGAGTTGTAGGTTTGGTCTCCATTCCTTCCCCCTTGTATATGCATGTATGTCTTTCCCCTGTTACATTCTCTTTAAAACAAATAAAAACTTGGGTGAGGATGAAAAAAAAACCTCAAAACATTTTCTGCTACTCTACAGCCACTTGATACTGGCCAACAAAAATAGTAGTAAATGTGGTCTTTTCTTAAATTATCCTTGGGTATCCATGTTATTTTAGTCTTAAAAGTGAGTTGAAGGTATTACCCTTTATATCTGGAAGCATTTATTTATTTATTTATTTATTTAAAAAAAATATTTTGTTTATTATTTTTAGAGAGCGGGAAATGAGAGAGGCAGAGAGGGAGAGAGAGACATCAATATATGGTTGCTTTTCACCTGCCTCCAGCTACGGACCTGGCCGGAGACCTGGCTTGCAACCTGGTTATGTGTCCTGGCTGGGAATCGAACCAGCGACCTTTGGGTTTGCAGGCCAGCACCTTAACCACTGTGCCACCAGCCAGGGCCTAGAAGCACTTATTTAACACATTGTTGACTTGACAGTTTTATACAAAAGCTGATGCAAGTGCAAATACAAGTTAACTCATGTAACTAACTACTGTGTACATCCAGCTGTTCATTAAGATCGAAATGATCTGTTCTTTGATTTTTTTTTTTTAATGAAGTTTCTTAGACCGTGCAGCTAAGGAAAGTAGCTTAGGTTATCAGGACAAATATGCTGATTTTACAAAGGGAGGTCACTGAAACCCCAAGGCTTTACAGGACTTGCTCACAATCTCAGGGCTGGTGAGGAGCAGAGCCAGAATTGAAGCTGGTTTGTGTGCCATTACACACAAACTCGCACAGCACGAGTAGTTAATAAAAGACTTCAGATACTGATTCTTCTTTGATTTTTAAAACTCGCAAACTACTTAGGCCTGGTATTTTCTTTCTGTGAAGATTTTTTAAAGAAGAGATTTACAGTTATATTTTTAGTTAAAAAAGTTTTTTATTAGAAGAAATTAACAATACAAAAAAGTAAACGATATTATAAATTAACTTCCTGTATCCCTAAACTTAGTTCCAACAGCCTTCAATCCATGGTCTGTCCTGTCTTACCCTTATCCTCATGCTTTTTTCCCAGGGGAAATTGGGGACATTATAATTAAAGACATTGAAGATATTTCAGTGTATTTTATATTGTATGTCTCTAAAACAACAACTATAAAAATGATAACCCAATACCAATATCATGCTTTAGAAGAAAAAATTCTCGTCCTGGCTGGTGGCATAGTGGATAAGGCACCAGCCTGCGAACACCAAGGTTACTGGTTCAATTCCCAGCCAGGACACACAACCAGGTTGCAAGCCAGGTCTCCAGCAGGTCCTCAGCTGGAGGCAGGTGAAAGGCAACCATTCATTAATGTCTCTCTCCCTCTCTGCCTCTCACCCTTCCCCTTGTTCTGAAAATAATAAATAAAATGTTTTAAAAAAAGAAAGAAAGAATTCTTCAATACCTAATAGCCAGTTGGTTTTAAATGTATAATTATTTAGTAAATGTTATAAAGATTTGGTTAAATATGAAATATGATATAAAGGTAATATACTTGAAAATTATTTTTAAATTTATATGTATAAAGGCATGTATTGATTTTCTTTGTATCAGGATTTAAATAGAATTCATACACTGTGATTGGTTGACTTTCTGAGTGAATAGGGTTTTAAATTTTTGTTAAAGATTTCTGAGTTAGTAAATTGATTTTTGACTCCTAATTTAATATCATGTGGTGATAGAATGTTACCAGTTTTCCTTTTAAATGTACCAAGGCTTTCTTTATTGCCTCATATACGTCAGGTTTTTAAGTATTTCACGATTCCTTAAAAAGAATATGCACTTCTCTTATTGGTTATGGGATCCTGTATTAAAGGTTTTTAATCTCAATTTCTCTTTTTCTTTTCTTACCCCCCTGTCTTTTATTTTTCCTTGAAGAGACCAGGTTATTTGTCCTGTGAACTTTTTCATTGCAGGGGATATCTCTGTGGTGTAGTTTAACCTATTTTTCTGCCTTCACAAATCTCTGTATTCCTGTAAATTGACAGTTGATTAGATTCAGAATTTATATTCTTTTTCATAGGCTGTCTGTCATTGGTAGTGATATGTTCTTTAATCATGAGGGTCATAACTTTTCTTTTTTGCGACGTTAGCAGTCATTGATGTTCAGTGCCTAGATCCCTTTGTCAAACATTTTAAATGATAATATTCTAGTCCTATTATTCTTTCTTCACTTACTAGCTAGAATGCTTTTATAATTGGAAACTTAACCTTATTTAATCTTGTTTACCCAGAGGTATAGTTTGTATACGAAAGGTTAGATAAATGTTTTTTCCCTTTATTTGCTGATTTTCAGTAAATTTGTTCTCAAACTAGTCCATTGGTGATCATTTCTTTTTTATAAACATGAGGTCGTTGAATTAAACATATATAATGTTTCAGAATGTGAAATTTATTATTACTGTTATGCAAATTATTACATCATTGGTGAGTGGAAACCTTTCCGGGACCTTTCAGCATGGACCTAGTAGTATTTTGTGACCTTTCTTGATATATGGACAAGATGTTCCAAGCTTATCATTTGTATTTCCAGTCCCAGACCTGGAATTTCTCCAAGGGGCCTTGATTTCTTTAAATGGCAAATGGTATTTGGAGACATCAATCTGGGTCCTAGTAGTGTGTATGTTTATAGAATTGGTCATTATTTCTAAACTTGTCAACAGAGAGAACTAGAAAATCTGTGTATGTAATGTGTGTTTTTATTTAAGATGAAATATGTCATGAATTTAAACTGACACTTCCAATTCAAATTGAAGACCATAAGGGTAACTTTTTCCCTCTCACATCTTCTTCCCAAGAATTCCATTCTGTGACTAGTATAAGGAATCAATAGGTGCCTGAAGCTTGTCTCCTCCCCCCCACCCCCCACCCCCAGACTATTTGACTTTTCTGTGATTTCCACCCTCTGCAAAGTTACAAAAATGTTACAGTTTTATAGATTATGTGGCCTTTGTTGTTTAGGAGGGAATAGTGCTCTTTCCACCTTGCCATAATGATTTTTTATCGTCTTTTTGTTTTTTTTTCTGTAAACTCAGATTCATGTATTATTTTGGCATTAATACAACCATTTGAATATTTCTCCCACATAGTTTTTTTATATTCATGTATATATTCATTGAAAGTTTAGCACTATAGTACTGTCCTAGGTGATTCTGTATTTTGTATTTGAAATCTTTTAAAGTTTAGTGTTAAAAGATGATCATTTTAATATGAAAGTTTCAAGTGTATAAATTTTACGACCTCCCCACTTTTTAGTTCTGATTTTCAAAGTAAATTACTTGTATTTCCCAAGTCTTACTCAGCTATTACAGGACATGTTTTGTTAATATATAATCAAAGGAATGTCAGAGAAATTTCATATGATTTTTTATATTCATCAAGCTTGATTTTTCTTAGGACAGAAATTACAATAAAATGATAGACTTGTTACTTCCTTATTATAGGATGTAATGCAAGAGCAAATAAAGTGCATACTTTTCTCAAATGCCAGACTTACTATTCATTTATGCTTATCATTTTAGTGTACTTAGCTCATTTTTAGGCCGTATGAAAACTCTTTGCAGAATACATCATTGTATTAAAGGAATTTTTTTTACCAAAAAATTATTAATATTGATAAAAATAGGAAGTATTTCAACCAAGCTGTTATTACTATCTTTTTTTTAATATGGTGTTTATTATAAACAGTTAATGATAGCATATTTATTAGCAATAGCCACAATTTATTGAATTTATTTTAAATGAAATAATTAAATAAGTAATACATCATCATATTAGAAACAGTATATGTAATTTAACCTAATTTACCTCCTCATCACTTTTATGAACATAAAAGTGGCTTACTAATAGTAATGTTTCTTTTTTTTTTTTTCTTTTTCTTTCATAGGTTATTTTAGTGTCTGCCAATAAATTGACTCGTTACATAGAACCATGTCAGTTAACTGAAGATTTTGGTGGAAGTCTTACCTATGACCACATGGATTGGTTAAATAAGAGGCTGGTTAGTATATTACAGTGAGATAAAATGTTATTGTATGCAAATAAGACATATTTTGGTAACTATCATTTTAATCAGTTAAAATATAATTAAGACATAGATTGTTTTTCTTTTTACAAAAGTGTAGAAATATGGTATATAATGCTTGCAGGCAAGTGCACTGGAGTTAGACTCACAAGTGTTAGCTATTACTGCAGTCATTAGTCAGAGTTGTCAATTTTTTAAGTAGAATAAGAGAGCAGCATAACTTCCTGGCAGGTAATCTAGTTGATACACTATTCTCAGAGGAAATACTTAAACATCAATTTGGAGAACAATTTGATAGGTTATGGTTTACATTTCTGAAAAAGGTATCTTTGTCAGACTTCTGAAATCTCCTGTTCTGTATAATACAGCATTATTTAATCAAACTGCTGGGAACTAAAACAATAAATTTCATATTAACTCAGTTTGGATTATATGTTAATTTTATTAAAGAATAATGAACTTTTGGGTATTTCAGAATGGAAAACCAATTCTGTTTCAGTCATATTTGAACAATGTTATTAGACAAATGAATGCCCACTTTATTTTAACCAGATTGTCCAAATCCCTTTTTTTAAAAAAATATTTTATTATTTTGAGAGAGAGGGGAAGAGAGAGAGGCAGAGAGGGTAGAGAGACTCAGTGTATGGTTGCCTTTCATCTGCCTCCAGCTACAGACCTGGCTGGAGACCTGGCTTGCAACTTGGTTATGTGCCTTGACTAGGAATCGAACCATCAACCTTTGTGTTTGCAGGCTGGCACCTTATCCACTGTGCCACAAGCCAGGGCCAAATCCATTTTTAGAAATATTTTTAAGAACTCATGTTAAAATTATAACTAATTTATTTTTATGTTATATGCTTGTATGTAAAATTACTTAACCATTACATTACATGTAACCAGTATCGATTGGTAATAGGATAACATAAACACATAAAGAAATGATCTATAACTGGAAGTAGGGGGTTAAAACTTTTCTCAATAACATTTATGTAGTTAAAACTTTTTGGTGTAGATGTTTCTCAAGGAAACATAAGAATAAAAATAAACTTGTCGATTGAGGAATAAAACTAGTTTCTTATTAATGTATTTAAATTCTAAAAATTTCCTTTGCATTAAAACTATTCATTGTTTTAGGAAATGTTTAATCTTTCCTGTGCACTGTTGTGCTCTGATTGAATTGGACCAAGTAACACCCAGAGAGGGGAAGGGAATCCTGCTTGGCTAATTTAATTGCTCTTAACTAAAAATCCTTCTGTACATATTTTAAGATTATTTTTAATAGGTTAATAAAATTTCATATTGTAGGTTTTTGAGAAGTTTACAAAAGAATCTACATCATTATTAGATGAACTTGCTTTGATTAACAATGGAAGTGATAAAGGAAATCAAGAGAAAGAAAGGTAGGTGGCCAGTCATGCAATTATACCCTTTCAAATCTATAGTTATTTGATAAAAGGTTCCTCTGTTGTTAATGGAAGCTAAAAGAACTAAGGCGAGCAAGTCTTCATTCAATAAAAATTGGCATGCGCAAGTTGAATTAAACTTACTGTTTTAATTTTTGAGAATTTGCTTCACAAGTAAAATTTACTGATTTGAAGCAAAGTTTTTTATACAGGAGACTTTATTTGATGATTAGTAATAACTTTACCTTTCTCTGACACTGTGTAAAATACTCATTGACCAGGACATGTTTTCACAATGAAACAATTTTCTGCCTTTTAGTTTTACTTTGCTTGTAAAGAATGTGGGAAAGGCTGCAACTTGAAATAAAATTAATATAACCTTATTTAAATACCTTAGCACTTAAATGACTGTTTGCAGAACTCCTTTGTTCTTGTAAAATACATGATATTTATGAGTTCAGCTTGGGGAGTTTAGTGTTTTATGACACTAGATGAAGTTATTGTTTAATTGTGTTATCTGAATGTAACTACCTAGGTAAATCATTTTAACAGGTTTGTATTGAACTTTATAACCTTAACATTTTTTATTTTCCTGTTGGTAAGCCAACTGCCCTCCCCCAGTAAAAAACAAAACAAAACATGTTAGAACACAAATTAACCCTTTCTGGTCTCATTAACAAAGCAGTTACTATAATGTTTATTTTTTTATTAGGAAATTTCAGAGTTAGTATTCATCCTTGTCTTAATCTTTTTTGAATCTAGCCTTACAACTAGAATGGAACTTTGATAAAATTCATCCTGTTATTCTATGAATCCAAATATAGTCACATACCAATCAACTGAGATAATGAGATATAAGAAGGTCATTATATGACACCAAATCTTGACGAAAACAAAGTAAAAATGTGAAAACGAATGGTTTGAATGTAAATCTTACTCAGGTTAAACATTTAGGAACATTAATATCCTTTAGATGCATTATAAACCTGTAAAATGTAAACATTTTACATATATGTAAGTATGTGAGTGTGTATGTTGAGATCACACACATTGTATGCTTGGGTTTAGGAATTGAAAATCTCAAACAAGTTACTTGATAAAAATTAACTGAACTTTTCACTTTCTAAGTAGTCCAGCAGAGCAAGTTTGTGTTTCTTAAATTCCTCTTCCTCAGGGAGGACATAAAAGTACCTATAGAGAACAAGTTTATAGTCATGGGAGTCATGCTGAGAAAGTGTTGTAGTAAAGAAACCTGTTTAATTGCTTTCTTAGAATGTATTGTGTGAATAATATCTTTTTCAGTGTTTTGGAAATTATTTTGGTATATACTGGTTCTCATGACTATATGAAGTATTAAATAAAATCTGGTATTTGCTAGTCCCTCCTAAAGGAACTCAAATGTTACTGCTTAGTTTCTAAAACCTGAAGGATGGTTAACTCTCTCTTTTTGGAAATTATGTTCATCTTTATGTCAGCCCTCAGGAAGCATCTAGGCTACATAAGAACTGAAGGCCTAGATTAATAAGTAAAAGTGAAAGATTTAGAGCAAGAGTTCTCAGTTATAGCAGCAAGGTCTTTGGCTTTGATTTGCCATGTACCCTTATCTGTCGTTCAACTCTACTTTCTAAACCTTCTTAATAAAGGCCATAGTTCAAGTCACATGAAGCATAATCAGTACAGGGAAGGGAGTATAATTGCTTGGGGGATGGACACACACATACACAAATATGAGACTATTGGCAGCTCTTAAAGGTTACTGTGGATAAGTATAAACTTTTGATTGGCAGGTGGCTGCATGCATTTTTAATGTTAACATTTCTGGGTTATTACATAGTCACAAATTTCATTTTGAAGCAAATATCCAGTAAAAACTACTAAAATGAATTTTTGATATAATTGGAATACCATAATAATAAAAAATTATCTTCCAAGTAGTAGTTTGTGATTTATCACATAGATATTTCTTAGGGTACCGGTATTTAATTATCTCTAATGGGCTTTCTAATGTTTAAGATAAATTAACAGTAGAATAGTACACCTCAGATTTTCATACTTGTATGTACCTGTTTTAATATGTATGTATAAAGAATTTTCTTAGGTTATATGGATAGAAATAATAGCTTTTAACAATTATTTTTTGGTGCTTTCCAGGTCTGTGGATTTAAACTTCCTTCCTTCAGTTGATCCTGAAACAGTTCTTCAGACAGGTAAGATGAAAATACATACTGATCAGTAATAATCATAATCCAATAAAACAGTCCTGTATTGATCGGTTCATGAAGTAAACATTGGTTGAGCATGTGGAGCAAGCAGGTACTGGAATAACATATTGTTCAGTCATTTTGTTGCAACATTATAATCTTATAAGCACTTAAATCTTCTATCAATTAGTCTATGGTAAAATTGGTTTTGTTGTATCTCGTTTTGCTTAATGTTGGAGGGCCTCCTGACAATGTTAAATGAAAAATTACTCTGTATTATGTGGTAGAAACTCAAAAGAGTTTCAGGCTGCTATATGGTTTAACCAAAATGTTAATTACAATATTAAAAATATTAATAATGATAAATTGCTAAATTAGCTATCCTTTAAAATATTTGGAATTATTATCTGTGAAATGGAGATAAATTTTAGGGGGGAGCTTGCTAAGAAGATAATTGAATACTTATTACAGTCCAGTTTTTTTTTTTGTATTTTTATATCTTATTCTCCAAACTACCCCATGAAATTATTGGAATTATTTTCTCCATTTTGTACTAGAGGAAGCCAAGGCTTAAAGATATAAAATAACTTGATCAAGATCAAGTAACTGGTAAGCATTATAACCATAGCACTAGAAGCAAGTCTAAATCCAAAGCCACTGGCTGTACTGTTTCACAGTCATCTTTGTAAAAATACTTAGCACCTTGCAATGGCCTTGCACATGGTGTGTCTTCAGGGCTGCATGGTGTGTAGTATCTGTCTGAATTCATAAAAGCCATTAAGACCCTGATACATTATTTTTTTGTTTTGACAATTTATCCTTAATGTTTTCTTGTGGATACCGTTTCCATTAGAGAAGCAGCACCATGATTTCAGAGACGTTACTTTGAAACCAGACTGCTCAAGTCCCAACTCTAGTATTATTGTACTGGTTGTATAATCTACATAGTAAGCCACTTAGCTTTTTTATGCCTCAGTTTCCCATTTAAAAATTAGGATGATAACAGTACCTATACTTTATTTGTTGTGCTAAAGATACAGGAGTTAACATATGTAAAACATTTACAACAGTGACTAGTACCAGCAGAATTAGAAGAAAATGCGTTGGAAATTAAGGTATTATTTAAAAGAATCCCAGTGTGTCTGTTAGAATCTGTGAAACCACTAGTAGAGATATTTGGGTTGGAATATGTGTATATAAACATATGCTTACATAATATAAGTAGACTAGACTTTGTGTAAGTCTTTAAAATAGTTGTTCTTCCAGTTACAAAATATAACAAAGAGTAAAGAAATATATTCTAAGTATCTTTGTAATATTGATTCAGTTGTCTGAAGCTTTTTAGAATGATGTGTCCTAACTCTTAGGAAACAAAGAAATAATGGCAATCTGTTGAGTGTTTAAAAGGTACAGTAGGCTTTCAGTAAAAATCCAGGTTGGAGCAAAAGTAGGTTTACAGTTGTGAGTCCATGAAACACAAGGTTTATTCTTGTATTATTACTTCTTGTATTATTTTCCACATCAACAACTGTAAACCTATTTTCGCCCCACCCTATATTAAAAGCCATTTAAATTTAAGATATTTTCCTGAATAAAGGCTAAGAAAAGAGAATTTAAATATCTGTATTTTTGACCCCTAACTAATAATTGGAAACCAATTTGTTAATTTATTTACTTTTAAAATTGTTAATATACTTACAGCTTTAGATGTTACACATTCTGCAATTATAATTTCTTAGGAATGAGCAGATATTCTACATTAATTTGCTGTAATTGAATAACATTGGATGCAGTTCTTTGACCTCTCATGATTCAAAGTAATATGTTGTAGAAAGTCATATAGAGATTATTTAAATATTTTGTACCAATGATAAAGACTTTCTACCTTTATAATCATATATTTGCTACACCATCATCGTTCTTTTTTTGAGGAGCTATCATTAAAAGTATAGATTAATACTGAAATTGTACAACATATTGCTTAGTATTGACTTTTAGCATTAGACAGAAATTCCAGACTCTAATTATGCTCTACAGGGAAGAGGATTGGTTAGCACAGTATCCTGAGCAATGAGTTCACCAATAAGAAGAATGTGATACAGATAAAATCTAGATACACCATATATATTTACTATAAAGTATAGCACATTTGATACATATATTTATGATACATGAAATAGCATGTAAGTATACCATATTGTGTATATATATATATTCTATATTTCTATATAAATTTTAAAATAATGTTTCAGTGCTAGTAGGTAAGTAGACATATAAGTAGATGCTTTCTAAAAATAAGGGACTAGAATTGAGAAGCTGGAGAAAAATTGTATTTTTATAGATATTAATTATAAGGATCTTTTATTCATAAAGGGCATGAATTGTTATCGGAATTACAGCAGCGTCGATTTAATGGCTCAGATGGTGGGGTGTCATGGTCCCCTATGGATGATGAACTACTTGCACAGCCACAGGTTATGAAATTACTAGATTCACTGCGAGAGCAATATACCCGTTACCAGGAAGTTTGTAGGCAACGCAGTAAGCGTACACAGTTAGAAGAGATTCAACAGAAGGTGATGCAGGTAGGTCTCTGATTTGAATATATTTAACTCTTTTTAAATATAAATACTGGGTTTTTTAATAACAACATTTATTGTTTGACTGATTTTATGCTAAGCCTTATTTATACTCTATAGAGAATCTTATATATAGCAAACCAGAGTCGAAACGGTTTTTAATTATGTATAGTTTTACAAATAGTATTTGCATTAAGATTATATTTTTTCTTGAGTATGACATTAAGCATTTAGTTCATGCCATTAGAGTGAACTTCAAAAAAAACTAGTTGTTGGAAACATCTGTGGTCTCTGTATTCTTACAATAAATAACATTTTATTGATAATTTGATTTCTAATAATTTGTTAGTTTTTTTGTTAATTTGGGCATTAAGTTTTTCTATCATAGTAAAGTGATCAAATGTAAATAAGTAATTATAATATTAAATTTTATTACATGAAATTGATAGAAATCTTTCTATGCTTTGATATTTATAAATTTTTAGTTACTTTTGTACCAAAAGTCATTGCTAAGAAAGACATTTTTGTTATTTAGACTACCTTCTGAATTTTCATGCTGAATTATTAAGAGATAAATCTTAAGATATTTCACCTAAGAAATCCGGACAGGAAATGTTTTTATTAGTTATTTATTCATTAGATAATTATTAAGTGCTTATTAATAAGTAAAAGGCATTGTGCTAGGTATTACAGAGGTTAAGAGGCTATAAAGGCAGACTTGGGTTTGCTGTCATTAAATTTAAGGGGAGAAAATGTTCATTGTCACAAGGTCATGAGTAAAGTGCTATTGGCATTTATAGGAGGGATTATTCCTCTAGTTGCAGGTAATCTAGAAAAATTGAGTGGAGGAGATAGCACTTGAACTTGCCCTCTAAGAATGTGTATGATTTCACCAGGTCCCTTTTTCAGATTAAAAGAATTAGCATTTTGTGAAGGATAAAGAACTACATTGAATAAATTATAACAGCATGAAATCCCAAGCTCTATGGAAGAAAAAGGCATCATGGGAAATTTTTGGCCTTTGAGTCATAGAGCATAATAGACAAAGCATATTCTGAATCCCAGTTATTCAATATATTTGCTGTGTGATAATGGTTATATTATTTAGTCACCTGAACCTCCATCTAACTTCCTTTTTTTTTCCTTCCTGTTTCTTTCTTTTCCTTTTATTATTACTAAAGTAGGGACAGTAAGTCCATTGTTGAAAGAACCCAGCACTTGATTAATGGTAGCTATTATATTTACTTCAATTGACATAGGTCTAGTTGACAAGTCTATTTCAGTTGTTTCAAGACCAAAGAGTAAATACTTAGGCTTTGTGGATCATATAGTTTTTCTTGCAGTTATAGCTATTTAATCTGCCATTGTAATGCATAGATGTTATGTAAATATGTGTGTTGCTGTGCTCCAATAAAATTTGATTTACAGAAACAGTGATAGGCCATAATTGGCATGTAGTTTGTGGTTCCCTGACTAGATCATCAGGATATCGCAGGGACAAAAGCTTAAAATGAAGGGAGGGGCTGGATCATGGAAGATCTTGAATTCCAGGCATAAGGATTTAGGTTTTGTCTCATGATAACCAAACTAAAGATTTCCAAGCATTAATTATATGTAACTTTTTAAGTGTAATATATTCACGAGTTAAAGGCAGCTTATATTAAATCCAGGTAAGCTTAACCAAGTAGTTTGAGAGTATAGTACTCCCCTTTTTCTGTGAAGTATATGTTCCAAGACCCCCAAATGCCTGTAATCATGAATAGTACCAAAAAAATACACACACACACACAATGTATTTTCATGTATTTACATACCTTTTCACTTAAAGGAAGCACTTTGTGGCTTCTTTTTAGCCTATCTATCTGAATAGCCAGCATCACTACTCTTGTGCTTCTAGGCCACTATTAAGTAAATAGTGCAGCACTGCAATACCATGATAGTCCATTAACTGAGAAGGCTAAGTGACTAATGGGCAGTTAGCATATTTACACAGAGGAATGATTTACATCTTGGTGAAACAGCAAGATTTTATCACACTACTCAGAACAGCATACAATTTAAACTTATGAATTCTTTATTTCTGGAATTTTTTATTTAAATTATTGGACCACTGTTGACCATGAACAACCAAAACAGCAGATGAGGGTATATCTTTGAATGCCATAATGATGGAATAGCATAGTGGTATTAAGTCACCCAAGTTATCAGGGTTCACGCTTTTCTACCACTTTGAAATTGTTTGACCTGGGGAAGAAACTGTACCTCTCAATATGAAAGTTTCCTCCTTAGTACACCAAAGTTAACAATAACAGCAATAATAATACCTACTTAATAGGGCTTTCATAGGATTAAAAAAGATCATAGAAAACTCACTATATGACAAATACTAATCATTTTATTAAAATTAATATCCATGATTTGCTCACTATTCAATATCAGTGTATATGTTAGTTGTAATATTGTGGTAGGTGGAATATAATGGAGAGTAAAATAGACAAAGTTCCCTGTATGGTGCATGTTTACATAATAACACAAGCATTTGTAGAATTACAACCATGTCAAATCCCAAGGAGGGTGCTGGGAGTAAGGTTGAGGAAGAAGATACCAGAGATGAGTCATTTTTCTGGCTTGCAAGCCTTGATTGGGGGAGGGGTGGGTATCCAGTTATGGAACACTGGATGATATTTGGGTTTAAGTGTGGGTGGAAAAGAGTGTAAGGTATCATGAATTTGGGTTTAGATATGTCAAATTTGAGGTGACTTTGAGATACCTAAGTGAAGGTGTAGAAGGGTAGTCCCAAACCAGTTCAGAAATCACAGAAGTCTGTGATGGTAACATATGTTTATCATCTTTATACAAATGGCAATCAAAGGCTTTGATATGGATGAGACTTACCCAAGAAAAGCTGAAAGTAGGTGAGAAATGGTCCTATTAACTGAGCTTTGAGAAACACCAGTATGTAATGGTACAGTATGTAATGGTAAAGTAAAAGAGTATTCCTGAAAGGGCAGTGAAGGATTGGCCAGAGATGAAGAAAAGTGTAGAGTCTGGTCCAAGAAGCCAAAGGAAGAAAACGTTTCAGGGAAGGAGTTGAGAACCTTGTCTAATGCAGCCGAAAGACTGAATAAGAGTTAGGTTCAATATGTCCATTAGAATATGTAAGATTGAGGTCATTGGTGAACCCAGAACATGATGGCAGGGCCAGAAGCACAAATTCAGGAATGAGCAAGGTATTGTGAGGGAAACACTGAGTACAGTTAATTCTGAGAGTTATCTTTGAAGGATAGATGAGCCACTTGACCATGCCCAGAAGTGGTAGGAGAGGGATTGTGTTACAATAGGGTTGCTAACGAAGTGCTACAGATTAGAGGCTTAGACAACAGAAATATTTTCTCCCAGTCTGGAGGCTAAGAATCCAAGATCCAGGTGTTGGCAGGCTTGAGTCCTTCTGAGGACAGTGAGGGAAGGACCTTGTCTTGTTTGCATTCCACTCATCTTCTTCCTGTGTCTTCACATCATCTTCCCTCTCTACCTGTGTCCAGGTTGCCTCTCTTTTTAAGAACACTGATTGTTAGAATGGGGCTACCCTAATAACCTCATTTTAATTGAATTGCCTCTTTAAATATCCTATCTTTAAATAAATGTGCTTACATTCTCAAGTACTGAGTTAGAACTTCAACATACAGGTTTAGGGTTGGGGACACAATTCAGCCCATAATAGGTATCAAGGATAATATTTTTGTTTTTGTTTCTAATAATAATAATATGGAAAACTAAGAGCTTTAAAGCCCAGTGGGATGTATCTGTTTGGAGGGAGGGGTTCAGTATACAAAAGAGAAAGAATAATTGATACCATCAAATTCCTGACAAGGTGGAAGTAAATGGACATTTAAATTTAGCTATCTAGTAACATATATTGGTCATGTCAGGACACACAGAGCATGAAACTATATCTTCAGTTTTGCATATTTGAAGAAAATGGAACAATTTTTTGGTTGTATAAAGATAATGATAAAGTTACTACCTCTGCTTATGTTAAATTAGTGAAAATTGAACTTTTCCAATTTTTTTTTTTTACTGGTTTATCTTTAAAAACATAATGAAGGAGAAATCAGTAGCTCTAATAAATAAGCTATAGGATAAGTAATATCCATTATAGTTATCAATCACTTATTTCCCACAGTTCAAATTGGTAGCATCAGACTTCATGTGGTATGCAGTGGTTCTCTGTGCTGCTGTTGCTTTATTCATTCATTCATTCATTTTAATGAATTGATTTTAGTGATAGAGGAAAAGGGTGGAGGGGAGAGAAACATTGATTTGTTGTTCTACCTATTCATGCATTCATTGGTTGATTCTTGTATATGCCCTGATTATGAATCAAACCTATAACCTTGTCCATGTTGCTCCAACCAGTTGACCTACATGGCCAGGTGTACTGCTGCTACGTTTAAAAATTGGACTTCACTTACTTCTGGGCAGAAGAAAATGCCACCTCGCTGAAATATTCTCTTACGATTCTTGTTATTTATTGTGGCAGTAATTATTGCCAGCATTGTAAATGTTATTTCTGGAATCAGTCATGGGCTTTTCCTTGTTTGTAGAAAAGAAACACATAGGCAAAATAGAACACACTCTGAGTTGCATAAATATACAGCTGGAGGCTGTGTGCCCATTTCCTCATATTCTTCCTCCAGGTCAGATTTTTGACATTTTCTTGACATGCCCTTCTGCCTGATGTGACCTCATATATGTCCAAATACTTTCTCATGCATTCTTTAGAAATTACCTGGTCAGGAAAGAATGGTGGATAGTCACCTGAACTTTTGGCTTCTGCAGATATTTGTCAGGGTAGATTTTAAGAATACATTTTCAAGGTTATACTTTGCATATAAATGTAACCATTTGCGAGGTTGAACTGATAATAGATTGGGCATGGAACGCAGCAAGTTAACATTAAGATTAAGCAAAGTGTCCTGGTTGAAATTTAAGTTTTATAACCTGGTTTGTGGTAAACCATTATCATTAATGCATTTAAGTAAATTTGTTTTTTGGGGCATCAACCCAATTTGCATCATTTTTATTAGAAATTGTCATACGATTACTGATGTTGCACCCAAAGGGAAATTACCTTTAGCATACATTAAAATATGTAACTGTTTTCTTGTTTCGTTTTGTTTTGTTTTGTTTTTCACCAGGAATCCTTACTGGGGCATCAACCCAATTTGCATCATTTTTATTAGAAATTGTCATAAACTTACTGATGTTGCACCAAAAGGGAAATTACCTTTAGCATACATTAAAATATGTAACTGGTTGGGTTTTTTTTTTTTGCACCAGGAATCCTTTGCTTTATTTATGGCTCTTTGAAAATTACATGTCAGTGATTTGTTTTTCCCCAGTTATCATGACTTATGTTAATTTGCTTCTTTTGTTTCTAGCATATTCAAAAAGCTAAGTTTAAATGTTTAAATAATGTCTTCAATTAAAAAAATAATGTGTAATACATTGCTAAACATATTTTTAAGGTGCTTTCATTCTACCCTTATTTTTAGAATTTAGACATTTCTAGTGAAGTGATTCTATTAATTGTTGAATAATTAAAAGAATCATTTAACATCTGATTCTATATTCATACTTATATTACATAGTAATACATGAGAACAGTATAGAATTAGAAAAATGCTTTATATTAACTATAATATGCTATATATAATGCTAAGTATAAAAATTTGTATATGTAACTGTCATTGTGGAAATACTTAGAATTGGTGGAAATTGGGAACATTCTACATGCTCAACAATAGAGTCTTGAAATCAGGAATAGTAGTTATTTAAGGTAGTATTTAAGGTGGATGGGAGAGAGGGAGAGAAAGGGAGGAAGAAAAATAAGCAGGCAGGCAAGTTTAGTGTTTTTAAAGGTTTACAAAGCATTGGATATTATATCTGTAGCCACATGGAAAACCATTATAGTATAGTTTAATGTTAAGTGAAAAACACAGGCTCTACTTTGCTTGTACTCTATGAGAGTTGGCTATGGCATTTAAATCTGGAGCAACGTATGAAAACACTATGCGTATAAAAAATTAATGGAAGGAAATAGATGATTTTTTCTACAGTGTCATTTTTATATAATTATAAAAATTACATGAACTGTGAAGAGTTTAAAATGAATGTACTTTAACCTGGTAGTAAAAGAAATGCACTCTGTGTCTGTGATCGCCTGTTACAAAGTTCTACGGTAAGCCTGTTATCCCCTGGTAAATGACATTAGGTTAGGCTTCAGAGACACCCGTATTCACTTCTTGTGAGCGAAACCATATATCAGTTGTAGAATTCCTTATTCTAATTTAGTAACAGGTAAATCTTAATAAAGGTACTTTTTCCTATTAAATTACTTCATTGTGTCTCTGTGGATTTAGGGAATATATGTGGGTAAAGAGTTAACAAAACCCTTTCTTCTTGTTCATGGAAATTTTATCTTTGCTTAACTACCTAGCTCGGTTCTCCTGAAAACCTGATTTAAAAAAATTAGTATGTCAGTTATGTTACCAGACAACGTTGTTTATAGTAAAAAATATTTTGGATCTGGATTGGGAAAATTATCAGTACTTGATGGAAGGCTTAATTTTGGGCAGTTTTGAGTTCATTAACTTTTTTAACAGGCATGACCACTGTGGGGGATGAGGTTTTGATCTCATATCTGTCCCATACGGATCTTAGCTCCTTACACCTGAACTGTTGAACCACTTCAGGGGCTCAGCAGGAGAGAAATCCCAGTGCTGCTGTTTCCGCAAACTAGTCCCCACCCTATGTCCTTCTGAGTAGATTGGTGTCGTTGGGACTTCAAATGATCTTGTGGGTCTGAATGTTTTGTTACTTCTAAGATGCCTAGAGTGTAATTGCATAGTATAATTCTACAGTTATTTTTAAATGTTCTTTTCAAAGTAAGAAAAATTGAATTAAAACTTCATGTTAATTAATTCATTCACTTTAATCAATGCCATGAAAAGAATATTAGGATGGCTTTTAGGCCTGGTTTTTCAGTAGTGGGTTATGTCACCTTGAGCAAGTCACTTAATCTCTCTAAAACTCCATTTTTCTTAAGGTTTAGATAAGAAATTTGATGTCATTTCTGATGCCCCTTCCAACTCAGATCCTATAGCTTTTTATTTTCTTATCATAAGTTAATTATTAATACTTTTTTTGTGTGTGTGTGTGTATGTTTGTGTGTGTGGCAGATGATCAGATAGCTGAAAGCCTAAGATTCTGTAGTGTACATTCTTTCAAATTTAGGTTTCAGATAAGTTGTCATATTATAGCTGCATAGTTCTAAAATAAATACTTAGTATCTATGCAATAGGATTTAAAAAATTTAAGTGAAAAATACTCAAGGAACTTTGGGAGGGAAAACCAATTAGAATGGAAGCTTGAACAACTTCTGCTTATTCTAAAATTTCATCTCAACTTCCACTTAAAGGTTGTGAACTGGCTTGAAGGACCTGGATCAGAACAACTAAGAGCCCAGTGGGGAATTGGAGATTCCATTCGGGCGTCCCAGGCCCTACAGCAGAAGCACGAGGAGATCGAGAGCCAGCACAGTGTGAGGGCTTTTTCCTCTGCAAGTTACAGTGCTGTTCTTAATGTGCATAATTAATAGCATGTGTGCTGCTAAGTTGCTATAAACTTTGGTATAGGAACATAAACATACAGTATATTTAATGTTTAGAGGCCATAAAGTGAATTTTGACCACTAGGTCCGTATTCATTAAAGGTTTGGCTTTTAATTTTATCTCCAATACAGTTAAATTACATTTTTTATAGATATACAATTCATGTGAAATTTTTAAAACTACAGTGACAGAGAAAGAGTGATAGTACAAAAATAGGACTTTTCATCTGTGTCCCTAAGACAGAAACTGTGATTCTTAAGTCATCAGAGGGAGACCTGTCCCTGCTTTTTGGGAATGTGTAGTACAATTAAATGCCTGAGAGTTAATTCCAGAATTGTTGCATTAATCATGACTCAGGAGGAGTAAGTGCATAGGGTAGGGTGTAGGATACATGTTAATTCTTTGTGCATTTGGGGGTTTACGTTTGTAACTGTGAAGGAGATATGAAATCATAGTTATGAAATTGAGAAGTAAATTATTCTTTAGGTAGATTGTAGATAATACTTGTTTAAGGGGTTTATAATTTAAAATCTTGTTACATGGAGGAAACTGATATATACTAAGCTTATGCTGTGTTATAGTTAACTCTTCATTATTTAGAAAATGAATATCCAGTTTGTGGATCAGTTATCTCCTTTTCTCCTGGAAGTCATATTTTTATGATAGTTTTAAATGGATTGACTAGAAAATTGGAAAAATAAAGTTCAGATCCATTTCTATCTCTTAGATTACCTATCTTAAAAAATTTATCAGTTACACACACATACTTAATAGTATTTCAGCCTGAAACTTTTCTTCATAAATAGACAATAAAAGAAGTCAGCCTACCTTCAAATACACTTCCAAGTGATCAGAATACTCTCTAATTGGATTTATGTATTAAAGGTAGGGGGGTTGGCACATATTTAAAAGTGACTATATTAGGCATCTTGACCTTTAGGATATAAGTGCACAACAATGGAGAATAATATAAAAATTTTTATCAATAATATTAAACCCTGGGCGCAGATAAGATTTAAGGGTCATCTGAGCTTTATATTTCTCTAGTTCTTTCTCCTTCAACTTGCCTAGTTGAAGTGGTAATTAAAAAGGTGGGTAGTACTAGTAACTGCATATTTAAATGAGATTAAAGAATACTGACTACGCTTTTCTCAAGAATAAATTTGAATTGTTGACCAAGAAACATAAGTTCTTTGCTAGAGATGCAATTAAACAATATCTGATATAATTATTTCCCTTTTAAATATGTAGCACCCTGTTTAGTTTCCTTACGTTATTTTCTTTATAGTATTTCCCAAGTCAGCTTTAATGATTAGTAATATTGGCAAATAAAGCACACACCATACCCAAAAGGAATTGTAATCTAGTTGAGGGAATAATATATATATAAGCAAGTGGTATCACAAGATTTGGATAGTATTTACTAAATATTTACTATATATTTAATATGTATTTACTATAGTCTTTACCATAAGATAGTAAATACATTGTTTTTGTACTTTTCTGAATTAATTCTTGTAAGAAATTTAGAAATGAAATTCTGTAATTGAAAAACCTACATATTTCCAACATTTCACAGGTTCCAACATTAGTGGGGTTTTTTCTTTCATGCTTAAAAAGTATCAAATACCTTGTATTTAACTAACAACTTCTGTTCCTGAGGTTCTAGTGTTTTAATTATCTTGGTACATTTTAAATAATGCTGTTGATATTTTTGACATAAATTGTGATTTATTTGAACCTTGTGCATTATTCTAATACATGTTACTACAAAAAAACTATAGTCTGTAGTTTTTCCATCATGTTAGTTCTTGAAAATATTTGCCATAGAACATTCTAGACTTCATTTAGAGGTTCAAGTTATAAAAATATATAGAAGTTCTTTAAATAAGGATACATGACACATGAGGATCCTAAAGAGAGGATTTACCTATATTTTATATTTTTAAAATCTGCCAAGAGAAATAAATGTAGTTACAAATTAGATTATATTATTTAAAAGTTTACAAAATTGGATTCCATGCATATTACAAAGAAGTTCACAAAAGAAGCATAACTATATACACAAAAATATGTATTGAAATGGATGTTTTTACATTACATTTTGTAAGGATGAAAGTATAAATGGTATACATATATTCCTCTGTTTAGATGCTTGCTTTTCTATTTATAAGGTTTTAAAATCAATTGAAGGAAACAAATTACTTACAGATGACCCTTTCCATATGCTTAAATTTACTTACAGTGTAAATCAGTGATGAATTTCAGAGCTTTTGAATAGAAAAGGATCTTAAAGATTATTCTAATATCAGTCACTGTATTTTATACATGAAGAAAGGGGGAGATTTCTTTTTTTAAAATCATTGGATAGCTAAAGTTAAAATACCAGTTTCTTAATTCTCAGAAGAAATCGTTTTTCTTTTTCCCCATCCCATCTCTATTCTTCCCTTCCTCTTTCCCTCTGAGAGAAACCTATAGTTCAGGGATTTGCCTTCCAGTAAAGCATTTTTCTCATTCTTCTACCCTTAATATTTGAGGACATATGCACACACATTGACATCTGCATTCTTAGACACAGGCCCAAAGAAAAGACATTGGTGGCTTATTATGGATCTCATTTTT
This sequence comes from Noctilio leporinus, assembly GCA_004026585.1. Classification (NCBI taxonomy): domain Eukaryota; kingdom Metazoa; phylum Chordata; class Mammalia; order Chiroptera; family Noctilionidae; genus Noctilio; species Noctilio leporinus. The sequence goes on along the minus strand of PVIW01002984.1, from coordinate 11,693 downwards.
TAAAATGAGGTAACACCTGGAATTTGTTTTAAAATTAGGAGGAGGGGCAGATTGGATGGGACTGATAAAACAGGATTGGCCATGAGCTGATAATTACTGAAGCTGGCTGGTACATGGGGTCTCATTGTAGAATTCACCCATGAAGAGTGAGAAAATTAGGGGAATGAAGCCTCCTCCCGTCTCACTGTCAAAAATCCACATATAACTGACTCCCCTAAAATTTATTAATGGCCTACTGTTGATGGAAGCCTTACCAATAACATAAACAGTAAATTAACACATTTTTATATGTAGTATATTCTATATTACAATAAAATAATCCAGAGAAGAAAAAATGTTACTAAGAAAATAATAAGAGGAAGTATGTTTACAAAATTTATTGGAAAAAAATCCTTGTATAAGTGGGCCCATTCAGTTAAAACCTGTGTCTTTGAAGAATCAACTGTACTTTCTACTATTGAATAGAATGAGATTTTTCATTCTAAAAGGTTTGCAAAAAGAAAATTTTATCAGTTTAACCAATAGATGGCACTACATTGTCACCTTGAGAATAGGTTGGTGTAGGATGTTTAAGATACTCTAATATTTTATTTAAAACTTTCTTTTCTCTTTGTAAATGAAAGTCAACACTTGAAAACATGTATTAGAGTTGTTCAGGTTTTATGAAATTATGACAAATTTCTATTATGTTGATTGGTTAATAAGAGTAGAATTTAGGAAAACTTTTAACATACCATTTTGTATTAAAGACACTTAGCCAAGTAGTAAGTGTCTTTTTTTTTAATTTTATTGTTGTTATATTACATCCATCCCGTTTTTGCTCCCCTCTGTCCGCCTCCCCACCCACCCATTCCAAGTAGTAAGTTTTGATTCTCCCTAAAAGCATAATTAAGAAATGAAGCTAAAAATAAGTTTATAAGCCAAGAATTGATTATTTTTTAAAGAATTGATTAATGTTTTATATGAAGAATAGAGAGTAGGGATTAAACAAAATAATAAGACAGGAGACTAATAAGGAAAAATAGAATAAATATAGAGAATTCCTTGAAGGGCCATTTGTAGAGGTTTTATAGAGGTTTAATTTATAATAAAATGCATATATTTTAATTGTATATTTTGTTTTTTGAACTTATTTGTATGCTAATGGAAATAATGCAATTGAAAAAGAAGACTTGATGATGGGAAAGAGAGAAAAGAGAATTAACAGTAAGAGCAAAAGCCTTGTGTAGGCAGCAAAGGATAGGATACAACACACAAGGGAGGTGGTTGGCCCTTTGAAGCTGGGACGGTTCCTTTGTTGCTACAGTAGGGCAGGCAAAGCACAGGCTGCAGCAGCAGGGAAGGCAGTTGACTTGTTGCTGAGCTGAGAGTGCATCTGATTGCTTCCTAGTGAATTAAGTAAGAACATAGATTTCTGATGGAAAGTAAAGAGGTGAAAAGGAATTTGGAGGTTTAAGGAACTGAAAAAACTTAAATAATCATGAGAATGGGAAAGTGAATTGACTAGAGAACTAATAGGATTGCTAAAGGCCTCTGTAGTAGTAACTTTTTAAAAGTGATTTACTTATTTATCTTTAGAAATCGGGGAAGGGGAGGGAGAAAGAGGGAGAGAAACATCGATGTGAATAAAACATCTATCTGATATGTGCCCCAACCTGGAACTGGACCCACAACCCAGGCATGAGCCCTGACTGGGAATCGAACCAGCAACCTTTTGCTTTGTAGGATGATGCTTAACCAGCTGAGCCATGCTGGTCAGGGCTAGTGGTAACTTTTAAAAGATAACCATGAGTAGCCATATTCAGCCATTCCTGTAGGGATAGTAGACAAAGAAAGGAGACATGAGGTTTGACAGATGACTGATAAAAGGAAGGCAAGCCCTCTGAGGATCAAAAATAAAGCTGAGGACAAAGGGTTCCCCATTGCAGGACAGTAAAAGGTGCTGGATTGGTAGGGCCCTTGAGGTTGTAAGAGTGAGCATACTAAAGGATGTGAATGGGAGAGCCAGTGGCAGGCGGTTAGAGAAGGGGATTCTTGACATTGAGATTTTGGGAGCTGTTACATTAACGACAGGATTTTTACGTCCATCAGAGTGGGTAACCGAGGTCAGATGAGGATAGGATAGTTGGAAGTGAGAGGGGAGGCAAGGAACTGAGTTCAGTGTAGGATAGATATGTACATGGTGGGAGTCAGTGAGGAGGCTGATGTTGAAAGGAAAGGCAGTAACCTCTGCTTTTGAGGGAAGAGGGTGAAGACTTGGTGTGGAAAGAGTCAGAAGGACCAAGGCAGCCATCCCCTCATCTGAAGGCTTGAGGTGTGCGAGCTGCGAAAAGGAAAACAGCACAGGGCTGGCTAGCTGCTTTTTCTGAGGGTGGACGGTTCAACGTAAAGCAAGAAAGAGAAGGGCACATTTAGAGGCCAGGATGAGGCTGGAGATTGTGCTCTTGGCAGGAGTGAGTTCCAGGGATTGCAGTGAAGGATTAGGGGTTAGGGATTTTGATCTCAATCTAAATAATTTTGCCTAAGAAAATTCTTTTGTATATTACTTAGTGTATCTGGAGAAATGATGAAATGTAATGTAGTTCTCCAGGAACTAGTTTTATCTTTAATTAACTTTACAATGTCTCTATTACAGGAATGGTTTGCAGTATATGTGGAACTTAATCAGCAGATTGCAGCACTCCTAAATGCTGGGGATGAGGAAGATCTAGTGGAACTGAAGTCCCTGCAGCAACAACTTAGTGATGTTTGTTATCGACAGGCCAGTCAGCTAGAATTTAGGCAAAATCTCTTACAAGCAGCTCTTGAATTTCATGGGGTTGCCCAAGATGTAAGTGTCTTCTCTGATTGCTTTTCTTCTCTTGAAATTATCTGAATACTTATCTGCACATAATTTTTACAGGTTTGCATGTCTCCTAGTTATTTTTCTGCAACAGTAAAATAATGTACTAGAGGGGGAAATGAGATAAAATCTTTGAATTTAAAAAAATATTTTACATTGATCTGCATGCTCCTAAACCCTTTTTGTCAACATAATGTTTCAACTAATAGATAATATTTTTATTTTGATTGTTTCTCAGTGTTTATGCTTTATAGCATAGAATGGAATAGAAGTTTCAATACTTTTGTATGCTCTGCTGACCTGAGTATATTTCTTTGTCTTCCTGGTGCATGCATATGTGTGTTCTTTCAGATAACATGTATTCTAATTATTCGTTCTTGTCTTTTAACAGCATAGTCTTTTTCAAGTATAATTATGATAACCTCATTAGATTCAAACCTCATTAATCATTAAACATTTTAGATGCTGATTACATCAGGGTTATCTCTTTGGTGTCCCTCTGCTTTAGTTGTCTCAGCAGTTGGATGGCTTATTAGGGATGTTGTGCGTAGATGTAGCACCAGCTGATGGAGCATCGATTCAGCAAACTTTAAAACTGCTTGAAGAGAAGCTGAAAAGTGTTGGTAAGCAGATTTTAAAAATGCTGAAACATAGGGGTATTTTTCAAAAAATGTTAACCATTAGACAAGTCATGTATATTGAACTCATAATTATTGACAGGAAACACAGGAAAAATTAGTGTGAAAAAGGTTTGTTTCCCTTGAAGGGCATAATTGGTCAGTCACTCTACCTTCATTGAACCTCTAGCCTTTCTTATTTACCCAGCTATATCTACAGGTGCTATGTCTTGCATCTACTATGATTAGTTATTTGTAGTGCATGCATAAACTATAATTAGCTGTGAAGTGTTCTGTGGTAAACATTGTATGCCCAAGACTGTGTTTTATGCAGTGACTTTTGTTGCTATATCCTAACCTTGTGCAAAAATAGTTGGTTTGGTTCTGTGCATTTGTTTTTCCAAATTGGAAATGCTGCCAAGATTATATACTCTCTAAGGGGAGAATGGTCTAGTTTTATTAACTCCTCTCACTTGTCATCAAGGCCTTTAAGATTTAGTAGAGTGGTAAATACAGTGACTTCACCTAGGTCATTACTGAAGAGGTAGACAGTGGATGTAAAATTGGGAAGTAGCGGTGGATCGAGTGGTACATGAGGGCAAAGCCAAACCTAAGACAGATTTAATAGAAAGTGCAAACACATGATTGGACTAGATTAATTCATTATTGATAACATTTTGAAAAACCATGTTTGTATTAGTATTTTATGTGTGCTTGGAGTCTTTGTTATTTTAGCAGATGATATGCTTGATACTTATACTAAGTATTTAATATACCAAGTGAAATTTATTTGAAAATGTCAGAAGTTTTCTTGAGCCTCACTTTTTCTTTAAAAAAGAAAAGAAATTCCTGTATAGTTCTCTAATTTGTAGTAGTACTAACATATTCTAAGTGTTGCTTTTTGTTGGATATAAACTATATAGTGCCTCTACTCAAAACGTCCAGCATCCTTTAATGTTGCTTGAGTGACTTAAAGTCTTGCAACTCATAACCTGTTTTGGAACTAAATATTTGCCTTGTTCTCTTAAAAGTTAGACTACATAAAAGCAGAAACAAAAAAAAAAAACTCTTAGTCATTAAAATAGAAATTCTCACACTTTTTCCCCTTTCAGTTTTAACAGCTAATTATACCTATGCAAATTTACCCCTTCAAAATTCTCTTTAAGGAGAATTTGGCATTGGGAGAGGAGCACCAGTTTAAGTCACATTTAAAGGGGTTTTATTGTTCAGGATGTTCAGAGGACTTCATTCCAGGAGTTGAATGTACAAAGCTGTTAGACTTGGAATCCAAGTACAGTATCTGCTGAGAGGGCTTGCTTGGAGGGAAAACACTTATGTTGTTTAAGAGATTAAATCTAGTAACTTTTGTTTTAGATGTAGGATTGCAAGGTTTGCGTGAAAAAGGTCAAGGTCTTCTGGATCAGATCTCCAATCAGGCATCCTGGGCCTATGGGAAGGATGTGACCGTTGAAAACAAAGAAAATGTGGACCACATCCAGGGTGTGATGGAAGATATGCAGCTTAGGAAACAAAGGCAAAGTTGGCTGCTAATTTTATTTTTGCTAAGACAACATTAATTAAAATGAAAAGTGATATAACTTATATTTTTATTAAGCTTAAAGTTTTTACCTGTTATGTAGTAGACATGTAGTAAATTTTTTATGAATTTAATAATTACTGTATATAATTGTACTAACAAATAATGAGTTTGTTCAGTTAATGAGTGGGTACCTTTTCCCTTTTACTCAATAGTAAAAATTTAATTGCACTCTAGTACTTTGCATTTTTATCTCCAGTGTAGCTTACGATTCTTCTGTCTTAAGAAAACCCTTTTTGGAGACTTTTGCTTTTCAGTTTTCATTTGCTTTAGTTGTTGTTGTCTGTCATCTACATTAATCTGTTTCTTCATGTAAACTTCTTACTAACAAATTGTCAGGCATCCATTGTTATCATTTTTGCTGTACAAGGATTAGACTAGAGACAAATGTTTATTAGAGTGAGGTGATGGGCAAGATGAGTAAGGATAAAATGATGTTTATTTTCATTTGATAAAAACTAAGAATTTAAAGGATTCTTTGAAAACTCAATTTGCAATAACAACTGCAAACTATGGCCGTCCATCTGCATCCATTGGGGATTGGCTCCAAGACCTTGCAAATCTAAACGCTCACAGATGCTTAAGTCCCTTATTTAAAATGATACTGTATTTGCATATAACCTACGTACATCCTCCCCTGTACCTGCCATCATCTATAGGTTGCATATAATACCTAATACAATATAAATGCTATGTAATTAGTTATACTCTATTTTAGGGAATAATAACAAGGAAAAAAAAGTGTATACATTTAATACAGATACAACTGTTTTAGGCCTAACTATAGAGTACAAATGAGCAACAACATGAGATATTTTTGGTGAATATTTTCAATGTTAAACTCTATGCATCTTATACTCATTCTCAATTTTTTTCTGAACCTGTCGAAAAATGATAAATGTTTTTCCATTTAAGAGCACTCCATGAAAACCACTGAGTGAGGACACTGAAATAGTTTCTTCATTCCTAATAAATCACTGTAATATTTACTGCAAGTACACATCAGGAACGACATAACTTTTTTTCAATCCACAGTTCTTTGAATCTGTGGAACCCGGATGCAGAGGGCTGGCTGTATTGCAAAGTAGGATTCAATTAATCTGTGCACCTATGCCCAATCTAGCATACCTGTGTGAAATTTCTATATACTTAGAAAATTTCAAGTCATTTACCAAACCTACGTAAACTTTCCCCCTGCATCACAGAGAAAATCGGCAGCAATTCCATCCCCTCTCGTATCAGCAAGAGTATCTATTTCACTGTTCATTCTCATCACAAAAGGTAATACAGTTCTGCTCTTACCAAAGTCAGTCCTTCCATACATCCTTGTGTCTCCTCACACCATTAACTCCCACTCTCTACTCTGATCCCTGTCCCTCATTTAACTGCTTAAGTCATATTTTAAAAAATAACTAAACATACACATGCATATCTGTTCCCTCCGATGCTTTCCCTTTCTTATACCCCTGTAGGCCTCATTCCTGGCACTTAAATCATTTGAAGGTCTTATCTATACTCATACTACTTCCTCACTTCAATTTATGTTTCAGCCCTCTTCAGTCTGACTTCTACTCTCACCAGTTCACGGAATTTGCTCTTGCTGGTGTTTCCAATGACTTTGTAATTGCCATATATAATAAATGCTTAATTGCTCAAAATCCAGGAATACTTTTAAACCTGACCCTGCTTGACCACTCTGAATTGCCTTAGACAGAACTGAATTTTTTTTCTTCTTGAAACTCCCTGACAACCATGGCTCCTTTGAAACCCTCATCCTGCTCCTTCTGGTGCTCTGACTGTCCTGTAGCTGATGTCACTGCTTCTGGGGTTTGTTAAGAAACCAGATTTTCTTCCCGGTTTATATGTTCTTCCCAGGATGGTCTCACTACTTAATGACTTTTCTTTAATATGATCATGACTGAGTAGGTACGGCTCTGACACAAACCCCTCTCCTGCGCTGAGACCCATAATTCCACTGGCCTACTGAGTATCTCCCCTGGATGCGCCATACGCTTTATCACAACAGTATGTCCACATTGGCATCATTCTCCCTCCAAATTTGCTCTTCTCCCCCAATTTCTTGTCTAGGTTAAAGTTAACCAGAAGCTACCCAATTTGGGATTTATCCTAAAATCCTTACTCTTCCTTATCCCTGTAGCTAGTTGGTCAGACGTCAAAGCTCTGCTCTTTTGTTACCCTGAACATTTCTTTGTTCAAAATTTATCTACCTCTGGTCTTACTCCTCTCTAATCTGTTGTACACAAGAGCACACATCTAATTACGCAGTGTCTTTATATATCAAACCTCTCTCAATGACCTCCTACTTTCTCAGTAGATAAGTTCTATTTCCTTGGAATAGTGTAGAAGGCCATAATCCAGTCCTGTTGTTTCATCTACTGTAATTTTCCCAAAAACCATATGTTGTTTTCATTTTCCTGAATGCATCATACTGTTAGATGTGTTCACGACAGACTGCTTCCTTATTTTCTGCCTACTGGGTTTCTTCTCTTCTTCAAGACTCAGGGACACTTATCCTTGGAAGCCTTTTTAGATTTCTGAGACAAGTTAGGTACTTGTTCCTCCCTTCTCCCATAAATCCTTTACCCAGCTCTACATTACCATTTATCACATCGTTTTTTAAACATCTGTTTCCCAAAATGGGACAGTCTTAGAGGCCATGTCTTACTTTTCCAAGCACATTGCTCAATACGTGAGGATGTGTTTAATATGTGGATGATATCATCTTTATCATTAAAGTGCCTTACATTGTTTTTTAGCTTCATATTTTATAATTATTATCATCACCTCCCTTCAGTCCCTTGTAGAATTACTTGAACCAAGTTGCATTTTAACAGTATGTTCTGGGATTTTACTGAGGACAGCCTTGTAAAAATAGCCTTGTGGCAATGACATCTGTATTGTTGTTAAGCCTACTTTAATAACATCAACTATAGTGGAGCCCGGTGCCTCCTGGGTAACTTGTTAATTAGTATTTGGGATTGCAGTGAGATTTCTGCCTCCTACCCAGCGTACATAATGGAATTGCATAGGAATGAAGGGAATGGGTCAGACCTAAGTTGAGTTACCCTAAAAATTTAGTCTGTGTATGATCTAGGCAGATCATAGTAAATTTCAAAATACTCTGTATTGTATTCCTGCATACCTATGTTCTTCTTAAGGACATAGGTGGATTTTTGTGTTTTCTTTTATTCAAAATTAGATATTGCTTTGAGTAATGTAAAGTGTTAACTTTTTCTTATTTCCTTGAACAACATCTTCTAAATTTGAATTTGAGAAACTTTGCATTTTTATCTTCAAAGCTGGTTTAATAATTGGCAATAGAGATCTTGGGGTTTTAGTGTACTACCTGTGTTTATGCTTTGCTTCAGTACTTTGTAGAAGCCATGCTTTTTCAAGAGGGTATGTGATTGAGTGTCATCACGGATTTTGAAGTTTCGATGTGGCATAGATAGAGATAGCCTTAAAATTCTTACAAATCAACACAAGATAGTTACAGTTTCCTTAGGGTTGGACTGAGTGTTTCAGTGTACTATAAAATGTGTGTGCCAGGTAATGACGTTATAGTACATAGTTATCTACAGAAGTGAAATGCTGTTCTAAATTTATGTTTGGGTTTTAACAGATGTGAAGACATGGTAGATGTACGAAGGTTAAAGATGCTTCAGATGGTGCAGCTGTTTAAATGTGAAGAAGATGCTGCCCAGGTAAGGATCGATCTGGCACATTATGTAGTTGATATTTCTTAGAAGATTGATTTCACTTAATTGTAAGCAAAGTATACTTTTAATAGTCCTAAGAAAGTAACATTAAGTCAGATTCTAGTTTATACTGTTGAAATTATAATAAAGGTTTGTATTCCCAGTTATCTTACTGGTCTCATTTGACTTATCTTCATGAAATCCTCTCTTGAGCTAGAAATTGAGGTTACTAACTATTTATCATTGTTGACTTATGGGTTATATCCCAGGATAAGGGCTGGATAGCACTTTGCTTTTTAACCCTCAAGGGTGCTTTCAACCAGGTGAACAATTTGCTGTCTTACTGTAATTAGCATCAGAGAACATCATTTCAACTTGACCTAGAGGAAATTTACGAATTTAAATTGTAACATAAATCTGTAAATAGATTCCAATAAGATCTATATTACTTAAGCACATAATCTTCTATTAATGTAAATCATGTAATAATAATTTCAACAGTGCTTCTCTTTAATGGGCCTTATCTTTACATTTTTTAAAATATTGATTAGTAGACGAGGTTATTCTTAGAGCTTGTCAATGATTGAAATAAGCTATTGAAAACTTAAGTTATAACTAATAGATAATCACATGATAGGCTCTTTTTATAAATAAAATACTTGATGTAATAAGTAAAGACTTAAGAATCCAACTTCACCCTTGTTTCTTTTCATTTAGGCAGTAGAATGGCTAAGTGAACTTCTGGATGCTCTGCTTAAGACCCACATCAGATTGGGTGATGATGCTCAGGAAACGAAAGTTTTACTGGAAAAGCATAGAAAATTTGTTGATGTTGCACAGGTGCAGAACTGATTATCTTCCTTTTCTACAAGCTCAGTGTTTGAATAGCTTTCTGCATGATTATAATGTAACTTAACCCTCCAAGTCCAAAAGGTTAGTTATGTTATTCCAGAAATAGCACAGAACTAAGAATATGTCAGCTGTTGCATCAAAACTAGCCTGCATAAACTTGAAAGGGTTCTTTTTCCCTGAATACAGACAGGTTCTGTACGCTGTCTGTGATTTATTTTATATATCACAGCATTCTTTTCTAGGCAATCTGTTTGTTCATGAAAGTTAACATAAAATAAATGTTAGTATCAGTAAATCAGAAATCCCAGTTTCTGCATCTCATCAGCGTTAGCATAACAACAGACTTTTTGTTGTTGTTGCTGTTGTTATGGAAATTATCTTAATTAACTTCCCTAATAATTGAGTTTGGAGTTAATAGTTGTGGTTTTCTACATGGGTTACAAAGTACCTGTTTTGACCCTCTTGTCTCAATCAATGACTGAACATTCTTTTTGCCTCGTGGAATTGAGCAAACCGGGATGGGGGGCAGCAGAATAAGAAAGAAACCTCCTGGAAATTCAAAGTCTTGCTTCCGTGTCATTATTTCTACATGCCGATGATCTGCAGGCATAAGTGCTAGTGGAGTCTTTTGGTATTAATTTTTGTAGTGTCACTTAATTAAAACCAGAGTCCTTCTGCACACCTTTCCACCCCTCCTCTCAGAACTCTTTACTTACAATTTCATGTTACTTTTTCTTTTGTAGAGTACTTACGACTACGGGAGACAGCTGCTGCAGGCCACAGTTGTGTTGTGCCAGTCTCTGCGCTGCACTTCACGATCATCTGGGGATACCCTCCCTCGGCTGAACAGGGTGTGGAAACAGTTTACAGTAGCGTCTGAAGAGCGAGTGCACAGGCTGGAAATGGCTGTTGCATTTCACTCAAATGCTGAAAAGGTTTGCTTTTTAAAAAACGTGGTCATAATATTATTGTATGTGTTTAAATTATGTTAATCTTAGTAATTATGTGGTCAATCTGGTTTTTAAAAAATGTATATTAATGCCATTGTTTAAAGTGTGTTTAGGTATGTTATCTTAGGGAGTTCAAATCAATTTCTCGTAGTAATTGATACCAGTGGTGTGGGGCGCCAGGGTTGGGGAAATTGAAAACCTTTCTGTAGATTTCTGTGCTTCTCTCACCAAACTTACTGCTCAGAGTGTGTTGTCCACTCTTTAGGATGTCATGTCTCCTATGTCATTCATTATGCCAGGAAAGGGAAATTTGATAACTGCTATAAATTATCATCAGTTATTTAAAAGGACACTTAAGCTTTTTAATGTTTAAAACAGTCTGTCCAACTAAAGTGAGGATAAGGATAAAAATTAAAACCATTATTCATGTGTGATGTTTTAAAAGTAATTCTAAAATTTATTATTTAATGAATTACTTAGTCCCAGAAACCAGAAACAAATTTGCAGTGTTCCTGGACTATTTCCAGTACAAGTTTCTTTGTTTTTTTTTAAACTCAGCACAGTGAAAATTCGTAGCACTTGAGCTCTACATTTCCATTCAGAAGAGGAGCTTTTTACGTAGTTAACTTTGTTTTGCTCTCTTAAAATGAAAGTTTTTATATGAGATGTTTAGTACAACTTAAGATATGAGAAACCTAAGTTGTAAATGTGATAGCCTTGTCTGTAGAATAGAAGAGATGTTGCCAGAAACCTTAGGAATTAAGCAGTTGTCTGTGTTGTGAACCACATTTGTTGGGCAATGTTCATACTTTCTGAGCTCATCACAGAACTCCACAGGTCGGTGCCTTAGTTTAAAATGGAACTGGAGAGTATTATACTTAGTGAAATAAGCCAGTCAGTGAAGGACAAATATCATGTGATCTCACCCATTACGGGACAATAATGAGCAAAACTAACAACAAGCAAAACAGAACCAAGTATATGAATACAAGGAATAGGCCTTCAGTGGTCAGGGGGAAAGGGGTTGGGGGGAGGCAGAGGCAAGAAAGGGGAGCAGCTTAGACAAGAACCTAGTATAAAGGAACCATGGACATGGACAACAGGTGGGATTGACTT
>PVIW01002983.1:0-188849 GCA_004026585.1 Noctilio leporinus | reverse complement strand
AATCCTGGAGGAATACTCTCTCTGATTGTATTGTCAGGAACAGTTGTGTGTTTTTACATCCCAGTTTAGTTATGTAATTGATCAGATTTCCCTTTATATACTGGCTGCTGTAAGTTCAAAGCCAGAAGGTGATCCAAACCTGATTTTGTGCGTAAAACCCTCCACTTAATCTTATTTTTCCTATTCTACCTCCCTCGAAAAAAATCCTGCAGCATGTGTTTTGTAAATACATTTTCCCCTAGTGAATGTAATTTACTTGTTTTGGTGCTACATATTATTTTGCTGTACATGTGCACTATAGTTTAATTCTCTATCTCTTTACTGATAAGTATTGGCATTGTTTCCATTTTCCCTATTACAAACAATGCTAATGGATGTCCTTGTGCATAGATGTTTGCCCCAGTGTGAGAGTGCACTGAAAAATGGAACTTTCGGGTTGCAGAGTATGCTTATTTTAACTTTGAGATGTTGCCAAATTACCCTCCAGAGCTGTTGTGCCAATTTACATTCCCACCAGCTCCATAGGAGATTCTCACCATCACACCCTGCTACCATTTGGAATGTTATAATTTTTGTCAATATAATGAGTTTTGAAATATCTCATTGTTGTGATGTTTTGCATTTTCCCCAACCACCCTTGATACTGTGTATGTTTTCATACTTGTTTACCTCATTGTGATTCCTTCTATATGAGTTTCCAACACATATCTTTTGCCCATTTTCTATTGTATTGTTTATCATCTTCTTTTTTATTTTATGGGAACTCTGAAAATACATTTAAATAAAACAGCTCTATTGCGATACAATGCACGTAACCATAAAATGTGCCCTTTTCAAGTGTATACTTCAGTGGTTTCCAGTATAGTCACAGGGTTGTGCAGCCATGCTACCTAATTTTTAAACATTTTCATTACCCACCCACCCCCGCCCCCCAAAATGTTGTATCCTTAGCAGCCATCTCCACAGCCCAGCCCCAGGCAGCCACCACCTACTTTCCGTCTCTATGAATTTGCTTATTATGGACATTTCATGCAAATGGAATTATATCACAAGATCCATTTTGAAATAAGATGGGGCATATATAGTTCTTTTAATGAGTTACAGGATAATTTTGCACTTTTTGAATTATGTTAAGTGTCCCTCCATGCTTAGATGCTTCTTATTTGCATCTAACTCTTGTTTTTTCTAACATACATTATCAGTGACAAATATGTATATTTTAAAATCCTACCTTCCTGATCTCTCCATCTTTCACCTTCAAGGATTCTCAGAGATCAAAATCTTCCCTTTGAACAGCACTGGCCTGGAGCAAATCACAATCTAAACATAGTTCTTGTAAGAACGGAACTAAATTTCTGTTTTGTTTACATTTGGCTGAACTAAAAGGGGTTACTTCAAGAAAGAGTCAAGGACTAGAAAAGGAAATGGCCTGAAATGAGTCTAAAAGATTTAATGTTTAATAATTGCGGACTCTAAGGTAAGTTTCAGTTATTATCAACTGCATGATCAAAAAGGAATCAGGTGTTAAGATGATCAGCCAAACCAAAGAGATTAAGGGCAAATATTACAGGTCTATATTTGTATGTATGTACAGTGTACAGTGTAGAAATGAGACCATGGAAGTTACTAAGAAATACATTCCTTGAGAGTTGAAGCTGGGGGTGGGGAAAAGACTGGTCCTTATTGAATGAAAACCTTAAAATTGCAATTTTTCAGCTCACAAGACAGAAAAGATTGGGTTAAATGAAAATGAAAGTTAAATCTAATCAGTAAGTCAAATATAATGTCCGTATATTTTGTTTTTCTAATCTTTCCAAAGCAAACAATTGTGGTGGTTAATTGATTTTCTTTGCACATTCTGGTAGGCAAAATGGTGTTTTTAATTTAATGGATTTAAAGTTCAATATTGTGTTATTTTCAGTGGGAGTAGTCTTCCAATTTTTTAATGGGTTTTAGAAATACAAGTTATTCGAACATGCTTTTCAATGTTAATATGGTGTTATTTTTTCCTCTAAAATGTAAACTCTTAAACTCTTATGGAGGCTTTGTAACACATCCATCATTTCACACATGCCCACAAGGGCTTAACAAATGGTATTTGCTGCCAGACACAGACAATAACCATGGATATTGTTGAACCTGCAGCACCTTCTCTCAGGAAATGTTTGTATAACCAGATCCTCCGGCACGTGCAAGATCTAAGTATCAGTGGGACTATAAACTAAAAGCAAGGGGGTTTTCTTGACTTGAAACTTCCACTTATTTCTCACTGGCTAGCCTCTTCTATTTGTCCTGCTATTAAGGAGCAAATTGCCAAATCCTCCCGCGGTTTTCCAAAGCAAGAATAAGGAGACTCAGGGAACATAGACTGTAACACTTCAGTAACCTCAGTGAACTGTGGGAGCACAATCTAAAACTGAGAATATTTTTTAAAAACTGTAGTTTATGACTTTCAGGCACACTGCAGGCAGGGTATCTCTGAGCACAGGCCTCTTGGTCTGTGGTTCCCTCTCATGGGGATGGACAGCGCAGACGCTGTCATGCAGTGTGCTAAGACACGTACCATGCATTGTTTGGACAGGGAGACTTACAATATGATCAAAATATGATTTTCTTTACTCGTATGCAGGTCAAAAAAAATTAAAAACACAATCAATAGTGCAGCTTCTTTTGTAAACTTACACACTACGAAATGTTTAAATGATCAAGGTTTGGTTAATAATAGCAAGGGTTTGCACTCCAGGCACTTACCAGAGAGCTCAGGTCTTAATTGGCTGCCAGAGGCACAGTGGAAGCAATTACCATCAAGAGAAGTGGTTTAAAGGACATGTTAATTATTCATTTTCATAAATCTCTCCATTTTTGTTTCTGCATTTATTACATGACCTAAAAGCAAGCAAATTTTTCTATAGACCAGTGATTTTCAACCTCTTTCATCTCATGGAACACGTAAACTAATTCCCCAAATTCTGCTGCATACCAAAAAAATATGTTCTTGCCAATCTGACAATAACTTTGATTTATTCACATTGGACAGCTATTGTTGTATTGGCCCTTGTCATTTTTTAAAATTTGGCAATTTAAGGGAAAAGAGATCAGTGCCTCTGACTCATAGATACTGCATATTTTTAAATATTTTTGTGGCACACCAGCGTGCTGCAGCACACAGGTTGAAAATTGCTTCTATCAATGTGTTTCTCCAACTTCGATGTACTTGATTCCAGAACCCTGTCCCCCCAGATTTGGTTTAGTTGGACCAAGGTAGGTCTTATATATATGCATGGGTATTAAGTAACCCCATGTAATTTTGACCAAGGTGATACCATTGACCCTGTTTGAGAAATTGTACAGGAACACATCAAATTTTCCTATGTGTGAGGTTCTGATAGATGAGGCTGAAGGTGGACACAATACAATTTCCTATGAAGGGATTTTTTGCATCCCTTGCAAAACTCGTTTCATGATGTTATTCAATATTTTCTTATATAAGAGATTACATGACAAGTTCAGTGACAGGAAAAAGTTTTCCTTTCATGAAAAATCAGTTTTCCTCCAAGTAGCAACTAAAAGAATAAAAATTCTCTTTGCCTTGTAATATGTGGGCTGTCCAGAAAAAAAAAAAAATCCACCTATTATTATATAACAAGAATGGTTTGTGTGACATTGATGTAACCTGGCAGCCAAGCAGAGTGGTCTGGAATGCACATATGTGAACAATGAGGACTTCACTGTACTAAATGAATGGGGTTGGTAGATGCTGTTGAATGAGCATGTGTACTGTGTGATCATCACATTCATAATGACTGAGCAAGTACAGCAACGAATCTGCATCAAATTTTGCATTAAGCTTGAACATTCCTCCATGGAAACTATTTGGACGATTCAGAAGGCCACAGGTCATTGGCAGCTTTATCACAACAATGCATCCATTCGTGCATGACGTCTTATGCAGGGTTTTTTTTGTGAGGTGTCAAATCACCCAGGTGACTTAGCCCTGCTACAGCCCAGATTTGGTGCCCTGTGACTTCTGGCTTTCCCCCAAACTAAAATCACCTCTGAAAGTGAAGAAATTTCAGACCATTGATAAGATTCAGGGAAGTATGATGGGGCAGCTAATGGCAATTGGGAGAATTGTGTGAGGTCCCAAGGTGCTTACTTTGAAAAGGACTGAGGTATCATTGTCCTATGTACAATGTTTCTTGTATCTTATATCTTCTCAATAAATGTCTTTATTTTCCATTGTACATGACTAGATACTTTCTGGACAGACCATATATATTGGAAACTTAGAGAACAAATAAGCATCTGATTTCCAGGTTCCCAGCTGAAATTTTTTCTTGCTTCTTCTTCAATATGGCTTCTGAACTTCCTGATTTAGTATTTTAGCTGTTCTGGTACAAATAGTTTTTTACGATTATAATGCTTTCTGGGAAGTAAGGAGGAGAAATTATAAAAATGTAAGTAAAATATTCAATATGGTTGTAGCTTCCTAATGTTACCAATAATTCAATTTCATGTCTTGCATTTATCTGCAAGCTAGGGTCCAGGGCTGACCTAGGCTGCCTGTCTGGGTTACAATGCCTGCCCTTGAGATTGATTTTGGTCCCTTTCTCTCCCCAGGGGTCTGTTATTTTGATTGAGATGAACTTTCCAGTTTCCTGAGAGTCCTTCAGTGATTTATCAACAGTGTTGCTTGAGACTTTTGTCTTTAACAATGTCTCATTTTTGTGTTTATTCATTGAGAGAGTTGCATTTTATTTTCCAAAAATTTTCATTGCCAAAATCTGGAAACAACTTAAATGTCTTTAGTGGGCAACTTGATAAATAAATGGTGGTCTGTCCATACAATAGATGCTTGGTCAGCATTGTGCCATGTGAAGGAAGCCATAAAAAGTACCTAATATGTGATATCATTTACTTGAGATACTGAGAAAGGCAAAACTGCAGGAACAGAGAAAAGGTTGCCAGGGGTTGGAGTAGGAAGAGACTCTGACCAATGAGAGGCATGAGGGAATTCTTTAAAGTTTTGGAACATTCTGCATGTTGTTGGTGGTGGTGGTTACAAGAATCCATGCAGATGGCCCTAAGCAGTGTTGTTCAGTGGTCTGGGTATTGTCCTACAAGCCAAAAGGTCTCGGTTTGATTTCTGGTCAGGGTGCATGCCTGGGTTGCTGGCCAGGTCCCCGGTTGAAGGCATGCAAGAGGCAACCAACCAATGTTTCTCTCCCTCTTTTCCCCCTCCCTAAAACAATAAATAAAATATTTAAAAGAAAAGAATCTGTGCAGGTGTTAAAACTTACAGGTTATACACCAATGTGAATTCTATTGTATGTAAAGTATTTTAAAAAGACGAGTCAAAGACTGGGAGAAAATGTTTGCAAAACATATTATTTGTTAAGACACTTGTATTCAGAATTATAAAGATTTCTCACAACTCAATAATCAGAAAACACCAAAGCAATTAAAAATGAAAAAAGAAGCCCTGGCTGGTGGCTCAGTGGATTGGCATCAGCCTGTGAACCCAAAGGTCACAGGTTTGATTCCCAGCTAGGACACATAACCGGGTTGCAAACCAGGTATCCAGCCAGGTCTGTAGCTGGAGGCAGGGGAAAGGCAACCAAGCATTGATGTTTCTCTCTCTCTCTGCCTCCTTCCCTTCCCCTCTCTCTAAAAATAATAAATTAAAAAAAAATTTTAATGAGAAAAGATTTGAATAGACATTTCATTAAGGAAAACATACATATGGCAAGTAAGCACATGAAAAATGCTCAACATTGTCATTAAGAAAATGCAAATTAGAACCACAAAGAACTATAGTGATTAGAATTGGTAAAATAATTTTAAAAAGAAAGAAAAAAACAAAACAAAACTGACAATATCAAGTGCCAGAGAGAATCTGGAACAACTGGAAAGTCCTGTCCTGCTGGCAGGAATGTAAAATGGTTAGAGCCATTTTGGAAAATGGTTTGACATTTCCTCCGAAAGCTAAGCACACCATATACTCTACCAATCCCATTTTTATGTACTTCTCCAAGAAAATGAAAACATGGTCACACAACAAGCTGTACATGAATGATTATAGCAGCTTTATTTGCACCTGTCTAATCAGAAACAATCTAAATGTTCCTCAGATGCTAAATTGATAAATAAACTGGTCCATCCATACAATGGAAAAAGGAACAATCTATTGATATATGCAACAAGATGGATAAATTTCAAATATATTATGCTAAGAAAAATAAACTAGCCTCAGAAGGTTATATGTTGAATGGTTCCATTTATATGACATGCAGAAAAGGAACAAAAATGGGAACAGGAAAAAATCAGTGATTGCTGGATTCAGAGGGAGGGGCTGACTACAAAAGGGACATAAGGGAATGTTTTAGACTATGAAACTCCAACTGTTCTGCATCTTGATTATGACCATGGTTACATAACTACATGCATTTGTTAAAACTCAGAGATTTGTACACTATAAAGAGTAAATCTTCCTGTATGTAAATTATACCTTGATAAAGCTGACTAAAAAAATATCATGTGGTCCTCAGAGCTGAAAGAACTTGGTTTTCTGCAAATTTCACTCTTTCTTTTCTCTTTTTTCCATTTCCTTTTCCTTTCAACTCAACTCAACAACTATCATTCACCACCCTAAGCATTTCTTAGACTACAACAGAAGCTTAAAACAAGGGTTTTGACCTCACGTTATTTGTAATTACGAGGACAGGCATTTCAATTTTGACTTTTCTGGTAAGTGATAAATAAATGGTCATTACAAGTCTTTAAGTGGACAGATGACCAATGAAAGCAACATCTGTGGAAGGTCAATCAGAAAGGTTTGTGTTGTATAGATTAGAGTTGGGAGGGACTGAAGGAGGAAACTAGTTAAGATACATTTGAATTAATTTAGAAGTGGGATAGGTGATAAGATGGCAGTTTTGGATGCCTGAAAGGCAGATTAAAGCATATGCTTAGGAACCAAAAATGAGAAATCCTTACACTTCAGGACATTTTACAAACCTTTGAATTTAAAGAAGGGCACCATACATTTTCTAGTCTTTTTATTTTTATTTTTTTTTTAATATTTTATTTATCATTTTTAGAGAGAGGGGAAGGGAGAGAGGCAGAGAGAGAAAGACATCAATGTGTGGTTGCCTTTCACCCGCATCCAGCTACGGAGTTGGCTGGAAACCTGGCTTGCAACCTGGTTATGTGCCCTGGCTGGGGAATTGAACCAGCGACCTTTGGGTTTGCAGATCAGCGCCAATCCACTGAGCCACCAGCCAGGACACTTTTTGTTTTTGTTTTTGTTTTTAAAGATTTTATTCATTATTTTTAGAGAGAGGGGTAGGACAAGAGGTGGAGAGGGAGAGAGACATCAATATATGGTTGTCTTTCACCTGCTTCCAGCTATGGGCCTGGCTGGAGACATGGTTATGTGCCCAGGCTGGGGAATCAAACCAGCAACCTTTGGGTTTGTAGGCCGGCACCTTATCCACTGTGCTACCAGCCAGGGCTTCATTTTCTTGTCTTAGTGTCAATTCGTAATCTGTCTCTTTGTCATGATAGTGGAGATGGAAAGAAGAGGATAAATCCAAAGACACTAAAATAAAATAAAATAAAAAAGAAATAAGGAATGATGTCAAGAAGGAATATGAATATGACTTCTAAGTTATGATGTTGGAAGAATTTAACATTAATAAAGATGGAAACTATGACAGGAGGTTTGAAAGGGGAAAGATGCTGTATTTTGTTTTGGGCCTCAGGTAGTCTGATGGGAAACTGGGTCATCCAGTCTGGAGAAGTTCTTTCTGATTCAGCCAGCCCAGGCTCTTGTGGTGTTCTGGAACAAGTCAGGCACATTTCTGTGGCAGAGTCCTTTGCTAATAGCCCTCTTCCCCACAACCCTGTGTCTCCCATACTTTCTCCAAGACTTACTTTAGCTCCTTAATGAGGCCTACCTGACCACCCTATTTAAATTGTAACTGGCCTTCTCTCATCTTTATCTTCTGCACTACCTCCTTTGTTTTTCATATCACTATTACCTCTGTCTGGCCTTCTAGCAGACTTTATTTACTTAGAGTGTCTGCTGTTTACTTGCTGCTTTCCCTTGCTAGAATGCAAGCTCACAAGGGCAGGAATCATTTGCAATTTGGTTCATAAGTGCATCACAAGCACCTAGAATAAATAGTATCTGGTACATCATAGGTGCTCATTAGGTATTTGTGGATATTCTTGCACTAAGCACTTTACCCAACATTAGTTATCTCATTGAATCCTGCACTAGCTCTCTGAGCGTAGGTACTATTATTATTCCTATTTTATAGATTAGGAAACAGAGGCTTGGGCAGATTAAAAGACTAGTCCAAGGTTATATATAGCTAGTAAGAAATGGAGACAGGTTCAAACTCAGAAATGCCTAACCCTTGTGGATCAGCACACATAACGCCCCCGGGCTGGTAGGTACCAGGAAGTCCAGGAGATTCTTGGTTGACAGATTAGCTCTATAGAATCCGAGTTATCTGAAGGAAGTTCTTTACCTCTGATATGAAGAGACAATGAGGCTGAGACAGCTGCTATGCATGCTTTTGAAAGACGAGATAACTGGAATTTGATCTCAAGTTTTTCATTCTTTCATAATTTTTTCTCTTTTTGAAAAATCTTTTCTTAAAGGGAAATGCAGGCTGAAACCCTTGGATTCTCCAGTTTTTTTTGTGAAGTCTACCTAAAGTCCATTTCATGCTGATGCTTATTAGAATTGTTTCATGTGAGCAATTCATTTGGTTTTCATTTTACCGTAGGGACAGGAAAATTTGTTATTCTTTATATATGGTATCTCTAAGAATTCATTCTAGAAATGGACACGATAACACAAAAATACTATTGGAGGAAAATCTTAGCTTGTATCACCGTTTTACCAATTCTAGCAACAAACCCTGATTATAAAAATATTCTCCACCGTTTTGGACAAGGATTTGCTCTTCCGGTGCAGATTTAGGGCAGGATGACCTTTCACTCCCTTTTGATCGGTGCCCTCTTGTGGTGAACAGCGAGTATGCAAGTCTCCATCTTGCTCTGTGGTTCTTTGTGAGACACGGCAGTGTTTTGTCTTGTGCATTCTCTGTTATCTCTGGTGAAGGAAAATACATCCTTAGTAGACTACTTCTTGAGTAGTCTCTGGTGTTCTTTAAACATAAGGGAAAATATGCTGATTTGATTTCTAGACTCTTTCACTGTGTATTTATATGACGACTGCTGTTATTGTGACCCATTTCTGTTATAATTATTTTCTTTCTGTTTTATGGAGCATAGTTGGTGAGTGAGCATAGAAAATATTTTAAATGGGTTTAGAAGGGCTTTAAATTTTAAATTCATTCTTCACTGAAACAACTCTGCATTGCTGAGTTTAAAGCTAAGAAATACCCAAATGTTCTGGGACTGTGAATTCATCTCATGTCGAAGCTGTTTCTCACGGTATGGTAGAAAATGACATCTGGGGAAATGTAGAAAGATGATGATTGTGTCAACCCTCAGAATGTGTCTCCTGTGCATGGACACTTGATAACAGACCTCCTGGAAAATACAAGCAAGTATAGATCCCTAGTCTGGATTTTAATTCTATATAATGGCTGCCACTCTAATTTCACTAAAGCAATAGAAAATGTCTTAGGCTTATTTAAGGATACCATGGAAAGATCTTGGATCTTTGCCATCAAGCAGAACTTAGTCTGAATCCAAACTCTACTATTTAGCTAGTATTTAGTTGTAACTTTGGATGAATTAACCCTCCTGCTACAATGAGGGGAAACCAATCCCCAGGTGGAGCAGCCATGTAGCTCAGGGAGGTCATGAGTGTAGAGGGCCTCACCCAGGGCTGGTCCCTGAGGCATTCCTCCATGAAAACACCCACTCATCACTGATTAATTGTGATCTATTTGGGATGACAAGACACACACTTTAGTACTAAACAGGAGATCCTAAATTAAAACTTATTTGGTGTATTGTGCTGTCCATTTTTCTTTGTGTTTGGAGGCTGTCTCAATAAGAATATATGAATTTAGAATTGCTGTAGTCTCCTCATTAATCAAAGCTCTTAAAATACCATTATTTGGTAACATGTGTGCCTTCGGACCTATTTTTGTTTGATATTGCCACAGGAATACCAATTCATTTAGCTCTTCATCTGGTTCATGCCTATAATTCCATGACTGCAGTTCTGAAAATCAAAGAGTTCTAAAAACAGTTTAAAAAAAAAGATTTTATTTATTATTTTTAGAGAGAGGGGAAAGGAGAGAGGCAGAGAGGGAGAGAGACATCAATGTATGGTTGCCTTTCACCTGTCTCCAGCTACGGAGCTGGCTGGAGACCTGGCAGGAGACCTGGTTATGTGCCCTGGCTGGGAATTGAATGAGTGACCATTGAGTTCCCAGGCTGGCAACTTATCCACTGTGCCACCAGCCAGGGCTTAAAAACAGTTTTTTAAAATAACTCATTTGGCAGCAAACCTGATCTGTGCTGATATGAAACTATTTATAGTCTTGATTTATTCTACTTAATATGAATATTTATATGTTCCTTTCAGAAATATTACTGTTTGGTTATGAGGTGCTGCCTCAAACTTCACTGGGGGTGTTAACTAATATATAACATATACCCTATATTAGTTTCTGAAATTAAAATTAATCTGAATTTGGAAACACATTTGATTCTAGAGTTTGGGTTAAGGGTGTATGTGTGTGTGTATTCTACTCCCTGTGTTCTTATGTTTTAGATGTATATTTTGGACTAGCATTCAGCTGGATTTATTTTTACATCTATTTCTGATCTATTTGGATTTTTTCCTATACTCTCATTTTTTTCTAATTGTCCCACATTATCTATACTTTCTTCTTTTTCAGCATTCTACTGGATTAATTGAGCATCCCTTACTCTTTTTTCCCAAATTTTTGCTCAATTAGCTAGAAAGTGATGCCTTTTAATTTTTTAAAAAGATTTTAGTTATTTATAATTTTTTTAGAGAGAGGGGAGGGAGGGGGAAAGACAGGGAGAGAAGGATTGATGTGTGAGAGATACATTGATAGGTTGCTTTTTATATGCCCCCAACGGGGGACTCGGCCTGCAACCCAGGCATGTGCCCTGACTGGAAATTGAACTGATAACCTTTTGGTTCACAGGCTGGCACTCCACACCAGCCAGGGTCCTTTTTATTTAAAATATTTTCCCTTTGAAATATTCTCAAGTATGCTTAATTTATAAAGTTCAAAGTTAATCAGTATCTCTAGCCTGCACCTCAAAAACTCCAAGACAATGGTATTTATTACTTTATCTCTGAACAAGTTCTCCCAGCTTACATGTTATCTGCTTTTTATTTTATTTTAGTTTAGTTTAGTTTAGTTTGGTTCAGTTTATTTGTTTTTAACCCCCTGAATTAAATATTATTTAAGAAAAGTGTTTATTTAGATTTATGCTTTATCACCAATTTGTTTGCTCATCAACCATTTATTCAACACATATTTTTGAAACACCTCTCTAAGTCTGAGGACTCAAGCAGTTAACAAAATGACTTAACTTTCTTAACTGGCCTTCAAGGACTTAACTTCCAACTCAGAAATCATTTCTTCCTGTACCTCAGATCTTTCTCTAGGGATCATGTTCCTCCTTCTTCCTGTATATTTTAAAGGAGTTCCTTTAATGGGGTTTGTTAAATCAATTCTTTTCTATTTTTAGATAGCTTTTTTTACATATAATTCACATGTCATATAATTCTCCCATTTAAGTATATAATTAAATAGTTTATAGTACACAGAAATGTGCAGCCATCTCTATAGTCATTTTAGGACATTTTCAAAAAAAAAAAAAAAAAAAAACCATCAAAAAACACTGTACCTGTTAGCAGTCACTCCTTATAATGAGTTGAATAGTATCTCCTTAAGATTCATGCCTGCCTGTAAGCCCTGGCCAGGCAGCTCAGTTAGAGCACTGTTACACTATGCCAAGGTTGCAGGTTCAATCCTAGGTCAGGGCACATGCAAGAATCAACCAATGAATGAATGCATAAATAAATGGAACAACAAACAATGTTTCTCTTTCTTCCTCTTTCTTTAAAAATCAATAAATAAAAAATTTTAGAAAATCATGCCTACTTGGAGCCCCAGAAGGAGGCCATTTTTGGAAATAAAATCTTTGCACATGCAGTTGGGTAAGATGAGGTCATATTGAATTAGCCTGGGTCCTAAATCCAATGTGAAATAATAGTTTGAAAAGTACAGTTTTGCACTTCTTTGCTTAAACTTTTCCTAAGTGTTTTGTTCTCTTTAATCCTATTGTAAATGGAATTGTTATTTTAAATAACATTTTCAAATTGGTGATTATGAAAGCATAGATATATAATTGATTTTTGTATATTAATTTTTTTGTTGAACTCATTTAGTAGTTTAACAATTATTTTGTGGTTGATAAATTTAGCTCATGAGCCATTTGTCACCTGGGTAAACTCCTTTTGCTCTTTTAGCTTCAGCACAAAAATACTTTTTTTTTTTTGTAAAGCTAATTTTCCTAACTGAATTCAATTCAACTTATATTTATTGAGCACCGTTTATATACCTGGCCCTTTGCTAAAAGCTTAGGACACAGTGAGGAATAGAGTTTATACTGCAGTAGAAAACTCACATTTTAGCCAGCTCTAGGCACAGAGTCTCCTGATTTTATTTTCAGCTGTAAACTTCCACCACGGTAATTATTATCTCACTAGAAAAACAAATATGTGGTTTTCTCCCTCATCAGCCAATCCCACTGGTTCTACCTTCAAAATATAACCAATATCTGGCCACTTCTCAAGATCCTTTTGTTTTTTTTTAAGATTTTATTTATTATTTTTAGAGAGGGGGAAGGGAATGAGGCAGAGAGGGAGAGAGACATCCATGTACGGCTGCCCTTCACCTGCCTCCAGCTACAGACCTGGCTTGCAACCTGGTTATGTGCCCTGGCTGGGGATCATCCAACGACCTTTGGGTTCACAGGCCAGTGTCTTATTCACTGAGTCACAAGCCAGGGCTCTCAAGATTCTTAAAACTTAGCCCTGGCTGGCATGGATCAGTGGATTGACACCAGCCTGGGAACACAAAAGTCGCTGGTTTGATTCCCCAGTCAGGGCACATAACCAGGTTGCAAGCCAGGTCTCCTGCCAGGTCTGTAGCTGGAGGCAGGTGAAAGGCAACCATACATTGATGCTTCTCTCACTTCTTCCTCCCTCCCTGCCCTTCTCTCTGAAAATAATGAATAAAATCTCAAAAAAAATTTTTTTTAACTGCCCCTGTCTTCTGCTTAGGTTATACAATGACCTCACCTAATCTCCTTGCCCCTGCCTTTGTCACCCCCAAAACAGTCTCTTCTCAATGTGACAGATAAAGTGATTCCACCAAAATGTAACTCAACTCCTATCACTCCTGTGCTTAGAACTTCCAGCGGTTCCTATATCACACAAAGTAGAAGCCCACAGCCTTCCATGCTCTTCCCACTGCCTTCACTCATGACGCCCCAGCCACCCTACTGATTCTAGAACATTCCAGATGCTCTCTGGCTTGAGGATATTTGCTTTTGTGGTTTCCTCTGGCTGAACCTTCCTAACCCCTGTCCCCCAGGATCCCATATTCACATGCTTTGGCTTCTGTTTATATAGTAGTCCCTTGTTTAACCAAAAAGGAAATAAACAACATCAATATAGTACATAAATAAAAATGTAAAATATAGGACACACAGACTCACTTTTTATCCCCCTCATCCTAGTTAATTTTTCTCCATAGCACTTACCACCAACATCAGACCTATTATGGGCCTTTTCTCTCTACCTCCACTGGAATATAAGCCTGTTGAGAGCCAGGAACTTTTATTATTCCCTGCTATGTCACCATTGCCTAGAACAGTGCCCACTATAGAGTGGATACCCAAGATGTATTCGTTCAATCAATCAATGTGTGCACATAGGAATGATCGACTGGCACATCCAGGAATGGATGGACAGCATAAAACTATTGCTATTAGAAAAAGAATAGGGGCAGAGGAAGAAAGAAGGGAATAGGGCAGGCATATTTTCCCCATTTTGCACTTATAATTAGAGTCTTTGGGGCAGCTGGTCCCTTTGGCACTGGCCATCTCTGCTGCCTTTGGCAATAGTTTCCTTCCTGAAGGCGGCTCTCCGCAAAAACTTTGACTGACAGCTTAAGTTATTATAAGAGGTTTTTTTTCTGTATCACTCTGAAAATGGAATCATTTTCCAGGTTGCTATAGTGGGCAGGCTTGTCCTCAGAACTACCATGAAGGGGAAGGACCAGGAGCTTCCTGTGCTTAGGTCGAAAACCCTGGAAGCTCACTTAGTGGAGAGGGGACCTGTTAAGGGGAAGGCTTCTGTCCATTTGTTATGTGCAAAGCCATATAAGAAAGTCAGAACCAAAAGAGATGGAACCCAAGATTTAGCTCTTAACTCAAAACTACTAGGAGAAATAATATTGTGCAAGTAAATTAAACCTCTTCCTGGTTGTCATTCTTGAGTCACTCATTTAGACTTTCAAGTACTTCAATTTTTGTGTATATATATTTAGAGATACTGTAGTGCTATCTACAGGAATGTAAACTGGGGAAGAGATGACTTGCTTATCTGTTAATTAGCTGCAGTGTAGGCAAAATAAAACAAAACAAAACAAAAAGTTATACTGTGGCTCACAAATGTTGGGGATGAAATAGTTAACAAACAAAACTCCAAAGAGGAAGGACATAGCTGATTTTTAAAGCCAGATGTCACAACCAGAGACTAGCAAAGGGACCGACTTCTGGAAAAAAATTTTCCAACCTATACTTTACCCGTAAGTTACTAATTTTCTTCTCAAGGACAAGGATTAAAGCTTTTCACTGTAGGAAAGAAAATGTACCCAAATTTTATAGCACTTTCGGTACTTCTGCATTTCCTTAGATTTGCGCAATAGCAATTAAATATGAGGATATCTAAAGAAATGACAATATGAATACAAAACATAAATGCCTGCAAAGCTAAACTCTTCAGACTCATAGATATAAGTGACTGAAATCTCTGCAGCATGTGGATCAGAATGCAGATGGTCTGGTATGGACAGATGTGAACCAGCACCAGGTGTGGCTTGGCCTGCCATGCGGTCTACGTGGGGTTCAGAAGCACCTCACAGCTGACCGGGAGCCAGAACAGGGACAGATGGAGTTGCATAATGAGCAAAGAGTGTTCAGCCAGGAGACTTTGAGCAGCAAGTAACAGAGAAGCAACCCCTACTAGGTTAAACAAAATGAATGATTTAGGTGAAGGGCAGAGAGATATCATAAAGGATCCCCGGCAGATCCCAGGGCCATTCTGGGGTCCTGTGGGTTGGAACCAGGAACCCTTACGTTGTTGGTGTTCTCTCTCTCTCTCTCTCCCCCTCCCTCCCACTCATGTGTGCTTTCTATATATCAGCTTTCATGTTTATAAAATGAAAATATTAACAATACTAACCCCATGGGTTATTAATAGAATGAAATGACTTATAGTAAAGCCCTTAAAACAAGCATAGAATATGAAAGCTTAGTTGTCCCTATGACTAAAATATATGTCATTGGAATGAAACCATGAAGACAACCCACTAAATAAGGACACTTTCCCTGCTGTCTTCTAGGCCCTTTACAGACCCCGTGGTCTGTGAAGTTACTTTCTATTTATCATCTTTGCTCACTAGAAGCCTTCCGGGTCCTTCCCGATGATACTCGCTGGGGCTGTGAGGCAGCTCCGTGTCTTTCCAAGCCCTTACCCCAGAGTGAGTGTCTGTCTTCTTTTATGGGCTGAAATAATTTATTTCCCAAATAAATAAACTTTTATTATAGGGATCCTGTTTGGCCTGAGAGAGAGAGAGAGAGAAAGAGAGAGAGAGAGAGAGAGAGTGAGACTCACTTAAAAGCTGACAACTGGCAAAACGGTGTCACTTTTGCTTAGCTGGCTTGGCCTGATCTGCTCCCTCCACTTGCGACAGTGGTTCCTCCTGCCCTTGGCTTCATGTCAATCAATTGGCCACCAGACACTCTTTTACTTATCAGAGCCTTTGCTTCTAATAGAGCATTTCCAAAGCTTAGATTTACTTTCCCTCAGCGTCTTTATTTCTTGATATAAATCTTCCTTTTTTTTTTTTTGTTTCATGACTCAAACCTCTATGTCTCTGCCTTGGTCCAACTAAATTCAGCAAGTACCATTTCTTGTTCTGTTGTGTATCAATTACTGTACTTTGTATCACTCATTTCACTCTTTTCCTTTTCTCTGCCTTTAATTTCCTCTAAGTCACCCTGACAGAGGGGATCACACCTGTTAATGCATGGTTTTTTAATACTTAAAGTTCTCTTCGTTGTTGAAAATATATTAAATCTTCATATATCAGAACTTCATGTGAGAACAAGTTGCAATTGGGAAGGGGTTATATATACATGACTACATGTTTGTAGTTAGTAAATTGTATATTATTCATTCCATACTCTGGGTTCATTATTCTCAATCCTTCTGTTGAATTTATAGAATCCTGACTTTTGAAATAAGTCTTCAGATACTTTTAATGAGAGATAGTTGAATCAGATAAACCTATCAACATTTATGGTCTCTATGTGGCTGCTGAAGGTGGTTAAATCAGTCAAGAATAGACTACTACCTTAAGAGGGTTTCTCATTTAGGTGAGTCTTCTTACCCTTTAACGTCTCTTAAAGTGAGAATAATAATGCCTCATGAATGGAAGATAACAGGTTAATTAGTTATTAATAAACCTATTTCAATGTGTTACTATGTAACTAAAAAGAGGCACCTTTAAAATAATTTATCATATAACTATAATCGATGAAGGGCAAGGATCCATATATCGATACTATGTTTATGGACATTTACCTAATTTTTATTGCCTTACATTCTTTTCAGAGAGAGTATTAGAATTCTGAGTCTACAAAGTAGTTATTCTCTTGGATGAGATGTTAGGTCTTCTGCCAAATCAGAAGAAACATGATTAAGGAAAAGAGGTGAGGGGTTCACAACCTGAATCATCTATTAAAAATCACATTTACTATTCATTCATTAATTCATCAACCATTTATTGAGTATCTGTGCCAAATACCATGCTATAAGCTGAGGACTCAGAGATTAGTAAGATAAAGCTGTGCCTTGAAAAGTTAACTGTCTATTGGAGGAGACATACCTATCAATGAATAATAGTGTGAGATAAGTACTAATAGACAGATGTACACATGTTGTAAGATGAGGAAGAAATGAATGACTAATTATGTTTGGTGGGGAGTCAGGAACATCTTTATTCAGGAGTCTTAAGGGATTAATGGTTCAATGAGAAGATAGGAGGCTAGAAAAGGGCATTTCTGGAAAAAAAAAAAGTGCAAAAACCACGGTGGTTTGAGAAGAGTGTGGGACCTTCAGAAGGTAGAGGCGAGGGAGCTCAGTGAGACATGCAGATAGGATTGTGAGAGAGGAAAACCTGGGAACAAAGCTGAAAAGGTAAAGAACAAATTGGGAAAGGCCCTGTATTTCATGCTAGGCATTTCAGACATTTTCTTGGGAAGAATGATTTAATTATATTCAATGGGGGAAATGATTTGATCAGATTCTAACAGAAAACCATAGAAATACTTTGTGAATAAGGCATTGAACGAACCTCCAGAGATAATTGAAAGTTGCCCCTCAGAGTGGTGTTCTGGATTGCTCACTTAAAAAAGGAATTTTTGTTCAAATGAGTTTGAGAAGGGCTACCTACATACTCAATTCTCTCTCTGAGACACATTATGCACCAGAATTTATTAGTGGCTCTGTGAAGACCAGCATAAAAGATAGATGTTTAACTCAGTATTTTCCAAACCTATATGGCCATAAACTATAGTTGCCAGATGAAATATTGGACATCCAGCTCAAAGGTGATTTTATTAATAAAATAATTATTTTTTAAAATATTTATTTATATTTTTTAGAGAGAGGGGAAGGGAGAGAGGGAGAGAGGGAGAGAGACATCAATGTATGGTTGCCTTTTTTACCTGCCTCCAGCTATGAACCTGGCTGGAGACCTGGCTTGCAACCTAGTTATGTGCCCTGGCTGGGAATCAAACCAGCAACCTTTGGATTTGCAGGCCGGCTAATTTTTTGATATTAATAAGAGATATTGCATGAAATATAGTATGTGGAATTAGAATTCTGAGGGACACTTGCACAACACTTTAAACCTTAAATACATTTTATGATGTGTCTCTAATGAGACAGGAAAAGAAATCTACTCCCCAGAACATCCTTAAGAGATCTGTTTGATGGAATTTAAACATTTTTTTATTAATTGTGGAAGAGTCTGAATATTTACCATCATTTTGTAATGAGACTTTAAAATCTAATCTACTCTATTAGCAACTTTCAAATATATAGTAGAGTATTATTAACTATGGCCACCCTGCTCTATGCCATCCCCATGACTTAACTATTTTCTAACTGGAAGTTTGTACCTTTTGATCACCTTTACTAGTTTTGTCTACTCCTCAGCCCCTGTCTCTGGCAACCACCAATCTGCTCTCTGTTTTATTTATTTATCTATCTATCTATCTATCTGGCTGATTTTACTTAGCATAATGCCCTCAAGTTCTATCCATGCTGTTGGGAATGGCAATGTTTCCCTCCTTTTGGGGCTAAGTTATATTTTACTGTATATATGTAGTATACCATATTATTGTATCTTTAATTTACGGTATCTTTTATATTTTACTTTATTTTTCTTCATTCCTCAGTAACTACACACTAGTGTAAATAAAGGTTGTCCTTGTCATTGATAAAAAAAAAAGTAGTCCCCTCCCAGTAATAGGGCTTAATTAATTAATTAATTGAACACTCAATGCACATCTGTTGAGAGGCTACTCACTATGTCCTAGGTGCTGAGGATGCAAAAATGTACAAGGAAGCTGTGCTGTCTGCCCATGGTAGCTTTCACAGTACAGTGAACAGCGTAAACTGGTCTGCACTCCTAGCATCCGTCTTCTGCACCGCTGGACTCCAGATAGCACTGTGTGCAGCCCCATGTCCCAGCAGCATCCAGCCTGCCCCTTTCTCTCACCGAATTTGTAATCCCAGGACACGCCGAGATTTTGTACATCTGTGCTAATATAGTAATATAGTAATGCCTCTCCCCAGAATACCTCCTCTCTCTCCGTCCCTCTGTACTGTCTTCATATCGTACTTGCCCTTTAAGGTTCAGTCTAAGTATGAACCCTGAAAGAATTTCCTGACAGCCCTCCCCAAGCCTAATCAGAAACCCTTTTATTGTGCTCCAAACATTCTTCCCTATTCAAGTATAAGTCTATCAAATCATTTACCAAATAAACTTGCTGTAATTGCTGGTTTATTTAAGTCTTTCTCCCATGTTAAACTATTAACTATTTAAAACATTATTTTATGTCATTTTATTCTTACCAGCTATCCCAACCCAGATATTCCAGAAGCATTTGTTGAATGAATGATAAATTGAGGGTCAATACCTTTATGTCTTATATTAATAGAATCCCATCCGTTCTCTTCTGCTGTCATCATGATACTAAATTCTTGTGAAATTGTCAGTAAGAAAATATCATTGTTTTTTATCTTGTGAACTAGAGTATACCAAGTTCAAAGACAACAGAACAACTTTAAGCACTCTCTGGGGAAAAATGTTAAGTAGTACTACTTATTGCCTGCTAAAACTGTAGCCAAGGCCGTGCCTAAGGTCAGCAGTAGAAGGCTCTTTGTCATAGAGGCCAGTTTATAAACATCATGATGGTTCTGTAAATGGCAACTGTGGCCCCAAACCAAGGAACAATATTTACATCTCCTCAGAGGGGTAATGTGACTGGGCTTGCCTTGGTGGGCACAGTCCCAGCCCACGCTCAGATAAGAATGATTTGGAGTAGTATCACCTGTGAATGCCAAATGCCAGAAGGAGTTAGAATTATCCTGTTAGAAGATAATGGGGCTATAATTTATTTAATTATAACTTTATTCAAATTAAAGTTAAGAATGAACATGTAAGCATACCTCTTACATGTCTTACTCTTCTACTCCACTATAGTACCCAGCTCTCCTGATCCCATGTTTACCACCCCAACGGAGATGGGTGAATAGACCCAGTGGGGCCCTAGTTTGAAGGCTGAAGCCCTTAGAATGAAGATTGTGGCTTCCATAGCAAGGAGCTTATGCTGTGACAGAAATGTACTTCCCCTACCTCTCCTAGCCACACCCCTAATTTTGAGTAGTTGTTTTAAAACCTCAACTACTAAGACTAAAATGCCATGAATAAGGTGCCAACCTGTGAACCTAAAGGTCACTGGTTTGATTCCCAGCCAGGGCACATAACTAGGTTGCAAGCCAGGTCTCCAGCCAGGTCCATAGCTAGAGGCAGGGGAAAGGCAACCACACATTGATGTCTCTCTCCCTCTCTGCCTCTCTCCCTACCCCTCTATCTAAAAATAATAAATAAAATCTTACAAAAACAAAAAGTCTAAAATCCCATCCAAAACAACCTGCTTACATCCTCAGAGGCTTGTCCTAGAGACCTGGGTGATAATTGTGGTTTCATTAGTTATCATTTTGGATTGTTGGGCTGGGAAGTGAGTGGAGGCAGGAGAAGAGCGTCAGTAGGCCCACACCGCGGTGTTGAACAATGCCTGTGCAGGCATTTTACAGGACATTCATGCTGTGGCAAGACCAGGTGCTAGAGAGAATAGTTTGCAAGATAGGTACAATCCCTGCCCTCATAGCACTTGTGGGCAAGTCAATACAAGGAGGTACAGGCAGGGGTTACGATGAAGGACTTCTGAGATGCTTAACGACTGTCTTGGAGGAGAGGATATAACAGAGCCTGTTAATCAGAGGGAACAAATGGAACTGTCCAGCCCTTTTGTATATAAGGGTGGATAGCTGTCTTAACTCATCCTGCTCTGGTGAAAGAGCAGTTTTGGTTGAGGATCTGCACTGAGAAGCAGAAAATCAGTAGCCCAGCTGGCCCTCCTTTTCTCAGCTTCTCCAAGGGACTAATAGAGCGAGAGAGCAAGCAGGGCCAGCAGCGGTGGTGGGGTCAGTGATGGCAGGGGCCAGGGTGAGGAACGGCAGGGCGTGTCTACGGTGCTAACTGTGACAGCCGTGACTGCGGCCCAGCAGTTAGGAAGTAAAGGCCAGCTTGGTGTTACACTGGAAAGGCAAGGCAGCTAGTGGCCAAAAGAAGCTGCAGAGAGAGAGAGCAGTTGGCAGAGCAGGAGAAGGAAGAACAGCCTGAACAAAACCTAGGGCTTCTGAAAGGGCTTACTGTGGGGAACATGCACTCACAGGATGGGGCAAAATGAAGGAGGATTTGTCCGCTTCTTCTTGAGGCTTTGGATGGGGCTCTGGGTACCTGTCACTGGAAAGTAGTTGTCCTTAGAGGATTGGGTCTCACTTTGTGTGAGTGAACTTATTCTGTTCAAGATGTTCTTGTACCTCTATACTTTTGAGTATCCAAATGAATAAGGTGATGGCATTTAGTATCTATTTTAAAATAGTCATCGAATGCACAAAGCCCAAATAATAAGGTGATGGAGCTAAGTAAAATAAAATATATCCTACTTACTTTTGGTGAAGCTTTTCAAAACATCTGTGTAGCAGTGGGCATTTTACAATGATGCTTTCCCCCAAGACTTCTGACCGAGCACAAGAAGATTCTATGATAAGATTCCCTGGTAACTAGGCCCCGTAAACAGCATTAGCTTGTGTCAGGATGCATTTAACAAGACTTTGGTGTCTATTTGTATTTTTATGATTTGTAGAGCAGCAAGGCAAATAAGTGTGGCAACCCAAGATAGTCACTATAGTAGTAGCAAATGTTGGGATCTACTAAACATTTTTTAGAATGAAAGATGCCTAAGTACTTTGATAGTGCTCTCTCTAAAATAAACTGAAACACAGAAAATTCACTAATTTGCTAAATACTCATATCCCACAATGTTCTATCATAAAGATGATTAGACACTATCATAAAGTATCTAGAAATTTAAACAAAATGAATAGCCATCACTAGAATTACTTCTACAAATCATAATCCAACCAGACACCTTCATTTTCCTTTACATTAAAAACTAGAGCCTCTCTTCTGGTATTGTTATGAATTATTGGCATTAGGTTGAAATTGCTCTAGAATATAACAAGTAACATTCTCTTTGACAGACTGAAAAATTAGTATGTGTCAAAAAAATAACCCTTCACTATTGACTAAATCCAAGTCACTTGTCATCATAAAAGCAATAAACAACCAATCTCGGACTGAAATACATGGTGCACTCACCCCACTTCCAACCTTCGCAGGGCCTGGGCAAGAGTACAAATGGAAGTCCGAATATCATAGGTCTGAAATGTATAAACCAAGCTAACAACTTGCTAAACAAAATATGTTCTATCTTCCTGTATTGATGAATATTCTTTCATGATTGGAAGTCAAAGCCAAAGTTTAAATTCTTGGATCAGTTAGTGCTGTGGTCCTGCAACCTCTCAGGCTACCCCTCCTCCCTTCTCACTACCAGCTTCATCCTGTACTATGGGGGCCTTATGGCACATGGCAGCATAGACACCCTAGCCTTGCACATACGATCTTTGTTCACCTTCCACCACCTCCACAGCAGCTGTGCATGACCATCCATGAATGAGGCCTGGGTACTCTCTGTCCTGCCTGCTTTTGGGCCAGATGCAGAGAGGAGACCAGTGCAGATCTTGGAAGAGGGCTCAGGGTCATCTGGGAAGGGAATTCCAAGGTCTTGGGTACCTGGAGTGTGATCTAGAAGAGAGCTCTGGAGCTCTGGGTTGGTGTGTCCCTTTGGCCATGAATGGAGGGCATGGCCAGAGAAGAGCAAGAATGAGCTCTCTGATGGATGGGTCCAGCACAGGAGCCTTTCTTGCCCACGTTGTAGGATGGGTACCATGTAAATTCCTCATGCATGACAGAGGGCTGACACTACCTCACTCCTATTTAACAGTGTTCTACTTTCCCAGAGTATCTTGTTTACTATCCTAGAGTAATTGCTTTTATAGGTTTCTGGATAAACACCAGGATATGCCATTATCTGTGGGAAAACAACCCAGAAGAAGGCAAAGTGGCTTTCAAATATTACTGGAAGTTTGGGCTGCAAAGAGGCTATCGAAAGCAGGGAACTGAAACTGAAACCACTTGTTTACCTTTCAGGATCCTTCTTCAAACATGGCGAACTTTCAGTAGACCCCTGCTTAACGTTGCCCGTGCCCCTTGCTCCTTCACTTTACCTTCCCCTTTCAGATACAAGTAGGATAGTTGGGCCATATCATCTTCACGTCTCTCAGAGAGGCATCTCTTAGCTCTTGCCATCAGTGTTTCCCTGTCTGTCCTCACAGTTTCTTTGTGGTTCAAGGCCTAACCTGGATCTTCTGAAACCCAGCATATGCCTCCCGCCTACATGATGTCAGTTCATCTTCTTCTCTCACCTGCTGTTGAGTGACTCATCTGGGGGTGGCATGGGGAGCCAGACACACCTGAAAACTGTGACTTTTGGATCCTGGAGATTTAATTGCTCTGTACTTTGCATTTAATTTGCTATTTTAACCAACGTAATCAGAGAGACACAAATAAAACTACCTGTTGGCATTTCCTCATTTCATACTGGAATTGGAAAATGAAAAGAACTGTCTTTTTTTTTTTTTTTTTTTTTTCTGATAGAAGCATCTCCCTTTCACTTGTACGGTGCTCTTTAGCTCATTTCCTGCCATGGCAACTTCAGGTTCAACCTGCTTTTTAAAGTTATGAATCATATCGGTGACTCAAAGCCAATTTTGAGAGAGAGAGAGAAAACTAAGCTGTCTACAAAGCATCAAACTGAGTAGCAAATAAGAATTGTTATTCTTGCAACTTTTGGCAAATAGCCATGAATATAGTATCCATTCATTCAGCAAAAATATGTTCAATGCATGGTATCATATGTAAAATAAATCGAATTCTCTTTTCTGAAAGATGCATAGGGTTTGTTTTGTTTATTTAAGCTGGAATCTTATTTTCTCACAAGGAAAATAAAACTTAGAAGTGGTAGTTACTATACATTTGTCAACTGTGTTGCTATGTCGAAAGAAAAAAGAGAGAAAGAGAGAGAAAATATGAAGTTCCTTAACCCAGACACTGATAACGGACTGGTACATTAAACATTTATTTTGTATACCACAGAGCTGGGAGAAACTTCAAAGATTTCACTAATGAGAAGAGGGGAGTTTCAGAGAGGGTGATTGACTCACTGGAGTTTGCACAGCAGGTCAGCCCATGGCAGAGCCAGGCCTGGAGTCTGGATCATCCATTTCTCTATGAACAAGGCACTTTCTCTCTGATGCTATATTGCTTAATATTCACACATCTTTGTAAGTTAGGTATTGTTATCTTTCCCTTTAGGGAGAGGGAAAGCAAGGCTAAGAAAAACTGTCACGGGGCCAATGATTTCCTGACTGGCTGGTAGCAGAGACAGGATAAGAAAAGGCATGGACCTGATGCTCCAGGTCACTTTCTCCCCCTACACCACAGGGCTAGGGAGCATCTTCTTATGGTTATAGAACCAAAACCAAAGAGGGGTGAATGGGAATGTATTGCCAGATCTATATATTTGTCTATGTGGACACTTGTTCTTTGATTCATTCTTCTTAGTGTGAAGCACCAAGTTAGGTACAATGGAAGGCACAAAGAGTTGGTAAGATATCTAATATCTAAGAGGAGATATAGGATTTGTTCACAACTAACTACCGTATAAGACAGAATGTAGTTAACAAATTAAAAGAAGTAGGAAGTGTTTCAGGAATTCCTGTGTTGGAGGAAAGTAGGATAATTTTGTACACTTTAGAAGGTTAAAGAACTTCAGCAAAGAAAGTCTTGGACAGATCGTGAGTTGTTGTACTCTTTGGCCTGTAGGTGGGGAAAGAGAGCACATGCATAAGGGGATCTTTTTAAAGGGGCTTAAAATACTAGATTCCCTTCTTTCAAACAGTCCTCACTTCTCTCCTCCACTCTTACAGTTGAAAGAGGGTGAACTTATAGGAAGGACCCATGGACATTGACAACAGTGTAGGGATTGACTATGGGAGTCAGTGGGGGGTGGGCTAGGCAGAAGGGGGCAAAAAGGAAAAACTGGGACAACAGTACCAGCATGAACAATAACAAACAAAAAGTACTTTATTAAAAAAATAATTTGAATAGATGAACTTAAGAGAAAGATAAATAAATATGACTTTTCCAAATGGGTCCTTAGGAAATAACAAAAAGCTTGTAAATTTCTGGACAGTGCAATTCTCTAAGATGTAAACATTTAGATGCTATCTAAATTTAGCTTGTAACTAAAAATACATAGTCATTACATTTGCTAGGCTTTTATCCTAAGTTCTGTAAATTTGTATGAATTTATTTGTAAGTAAGCATTTGGAGCTTGATAGAAATAAAAATTCTTCTGAATAGGAAGATATTCAACTGGGAAAGAGCAGCACTCAGTTATTTTTGCTGAGATTTTTTAAATGGAATTATTTCTGGTGCTACTGTCTAATAAAATTATACAGTTTCAGATGTACAATTCTATAACACATCATCATTATATCGTATTGTGTGTTTACCAACCCAAGTCAAATCTCCTTCCATTACTATTTATTCTCACTTTATCTTCTTCTACCTCCCCCAACTCCCTGTCCCTCTGGTAATGATCATGCTGTTGTCTGTGTCAGGGAGTTTTATTTTTTATTTTTGCTTAACCCCCTAGCCTTTTTCATCCAGGCTTCCAACCCCCACCCTGTGACAACTATCAGTCTTTTCTCTGTATGATGAATCTGTTTCTTAGTTTAGCTTGCTTATTAGATTCCACATACAAGTGAAATCACAGGGTACTTGTCTTTCTCTGACTGGCTTACTTCACTTAGCACAATATTCTCCAGGTCCCTACATACAGTCACAAAGGAAAAGAGTTCCTTCTTCTTACGGCTGCATAGTATTCCATTGGGTAAATGTAACACAGCTTTTTATTTACTCATTTACTTGTCTTTCTCTGACTGGCTTATTTCACTTAGCACAATATTCTCCAGGTCCATCCATGCAGTCACAAAGGAAGAGTCCCTTCTTTTTATGGCTGCATAGTATTCCACTGGGTAAATGTAACACAGTTTATTTACTCACTTACTGATGGGCACTAGGGCTGCATCCAAATCTTGGCTATTGCAAATAATGATGCAATGAACATAGGAGTGCATATATTCTTTCAAATTAGTGTTTCAGGTTTCTTCAGCTATATTCCCAGAAGTGAAATTGCTGGGTCTAAGCAGTCCCATTTTTAATTTTCTTTTAATCCTCATCCAAGGATATTGTTAATGATTTGAGCGAGAGAGAGAGAAAGAGGAAGGGGGGTAGAGAGAGATATGAGAGACAAATGTTGACTGGCCATTTCCCATAAGCCTTGATGAAAAAAAAAAAAACAAACCCTCAACCTAGCTATGTGCCCTGATGGGGGATGGAACCTGCAACTTTTTGGTGTAATGCTTCAACCAGTTGGGCAGCTCAGTCAGGATCATTTAAAAATTTTGAAGTAACTCCACAATGCTTTTTATAGTGGCTGTGGGGCTGTGGGGCTATGTTCCCACAAACAGTGCACTAGCATTCCCTTTTCTCCACATCCTCACCAACACTTGTTTGTTGATTTATTGATGATAGCCATTGATTATATTTCATTGATGATAAGTGATATTGAGCATCTTTTCATATGTCTAAGGGCCATCTGTACATCCTCCTTGGAGAAGTGTCTTACTCAGGTCCTTTGCCCTGTTTTTAATTTTTTTTTTCCATTGGTGTTGAATTATGTAAGTTCTTTATAAATTTTGGATATTAACTTCTTATCAGATATATCACTGGTGACTATTCTCTCATTTAGTAGATTGTCTTCATTTTGTTGATGGTTTCCTTTGCTGTGCAAAACCTCTTTAGTTTGATGTGGTCCCATTTGTCAATTTTTTCCTTTGTTTTCCTTGCCTAAGTAGATCCACCAGAAAAAATATTGCTGTGAGAAATGACTGAGGTTTTATCAGCTATTTTTTTCCCCTAGGACTTTTATGGTTTCAACACTTACATTTAAGTCTTTAGTCCATTTTGAGTTTATTCCTACGTATGGTATGAGAAGGTGGTCTAGTTTTACTTTTTTGCATGTATTTAATTCTTCAACAAAATTTATTGAATAAACTATCTCTATTCCATTGAATGTTTTTGCCTCCTTTGTCAAATATTAATTGACCACAAAGGTGTGGGTTTATATCTGGTCTCTCTATTCTGATCTATTGATCTATGTCTTAAAAAAAAAAAAAAAAAAAAGATATGCTGTTTTGACTACTATGACCTTGTAGTATAGTTTCATACCAGGTAATATGATTCCTCCCACTCTGTTGTTCTGAAGATTCTTGTGGCTATTTGGGGTCTTAAGTGGTCTCATATAAATTTTTGAAACACCTGTTTTAGTTCTATGAAATATGCCATTGGTATCTTGGTAAGAACTGCCTTGAATCTATAGTTTGCTTCAGGTAGTATGGACAATTTAAAAATGTTCATTCTTCTTATCGATGAACACACTATATACTTCCACTTATTTGTATGTCCTTCAATTTCATTCTTTAGTGTCTTATAATTTTCCAAGTACAGGTCTTTTACATCCTTGGTTAACGTCATTGTTAGGTTTTTTATTTTTTTGATGCAATTGTAAGTGGGTTTATTTTCTTAGTTTCCCTTTCTGATAGTTCATTATTTGTGCAGAAAAATGTGCTTAGATTTTTGCAACAATAAATGGCTATTCTGTGGGAAAATAAAATATAAAATTAAATATCTCAACCTGTGAAAGTACACAACACCTTCATAACGTCTTTGGGCATTTTAAAGTTTAATAATTTAAACTGAAGTTAGGTAGAAAGTCCAAAGTAAACTTAGATTTGCTCTTCTTTATTCACAACCCATTAGCACAATGAATTCTAGTTCTGCTTTTGAGAGCCTTTTAAAAATGAAAAAGAAAAGCACCATAAACATGAAGGAAAGCATGCCCTACGATGAGCCTAAATTAAAGCCCATAGCAACGTAAGAAAAGTTTCACTTTGTCTTTGAAAGATATTACTACCATGCTTACAACCTAGTATTTAAGATTAAAGTTAAAAGAATACTAGTAATAACTGTAACTTCAAGAAGAAGCATAAAGAAAACTTCAATTACCTCTATGATATTTCATTTCCTTATGCATATCTGAGGTAAACATGGGGGAGATGGGAACAATCTGGATGGTGGTGACTAAGAGCCTATTATTTTGTTCCCCTTTCTTTATGGTCTGTTTGAAGTGCCTCATAATAAAACACCTGCTTACTGGCTTTGTGAAGACTGATCATTTTTACAAGTCATCAAACCATTCTGCACACCCACTCTTAGATCAATGTTTTGATTTGCCGTGGGGGAAATTACACCACAAAAATGAGGGCATAAAGTGACTAGAACTTCTAATCAATTAGTGGAAGTAGGGAGGATGACTGGTAGAGCATGGGATCTTCAGAGGGGCAAGAACTTGTCTTTCTTCAGCACTCCCAGAGCTTATTGATGGAGTTGTGGGGAGATATTTGGTGGGGGCAGGGCAGGGCAGGGAGGAATATTGGGTCATCTTCCCTCAGAGCAGAGTCCCTTACTTCTGGACCCTGGCTGGGCTTATTCTGAGTGGATTTGGCTACCAGAGGACCAAAGAATGACTATTTCAAGGGAAGGTGTCCCACCCACAAAACTTGAAGAACTGCTCTTGTACTTTGTGAAATGTTGTATTGAGTTTAGATTTTCAGGTACAGGGAAGAAAGGCTGAATGTATGATATCAAACTAGGATACCTGACCATCTTTTTCTTGTAACTTGTCCTCTTTCTGTTTCATGGTATGGCTTTGATGTAAGTGCGGGAGACATAGCTGTAGAAAGCCTAATCTAAAAGTATGGTAGTCAAGGGAAAGCACTTTAGAAAAAGTCCAAATCTTTCATGATGCTCTTTTCACCATTCTGCATTCAGTAATTTGACAGTTTTGCTGAGTATGATTTATTATATGTTAAGCTTGGGAGTTCCTTGTAGTTATCAGGTAGAGTTTCAGGCAAATTTGTGAAATAGGCGAGTGCTCTTAATATCTGACTTGAGAGACTGAGTGCTTCTAATGAGACAATGACTGTGCTAAGCATTTCTTCCTGTGTGTTATCTTATTAAATTCACATACCATTCTTTGAGGTGGGTAGTTCCTTCCCAATTTTAATTATAAGGAAATAGGCTCAGGAATTTAAACAACTTGAACAAAAGTCACTTAGTCAGTGGTAGAATTTAGGTTTTGAACTCAGGTCTGTTTGATGCCACAGGTTATGCTCTTTGACAATATCCCACACCACTTCTCCTTCCTTCATAACCCTGTTTTGAGGCTTTAAGCTTATGCAATTTTTGAGAGAAATCGAGGATAGGTAGAGATGTGGACATGAAGTAGAAGGTGCCGTGACAGCTTTAGGGGTATAGTGAAATGTCTCTCCTCCTCTCATGTTTTATCCCTCTGCAATCCGTATCCCCATATTTCTTGGGCATATTGTCTGTTATTGTGCAGTACCCACTGGCCATCTACATCAGCAGCATCCCCTCAGTGCACGATGTGTGCAAGTCTCTCTCATCTCTTGAGAAGCTTCCCTGCATCCCTGCATTTCCTTTCAACTAGCATCCAGTATGGCGGTTGCTGGGCCCATGTGGCTGACAAGCACTTGAAATATAGCCAGTGTTACGGAGACACTGTATTTTACATTCTCTTCAATTTTAATTAATTTTTGTTCTAACTTAAAAAATGGAAGCACCTGGCTGGTAGCACAGTGAATAAGGCACCGGCCTGCGAACCCAAAGGTCGCAGGTTCAATTCCCCAGCCAGGGCACATAACCAGGTTGCAAACCAGGTCTCCAGTCAGGTCTGTGGCTGGAGGCAGGTGAAACGCAACCATACATTGATGTCTCTCTCCCTTTCTGCCTCTCTCCCTTCCCCTCTTTCTAAAAATAATGAAATAAAATCTTAAAAAAAAAAAAAAAAAGGAAGCAGTGTAGGATATTTCTTACTAAACACACTACCATTCCAGTAGAATTATATTTCACTTTAATCCTTGCATCACATAAGATACAATTGTACTGTAGTGCATGTGTCATGTGTTTGTGATCTAGTATTAAATGTAAATACATCACCTGTCTGATGATCAATGGGTTGGCTATTTGAATTATGTTTTTACATGTACCAATATAACACTGTAATATGTTTATTTGAATATTTTATGCAGATAGTACAAGTTAGTGCACCTATGACGTGAATCATAATTGATAAAGACATTATTTTAATTCTTTATTAATTATTTTTTAAATTTTTAACTTGATTTTAGAGAGAAAGAGGGAGGGAGGGAAAGAGGGAAGGAAGAAGAAAGGGAGGGACAGAAAGAAAGAGAAAGAGTGAGAGATCGATCTTCTGTTCTACTTATTGATACATTCATTGGTTGATTCTTGTATATGCCCTGACTGAGGATCAAACCTGCAACCTTGGCATATCAGGACAATGCTCTAATGGTTAGAGTCTAACCAACTGAGCTATCTGATTAAGGTCTTAATTATATCTTTAAACCCTATTTAGTAGTCTATCTTATAGTTATTGGTGAATAAGTCTTACATTGTCTATTAAGCATTGAAAATGTTAAGAGGCAAGTCTCTAAGTATGGAAAAATATTAAATTTAAAATGAAGGCATACTACTGATGGAGAGCAGAGATGTAGAAACCAGTACTACAGCTGGAACAGTGATAACAAAAACCGAAAAGAAAAGAGATATATGACAAATTTCACAATCAGT
Source organism: Noctilio leporinus (assembly GCA_004026585.1). Lineage (NCBI taxonomy): Eukaryota > Metazoa > Chordata > Mammalia > Chiroptera > Noctilionidae > Noctilio > Noctilio leporinus. The sequence continues at coordinate 157,902 of PVIW01002983.1, read as the reverse complement.
GGTAACTGTAATTTGCTGCTGCAGAGCAAATGAAAAACCTGTTATGTAAAAACATGCACACATATTGTTCAGATCATACAGCTGTTGTGTAGTATTTCCTAAAGTGAGTCCTACAGACCATTAATCAGGAAAGATGTTCATAAAAGAAAAACAGGGGTTTGTGTTCAAATGAGTTTTGAAAGGGGTGAATAGTTTATCCCTTTATTAGAGATTCACAGTTACTCAGCATATTAAAAGCATTGCAATATCTGCTAAGAAGAAAATTTTAAAAACTTGATTTAACTTGGTTTTCCTTAAATCCATATTACCATTAAATCTTACATTTCATTTGATCTCTTCAGATCACCTATTGGAGCAGGACACTGCTAGTGCAGTCAGGTTCAGTGACTCTTGTTCTCACCTGGTGTGTAAAGCTCCAGGAAGGGAGGCCTTGGCTCATGCCCTGGCAAAAATGATCTTGCAGCCCTGGCAGGTGGCACAGTGGATAAGGCACCAGCCTGCAAACCCAAAGGTCACTGGTTCGATTCCCAGCCAGGGCAATGTGACTAGGTTTTCAGCCAGGTCTGTAGCTGGAGGCAGGTGAAAGACAACCATACATTGGTGTTTCTCTCCCTCTCTTCCTCTCTCCTTCCTTCCTCTCTGAAAAATAATTAATAAAATCTTAAAAAATATATGAGCTTGCCCTTTTCTAAATAATGCAGGTGGAATTCTCTAACCTCTGATGGGATATACACAGAAGAATAAATCCAATTAAAGTTTAATAATACAATTTTAGGATGTTGAGAATATGACAATTGCTTTTGGTAGTGTCACTTTGAGGGGACAGTCATTCTGGAGGGAAACCAGACAAGGGATAGCATGACTCATGGAGAGAATCACACATTTTGACCCAGTGGGAATTTATGTATCTAAGGAAATAGTCCCTAAGAGTTTTTTAAGTCTCCATGTTCAAATATAATTATAACAAGGATATGGAAAACAGGGATGTTTTAAGTTCACTCAAATGCTCAAGAGGAGGGGAAAGCTTAAGTAGATAGATAAAATTTCTCTATGAACTACTCTGTGGGCTTCCAAAATGATAATCTTGAAGACCATGTTGTTATGTAGAAAAGTTTATCTGCTTCCTGGATCCTCATTTCCCCCTTCCTTTCATGGGCTCCCTGTTTCACATATGTGACATCTGTGCTCAAAACATGGTATCTCTGCATTTCCTCAGAATCATTTTATTATATCCAAAGCATTACTGAACAACATAGAATTTCCTGACAATCTGGGAAAAGTTAAAAGTGAAAGCTCCCTTCTCCGATTCTTATTCCCATAGTTTATCCTCCACCTCAGAGAAACTCCCCAACATGTTTACTGTGTATTCTTCCACATCTTTTCCATGCATGTACATTTATTTTTCTTTTTATAAAAATTGGCTTGTTACACACAGCATTCTGTAATTTGCTTTTTCCAAGTAATTACATATCATAAAGACCTTTGTACACAGGGTGAAACAAAAGTAGGTTTACAGTTGTGAGTATGCACAGCAGAGTTTATGCTTGTATTATTATTTATTAATTATTGTATTATTTTTAAAAATATTTTATTTATTATTTTTCAAGAGAGGGGAAGGGAGAGAGGCAGAAAGGGAGAGAAACATCAATGTATGGTTGCCTTTCGCCTGCCTCCAGCTACGGACCTGGCTGGAGACCTGGCTTGCAACCTGTAATTATTGTATTTTCCATATGAACAACTATAAACCTACCTTTGCCCTGCCCAGCATTTATAGACCTGATTCCCCTTATTGTCTGCTTGTTCATTCATGTGGTATTGTACAACAATTCATTCAATCATGGATATTGATGCACATTTAATGAATTCCAATTTGAAATATTTCAAACAGTGCTGTACACACTGATCCATGCTATCAGTGGCATCACGGTGATCAGGAAGGATGACTAAGACATGCTGACAAAATTGGAAGCCTTAGTGACACATGTACACTGGAGGATAAAAATAAACCTATTCAACCTAGCAGATCTGTGGTTCTGGGGGTGTCAATGATTGAAAAAACTGCAGTGTGGATTTTATGTCAAGCCCTGGGTGGGAGAATCACAAAGCAGGCCTCTGGGGTTCTGAACTAAGGCTGTGCCATAGCCACAGAAAATTATGTGCTTTTTGAGAAATAGTTCCTGGCATATTAGTGAATCCAGGTGGAGAGGGAACATTTGCATGTGGGGTACCAGGTAACTTTATGACTAGAACTGCCAGTAAGTCAGACAGGCCCAGCTGTAGTCCATCATAATACTGAAACAGTGCATCTGAGAGTGAACCTGAGCAGGACCAGAGGGAATGAGTAAGCTAAGAGGCAAATGGCCTCAACCTTTTTCACCTGCCACAATTATACTAGCGTTGTTCCTAGCTCCACCTACATGGTAAGTTCTGTGTAGCCAGTTGAAAGGAAGGGAAAGAAGCCCAAGGTTGGTTTGTGGGTGATTGGCTCAGCACGTGGGTACACCTGGGAATGGAGAGCAGCTGCATTATGGTTATACTCAGGTTGGCCTTAAAAGATAGTGGATGTAATAAATGACAGATGAGTTACCTTCACAAATTTCAAAATATAAGTAAGTGAAGTCAAAATATCAACACCAACACCAAAACACAAGGTCGTCATGGTATCATCTGTGTAAGAAAAAGTAGTAGAAAGTGCTAGGTTACCTAATGGACCTGAGAGCAGAGAACATCAAAATAGACAGCAGCTGAAGCCAGGAGAGATTTTACATAATTCAATAGCAAATGAATGCAAGAGTCCTGCAGTAAATAAGGTCTGAAGGGGATGCAGATATGTGATCTCTCAAAATTAGTACACCAGGACTCCCTTCCAAGGTCGGACTCCATAATGAAGAAAGTGTGCTGTTAGTGGAGAAAGACAAGGGAGAGGATGTAAAAAGAAAATCCAGATAAATATCAGGGAGGACACCCCCAAGAAATCTCAGAAAGCCATTTGTTTTTGTTTTTGTTTTTTATATTTTATTTATTATTTGTAGAGAAAGTGTAAGGGAAAGAGGCATAGGGAGAGAAACATTAATGTATGGTTGCCTTTCACCTGCCTCCAGCTAAGGACCTGGCTGGAGACCTGGCTTGCAACCTGGTTATATTGCCCTGTCTGGGAATTGAACCCATTTTGTTTTTGAACACTACATAAATTACCTTCTCTTGCTGGCAAGCAACAGAAGTAGGAGTCCTATGAAATTAGGAAAGCTACCCTGAACCATGCCTCCTTCTGAAAGTTCAGTAAACTAGCTCCACATAAAATGACCAGGAGAAATTTATAGCTATCAAATTCTATATAAAGTCATTATAAGAAAAAAAAAAAAAAAAGGATAATAAGGGGGAATAAGGGGGAAAATAGTATCTCTAGAGGCAATGAAAGCATGGCACAAGGACGTGGCCATAGAGGACATCAAAATGTAATCTACTTAAAAATGAGCTAAAAATGGATGTGAAGGTGATACAAAAGGTGAAAAAAAAGCCAACATAAATCAGGCAGATCGGGAAGAGGAAGCCGCGGGAGAAGCGGCGCTCCACCGGTGTGGTCAACATCCCAGCCTTAGAGTGCTTAGATGAATATGAAGATGATGAAGCAAGGCAGAAAGAGAGATAAACACGAGGATGCAGTTACACAACAGAACACGATGCAGAACGAAGCAGCCAGTTTATTAGATTGAGGCAGCTCCTATCTGCTGCAAGAACCATCTAGGACACTTCCAGGCAGATACAAAAGCACCGCTGCTGCTTCTGAAGAAGATCTCTCAAGTAGATAACTAGGAACAGATAGTATAGCAGGTATAATAGGGACGCAAATGCTTCAGGTAATCTAACCTCAAGTACCACATTGGAAAAGAAAATTGAAGATCTTGAAAAGGAAGTATTAAGAGAAAGGCAAGGAAACTTAAGACTTGTGAGACTAATGCAAGATAAAGAGGAATTGATCAGAAAACTCAAAGAAGAAATTGATTTGTTAAATAGAGACCTAGATGACATAGAAAATGAGAATGAACAACTAAAGCAAGAGAATAAAGCTCTTTTGAAAGTAGTTGGGCAGCTAACAAAGTAGAAGATTCAAGGTTCAGTATGAAAAAAATGTTTTAAAACTACTGATTGAATATTATAATTAATGCTAAGACAGTATTCCTGTGCTGCAATACATTGTTTATTTATTTCTAGAAAACAGTGGATGTTTATTTTGGAAACATTTCTTTTTCATTATTTAGTTTCAAAAGTCATCTACTTTTTATTTCACAAAATAAGTAACATCTTTCAGTTTTCAAAGTGATAGGTTATGCCTCTTTGGTTTTGTGTGGTATTCAAATAATATATGGTTTAAAGTCACAACCATTTGAATATATTTTATCTATGGTAGTGCATTTTCTCCTTAAAGGAATATACATAGTCTTTGTTTACATGAATTCAAATACTTTTGGGAGTTACCTGCAAATGCCTTAATAGTGGTGTGTAATTACTTTGATGTGTAGATGATTTACTCATAAAGGTTTTGTTTGCTGTCATTTGTTATTTCAACTTAATCTAAGCAATTTAGAATAATACAGAGTCACACTATTTTGTAAAACAGTCATCTTTAAAAAGGGAACTTAAGCCCTGGCTGGTAGCACAGTGGATAAGGCGCTGGCCTGTGAACCCAAAGGTTGCAGGTTCGATCCCCAGCCAGGGCAACATAACTAGGTTGCAAGCCAGGTCTCCAGTCAGGTCTCTGGCTGGAGGCAGGTGAAAAGCAACCATAAGTTGATGTCTCTTTCCCTCTCTGCCTCTCTCTCTTACCCTCTTTCTAAAAATAATAAAATAAAATCTTTAAATAAATGAATAAATAAAAAGGGAACTTATTATAAAAAGTCACTTGATGCCATGTATTAGTTGGCTAAACACAAATTTAAGAGAATACTTGAACTGTGCTGTAGTAAGTTAAAATGTACTATTTTGTATTTGAATATTGAAAAAATTTAAATCATTTTTAACTTCTGAAGAACATAAATTTGTTAATTCTAATATAAAATTTCCTATGTAGGTACTACCCTTTTTAGGTTTATAAATGAACATGGATAGTTAAAAGGTGTTTATTCATGAAGCCTGGAAAAAGTGTACAATTTTAGTGTATAAGAAAAAAATTAATTTTTTCATGATTGTATTCATTAAAATCAAAACCACAATGATTACCCACTTATATTTACATTACAAAAGAGTACATAAGCAAGACTAATACTGGAAAAAAATAAACCACTCAGAAAAACTTAGAATGTGTTGACAGAACTAATTGAAGGATCAGAAATTTAACAGTTAATTTCTTAAAGAAAAAAACTAGAGGAAACAGAAGAGCAAATGTTTTAAGATAAATTGGTGAAGAAAGAAAGAAGACAAAATAAAATAAAAAATAAAAAATTAGCCCTGGCTGGTGGCACAGAGGGAAGGCATTGGCCTCCGAACCCAAAGGTCACTGGTTGGATTCCCAGTCAGGGCACATAACCAGGTGGGAAGCCAGGCATCCAGCCAGGTCCTTAACTGGGGGCAGGTGAATGGCAACCATACATTGATATCTCTCTCCCTCTCTGCCTCCCTCCCTTCCCCTCTCTCTAAAAATAATAATAAATAAAATATTTTAAAAATTAAGTGAAGAAGATCTGAGAGAAACTGAAGTGTATTGAACAGAGGCAAGGAAGTTAAAAATATACAGATAATAAGAGTCCTTGAAGAAAAATACCAACTAGGGAACAAATATTACAAATTCCAGTTCTGGAAAACTTTCTGAAATAAAAAAGATTTAAAATTCTATATTAAAAAGAACACATCATCCCTGGCTGGTGGCACAGTGGATAAGGCACTGGCCTGTGAACCTGAAGGTCACTGGTTCAATTCCCCAGCCAGGGCACATAACCAGGTTGCAAGCCAGGTCTCTAGCCAGGTCCTTAGCAGGAGGCAGGTGAAAGGCAACCGTACATTGATGTCTCTCTCCCTCTCTGCCTCTGTCCCTTTCCCAATTTCTAAAAATAATAAATAAAGTCTTTAAAAAAAAAGAACACATCATATACCTGACAAAATTGATCCAGAATGGCTGACACCAGGATATAGTCTATTAAAATTATGAGACTTCAGAGAAAAACTTCTTTGGGGCATCTAGCTAAAAATATATTACTTATGGTATAAAGGGAAGAAGTTTAGATTTTCAACAACACTTTATACCAACAAAGAATTGAGTAACATGAAAAAAAAAAAATGATTTTATTTACTTTCAGGGCTTCCAGTCAAGACTGAGGTGTAGGTAAACACACTTTGCCTCCTCATGCAACCACAAAAAGGAATTACAACTAAATCTCAAAATAAATAATACCTAGAATTGTCAGAAAATTGAGCTGTTGAAAGTCTGACAACCAAAGATTTAAAGAAGGCTAGTGGAGAGTTGAGGACAAAGGGTGTGGCACGAAGAGGCGTTGGAGGTGGTGAAATGGGCATGGGTGACACCACATTCACATGTGGTAAATAAAAATTAGGAGGCATACCTTGAGAGCAAGCGATCCCAACCCAAGTAAGGGCCACGCCGCCCAGGGTTCCTGCCCTGGAAAGATAAATGCCCATAACTATTGGCTGTAAAAGCCAATGGGGGTTGAGGCAGCTGAAGAAACCACTGGATTTTCAGGAAACTGCTTAAAGGCTCACATCGTCTTAGCACACATGTAAACCCACCCACTCTGGTATTCAGCACCAGGTCAACAGCTGGAAGGGTACCAGTCACATATAGAATGTGGGTGATGTAACTGGAAATGGGGCAAGTACTGGGAAAACTTCCAGAAGCCAGGTTATGACACTTTCTTCTGTCTGAGCCCACCTACCGCACAGAGCAACAAAGTGGTGAAATGGGTTGACCCACTCTGGTGACTACTTAAGGCTCTGTTCCACATAATTTACAGATGTCTTTTCTATAATAGGCTACACTACTAAGACAAGGAGTCAAAGCACCTCTACCTAATGCACAGAACAAACACAGGGAGGCTGCGAAATTGAGGAGACAAAGAAATAAGGCCCAAATGGAAGAACAGAAAAAGACCGTAGAAAAATAACTAAACACCCAAAGATTGCTGGTTCAATTCCCCAGCCAGGGCACATAACCAGGTTGCCAGCCAGGTATCCAGCCAGCTCCATAGCTGGAGGCAGGTGAAAGGCAACCATGCATTGATGTCCTGCTCCCTCTCTGCCTCTCTCCCTTTGCCTCTCTCTAAAAATAATAAATAAAATCTTAAAAAGAAAAACAAAAAGAAAAGAAAAATAACTAAACAAAATGGATAGAACCAATGAGATGCAGAGTTCAAAGCACTGGTGATCAGGATGCTAAGAGAACTTATTGAGTATGGCAACAACATAAAGGAAGAAATGAAGGTTACATACTAAGTGAAATAAAGAAAAATCTATAGGGAAACAAGAGTGAAGGGAAGGAAACCAGGATTCAAATAAACAATTTAGAACATAAGGAAGAAGTAAACATTCAACCAGAACAGAAAGAAGAAATAAGAATTTAAACAAACAAATAAACAAAAAATGAGGATAGTGTAAGGAGACTCTGGGACATCTCCAAATGTGCCAACATCCAACTCATAGGGGTACCAGAGAGAGAAGAGGAAGAACAAGAAATTAAAAACTTATTTGAAAAAATAATGAAATAAAACTTCCCTGATTTGGTGAAGGAAGTAGACATGCAACTCCAGGAAGCACAGAGTCCCTAACAGGCTGGACCCAAGGAGGACCATACCAAGACATATCATAATTAAAACATCAAAGGTTAAAGATAAAGAGAGAATCTTAAAAGCAACAAGAAAAATGTGGAGTTACTTACAAAAGAATCCACATAAGACCATCAGTTGATGTCTCAAAAGAAACTTTGCAGGCAGGAAGGGACTGGCAAGAAGTATTCAAGTGATGAAAAGCAAGGTGTTATAACCTAGATTACTCTATCCAGCAAAGCTATCATTTAGAGTGGAAGGGTAGGTAAAGGGCTTCTCAGACAAGGTAAAGCTAGAGGAGTTCATCATCACCAAGTCCTTATTATATGAAATGTTAAAGGGACTTATTAAAAAAATAATAAAAACTAGGAACATTAAAAAGGCAACAAATTCACAACCATGAACAAATGAGTTTTAAAAAAGAACTAAGCAAACAACTAGAACAGGAACAGAATCATATGTATGGAGCTCATTAGAGGGTTATCAGCTGGGATGGGGAAGGGAAAGAATAGGGGAAAAGGTACAGGAATTAAAAAGCATAATTGGTAGGAACAAAATAGGGGGATATTAAGAATATTATAGGAAATGAAGAAGTCAAAAAACTTATATGCGTGAGCCATGGACATGAACTAAGGGAGAGATTGATGGAGGGAAGTGAGATACTGGGTGGAGGTGGGCCAAGGGTACAAGCTGGGACAACTATAATAGCATAATCAATAAAATATACTAAAAATGTAATTAAAATATATTTTCAGAAAGAAGGGAAGGAAAGGAGGATGAGTGTGAGAGAAACATTGGCTGGTTGCCTCTTATAGGCTCCCAACTGGGGACCTGGCCTACAACCCAGGCATTTGCCCTGACCAGGAATCTAACTGGCACCTTTTCAGTTTTTAGGCTGTGATCAATCCACTGAGAATGCCAACCAAGGCTCAAGTAACATTTTAAGTACATAAGGTAAAAACATGAGAGTGTGAAGGATGTTATGTCCAGATAAACTGAATTTCAAGTATAAAGGGCACAAACAATCTGTTTTAAACCCATAAAAATTCAAAGAATATTATTTTCATTAGCCCTGCCTAAGGAATATACTAGAAAACAATCTTCAAAGAACCAAAGTGACTAGGGAGACATTGACCTTACAAGTGATGAGGAACATTAAATAAGACTGACAAATGAGAATTACAATGGAGAGTACGGCATGTAATGACTATGTATTCAGACAGTGTAGTTTGTAGTATAGACAGTGTGAATAATATGGGATAAATAAATGGGTGATTATAGAACAATCTCATCTTATCTCTGGTGACCTTAAGAATCAAAATTCTCAGTGTGAAGGAGAAAAGACACAGATATAGAAAATGTTGAGTAAGTGCTTCAAAGTCCTGAATTTGAATGGGACTTATCTATATGAACCTGTGAGATGTTTTACCTTAGAAGAATGAAACAAACAAACAAAAAGTTACCCTAGTTTTTATTGGTGAAGATGCCTAGAAACAGTGATCAACATAGTAGCAAAGGGTATCCTTAGTGCCCAGATTATATAGCCTTGACATGTCCATTTCCCTCAAAAAGAAAACCAGGGAACTCTGATTTAGAAACAGTTGATGAGATAATCTTACTTGGATAAATCAATGGCAAAAAATTATTTTTCAAAGAAGATATGGGAGGAAGTAGACACCACAACATACAGAACACGTAATATCTGAGTGGTTCTGTTGGAGGAAGGAGACAAAGATTTGATTTTGTACAGCAGCCTTTTCATGTTGTTTGTTTGGTCACTAACAACTTAGAAACATGCCCTCAGATCCCTCAAGCCTAGTGATTTTATCTTTCTGGTTTGGTTGGTCCTGGGTATGAAACAATCAAGTTTCTATGTTTGGCTCTGATAAGGAGAGAGACAAACATGCATTAGACTGGAAAGCTATCTTCTTAAACTGAGAAATTGCTTATATACAGCTTAAAAACTGTAGGAAAACCTGAAATGTATTAAAAACAATAGCCCTGGCTGGTGTGACTCTCTGAATTGAGTGCTGGTCTGCAAACTGAAAGGTTGAAAGTTCAATTCCTGGTCAGGGCACATACCTGGGTTGTGGGCCAGGTCTCCAGTTGAGGGCATGTGAAAGACAACCGATCCATCTCACACATGTTTCTCTCCCTCTCTTTCTCCTCCCCTTCCCCTCTCTATTTAAAATAAATAAATAAAATCTTTAAAAATAATAAAGGTAATTGCAAAATGCAGACATCACCTGTTTTTAAGGACACTTTTCTGTTGTTCAGTTTTCTTTAAATGTTGTCCCCAGAGGTGTTAGGCCCAGACCCTAGCAAGGGTCTCGAGGTAGAATGGCATAGACAGTGCGGGAGGAGGCAGAGGAAGGAGAAATCTTCCAGGTAAAGGTCAGCCTTCAGTTTAAAGGTCAGTTTTAGGCAGCTAAGTTCAAGTCTGCAGGGAGCAGCTGAGTGCTGGAATGAGGGTGCTTCACACCCCAGTCAGGCACACAAAGCCTGGTCCAGCATTCTCCATGTTTAGAGATGATTTTGGTACATTTTAGTTCAGCACCCAAATGATCAATTGTCTTTTCCAGGTAGGCTGTCCATCTCTTAAGCTCAGTCCTAGCCTCTGCCAACTTAGATTTAGTAATAAGACTCTTTATCCCTCCTTCATGCCTGCCTTCCTTAGAGAAGACTTTTTCACCGAGCTCAGACACTTCAGGTTCTGGTCCATCATTGTCTCAACATGAGCACTTGGCCATTGCAACTTTCCCACAATCACTGCCTTCATACCTGCACCTCCCCTACTTCTGAACTACCAAGACTTATAAAGTGCTTAGCCTGTGCATTAGACTTTCCAGAGCTCCACTTTGCTTGTTTCTCTTTGTCATCAGCCCGGGTTTGTGATAACCTTAAACCTCGCTGACACCTCTGAAGCTTCCTGAGCCTTGTCTACTTTTGCAGGGTGGCAGCCCCAACATTTAAGATAGGTTTTAAAAATAACATGATCTGTAATAAACAATTAACATTTTTACTTTGTAATGCTTTACCTTACAAGCATCCAGGGATGCTGTCACTGTTCAAATTGTTTTGGATTTTCCTTTTGGGTCTGGAATATTCTCTGGAAATCTTTCAATAGTAAAAAATCTATGTTGGTGGACAGGCATAATTTTTAGAGCAGAAATTAAACTTTGAGTCCAGTATGGTGAATAAAGTTGGTAATCAAATGGATCAGATGTACAACAATGGTATATAAACAATAAAACAAAATATATTATGGCATACTAATATGCCCTTAGTCCTCATTGTAAGAGGAACACCAGTCCAGGGTCCATGATTTAGAGGGCCCTGCATATATTATAGACATCTAAAAAAACAAAGACTGCATGGAACATGTATCTCGCAGTTTAGTGTCCAGCACTGGTACAGTGCCACTCGTATTCTTAAAGCATCTGCCTTCATGAGTAGCCACATTCAGGCCTGGGGAAATTATTTCTCAGCAATTCCTGCACAACACCCCAGATAAGCAACTTTCAGCTGGTGTGCCATGGCACACTGGTGTGGCACGAGAATTTTTAAAACATGTAATACCTGCCTATTTAGTCAGGAGCACTGACCTCTTTTCCCTCAGTGAAAAACAGTGGCAACAACCAACACAACAATGGTACCGTTTAGAATGAATCAAACTTATACCTAATTTTTTGGCATTTTGGCAAAAAAATATAGGATATTTTTTGGTGTGCCGCAGAATTTTAGTTATTGTGTTATGTGTGCCACAAGATGAGGTTGAAAATCGCTGCCCTAGACATCCTTAAAAAAGAAAACAAATGACTGAATGCTCTGAGCCTAAACCTCTGTGTATCTAAGCCATACACATGCTTAGATAAAATATAAATTAATACTAATGAGGTGCATTTTCCTAGAGTGCTGAATGTAACAGACACTTACTTAAGGAGGTATCATTTTCTAGTTAGTTCCACTGTCTATTTTCACCCTTCATGTTGCAATTTGTAACTGCAGAAGCAGTTCACAAGAATTGCACATAATGGCTGAAAAAGATTTTGCAACATTTAGCAATGTGTATTATTTTAAAATAGATTTATAGGTGTAGATGTACCATTCATGAAGTATGACTAATTCTTTACATTAGCTACTAGACGAATGGTGCTGACTAAAATTGTGAGTAGTTATATTTGTACATATATTTAATAAAGTGTAAAATCTCAAAAAATACAAAAATTCAACTTTAAATGCTTCAAGATTTGCTTGTTTGTTTGTCTGTTTTTAGATTCCATTTATTTTTAGAGAGGAGAAAGGGAGGGAGAAATAAAGGGTGAGAAACATCGATGTGTGGTTGCCTTTTGCACATGGGAACCTGGCCCACAACCCAGGTATGTGCCCTGATGAGGAATCAGACCAGTGACCCGTTGGTTCACAGGCTGGTACTCTATCTAAGCCACACTAGCCATGGCTGACTAAAGTTTTTAATAATAATCAATTAGAATCAATATTCAGTAATTATAATTTGTAATCTGCTACTATTTTAATAGATGATTTTAAAAGTTTAAAAGAAAAGTGACATTTTTGGAAAGTATATAAATAATTGTAATGGTTACTTCACAGTTTTATAAAAATGTATTTCAATTATATATACTTTGATTACAAAGATTTCATCTTTAAATCATTACCATCAATAGAACACAAATAATATAAAAATCTTACTTAGCACAACTTAACCAGCGATTTTTACTGATAGATAGGAAAGAAAAAATCTGAAATAATTAATTTATAAATTGTATATCTTAATTTTTTTACTTATCCAAGTTTGCCAACCCATCAGCCAACTATCCAAACTTAAGCAGTAATAATTCAATTCAGTTGCTGAATCAATATTTTGCTGAAATTCCATCATATAAAAATCATTGCTTTTTGCATGTAGTGTTTTCCCTCTTTTATTATGAAAATGTTCTTGTCATGTGAGAAGGATGGGAGCATATTTTATTTTAACTGTTAGTTTGATTTATAACTTTTAATTCTTTAGACATATTATATGATATGTGGACCTTAGTTTACACTCTTGTTCCAGTTTCTTTGAACGATAGGGATGGGTCTGGAGCTTTCCAATGAATTATAATACTGTTTGGAGTATTGTCCTCACAGTGGTCATATTTCCAAAGATGACCACTGAGGACAGCACTCACCTGCAGGCTTAGAAGCCACTCATTTTCCTGTACAGCAAAACCTCCATATTACTGTCATGTGCTTAAGCATGAACAGTGGATATATGTGTTCCTGAAAGGTAATGTGTACCTTAGACTTCTTGAGTGATTTGCAGGGCTCCCTATATGAAAGACTGCTAGGGATCAATTTTATATTCTAGAGCAAAGATCCTTTTATAAAGCAAGTTATCATCTTTTTAACTTACATGTTTTTGGTAATCTACTGTATACTTACTTAAAACAGTGGTTAAAACCTGAATGCACATTAGGATCATCCGGAGAGGATTTAAAAAATACTGATGTTCTTCTGTTCCACCCCAGGAGATTTTCATCAAATTGTTCTAGAATACAACTCAGGCAGTGGTATTTTCTTAATGTACTCTACATATGCTCATGTATGTGTGTGTTTCCATGCAATTTTACCACACGTATAGATTCATGGGACCACCATGATAATGAGCATACAGAACTGTGTCATAACCAAAGAGCTCCCTTTTGCCATCCTCCCATCTCTGACCCTGACAATCACTAACCTGTTCTCCATCCCTCTAATTTGGTATTTCAAGCATGTCATGTAAATGGGATCATACAATGTGTAACATTTTGAATTTTTTTTTCACTTGGCATAATTTCCTTGAAATTCAGTTAAGTTGTTGCCTCTATCAACTTGTGTAGCATTCCGTGGCATGGATCCACAATGTTTTATTTAATTATTCACCTATTGAAGAATATTTGGGTAATTTCCAAGTTGGGGTTGTGATGAATAAAGCTGCTATAAATGTTCATGTACAGATGTTTGTTTGAACCTCATTGTCATTCCTCTGGCATAAATGACCAAGTGTGGAATTGCCTGGTCATATGGTAAGTGTGTACTTAGTTTTATAAGAAGCTGCCAAACTAGCCCTGGCTGGTAGCACAGTGGATAAGGTGCCAGCCTGTGAACCCAAAGGTCGCAGGTTTGATTCCCAGCCAGGGCAACATAACTAGGTTGCAAGCCAGGTCTCTAGTCAGGTCTGTGCCTGGAGGCAGGTGAAAAGCAACCATACATTGAAAAAAAAGAGCTTCTGGAGGCAAGGATGGCCAGGCCATGCTGTGGGACCTCAACGAAGGCAAGCACCTTTATACACTTGATGGTGGGGACATCATCAATGCCCTGTGCTTTAGCCCTAATCGCTACTGGCTCTGTGCTGCCACTGGCCCCAGCATCAAGATCTGGCACTTGGAGGGCAAGATCATCGTAGATGAATTGAAGCAAGAAGTTATCAGTACCAGCAGCAAGGCAGAGCCACCCCAGTGCACTTCTCTGGCCTGGTCTGCTGATGGCCAGACTCTGTTTGCCGGCTATACCGACAACCTGGTGCGAGTGTGGCAGGTGACCATAGGCACCCGCTAGAAATATCTGACAGACCTTTAAAATTTAAAAAAGAAAAAAAAAAATGGTTTTCTGACTTACACACACAAAAAAAGAAGCTGCCAAACTATCTTCCAAAGTGGCCATACCATTTTACATACCCACCAGTTTCTCCCCATCCTTGCCAGTGTTTGACGGCTTGCTTCATCATCATTATTTTTTGTTGTTGTTAGTCATTCCAATTGGTATGTAGTGATAGTTCATGGTTTTTTTTTTTTTTTAATCTTTTAATTAAATTTGTTGGGGTGATACTGGTTAATAAAATTATACAGGTTTTAGGAGCACAAGACTACATCACATCACCTGCACATTATGTTGTGCATTCACTGCCCCAAGTCAAGTCTCCATTCATCACCATTTCCCCTGATAACCTCTCTCACCTCCCTCCATTCCTCTTTCCCCTGGCAATTACCATACTCTTGCCAGTGTCCATGACTTTTTTTCTTTTTTACTGTTCTTTTTAGTTCAGTGATTTAAATTTACAAATCCCTATCACTAATGATGTTGAACATTTTTTCATGTGCTTCTTATCACCTGTATATCCTCATGGGTAAAATGTACCTGCATGAATTTTGCCCATTTTTAAATGGATTCTTTGCTTGGACCAGATTTTTGAGAGCTCTTTATATTTTCTAGAAACAACCCTTTTGTTGGATATATAATTTGTAAATATTTTCTCACTCTGTAGTTTGTATTTTTATTCTCTTATAAGCATCTTCCACAGAGTAAAAGTTTTAATTTCAATGGATCCAATGTTTCCATTTTTCCTTATATGGAGCATGCTCTTAGCATCAGGTCTAGGAACCCTTCATTTATCCCTAAGTCCTGAATTTTTCTCCTATTTTTTCCTAAAAGACTTATAGTTTAATATTTTATATTTGTCCATGATCCATTTTGCATTAATTTTTGCATAAAGTATAAGGTTTAATCTGAGATTCATTTTTGCCTATGATCATTCAATTGTTTCCAGTATGATTGCTTGAAAAGGCTATTTTATCCCAATTAACTTATTCTTCCATCTTTGTCAAAAGTTGGTTGGGCATATTTATGTGGGTCTATTTCTATTTCTAGGTTCTCTTTTCTACTCCATTGATCTATGTATCTATCCCCCTATCAGCACTAAATTGTCTTGATTATTGTAGTTATATCACCTTAAAATCAGGTGACCTGATTTCTTCTTCTTTTTAAACTTAATATAAATTTAAGTTGCCTCTTAATATAAATTTCAGTGTGCAAGAAATTACCTTCGGAGATTTTGATTTAGTTGACCTGGAATAGAACCCTAGTAGCAGTAATTTATGAAAGTTTCCCAGGTGATTCTGATGTTTAGCCAAGGTTGTGAACTTTGGTTTAAAGCTAGACACACCTTGGAGGATACATGACTCAATTGTCGGCTTGCAAGTGTGAAGAATAGTTGAGGTCTTCTAAGAAAATGGACCATGAAATGAAATTTTTAAAAAGTGAAAGGAGAGAGAAATAGCAATTTCTTAATGGTCCCACTGTCTCCTTTAAATGACAATCAAAGTAGATGGGAGTCTAGGTTTTAAAAAGTATCTCAACTCATTTTGATCAATGAAGCACCAAAAAAAAAAAAAAAAAAAAAAAAGGAAAGAAAGAAAGAAAGAAACAAAACAAACAAAAAGGAAATAATTGTTCTCCAGATACAGAATCCTCACTTGGCCTGAACACACAAAGGACTTAGGTGTAGCCTTAGTCACACCTATTAGAGGCAAATACTCCATAGGTGTGGTGCAATTTAGTAACATGAAGGCATTTCTTTCTCTATGTAGAAGATGACAAAAAGAAGTGCTGAAAGTTTAAAAGATTTTAAAAGGTGGATCAGCTTAACAAAATGTTTTGAATCCTGAGCCCCATTCAGACTCTCAATTGGAATAAAATCAATAATGGCAAGATGTCAGATATATGATCATATTAGCATAGGTTTATACATTTTTAAAAACAGTAGATATGTTTCAATAGAACAGTTTATTTTTTTAACTTTTAAGTTCGTTTTATTATACAGACATATATAAAGTGAAGTCTTCAGGTATATATTTTTGTCAGGAGAAAATATGTAAGGACTTGTTTTACATACTATTCATAATCATTTCAGTGTGTTTAAAGATAAACAAGTAAATATATAAAATATAGATAAAGTAATTGTAGCATATAGAATTAAATAAATGCCTGTTAAAAATATCTTTTTGTGCTTTGACTGGTGGCACAGTGGACAAGGCACTGGCCTGTGAACCCAAAGGTCGCTGGGTCCATTCCCAGCCAGGGCACATAACCAGGTTACAAAACAGGTCTCCAGCCAGAACCTTAGCTGGAGGCAAGTGAAAGGCAATCATATATTGATGCCTCTCTCTTTCTCTGCCTCTCTCCCTACCCCTCTCTCTAAAATTAATAAATAAAATCTTCAAAAAAAAATACTGGAAAGCACCTGTTTAAAAAAATATCCTTTTGCGTATAAATAAAACGAGCTCCTGGTTTTGAAATAATGGCAGGTATTAGTATATTTGTTGTTTTGTTCCTTTCTTTTCTTTTCTGTATTTTTTTTAACTGAACATCCTTTTTGTTGTACCTAAGGGCATCAGTGTTACTACTTTCCTTACAATTCACCTATAATTTATAGTAGCTGTTGGTGAGTATATGATCAAGGGAAGACCTACTGCCTTTAAATGCTGTTGATAGTCTTGCTTGCTCTACAACCAATACATGTTCTTCTCATAACTATAGAAAAGACCAAATGTTTAAAATAATACCAATGCAGAAAAAAAATGTGGTCCGTTTTCTATCTTCCACAGCTTATCAAGTAGCTGGCACTGAAAGCAGCTTAAGGAGGCTGAATATTTGTTAGCAACCACATCTATTCTTCAGAGAGAGCTGCCTTCTGCAGGGGCCACACCACCAGGAACACAAATCTTTTTCTTCAGTTTCTTCCTCTTGTCTTCCTCTTGACCTTTACCTGATGGTATTAATTTACTGTGTTTGATAAAAGGGTGTTCTGTGGAAGGTAACCTTGCAGGTTGACCTGATCATAAATTCCTAACTCAGCAGGTCATGGTGGATAGTCATGCTTGGATCTATAACTCCTTTAGCGAAAGGATTTAAACCAGCCCTGTCCATTGTTCTTATGCATCTAGGTTGACACACCTTTGAAATGCAGGAAGTAATACCCCTTGAAGGGGGTATTAACCCTGCAAGAGAGCACATAATCTTGTTAGCCTGTAGTCCGATCCCCACCTTGCTCTCTCCAGTCTGAAGTTAAGGAGGGAATGTAATGAATAGTAGACACTGCAGCCCTGGTCTGTGTGGCTCATTGGGTTGGAGCATCATCCCCTAGATCAAAAGATCATGGATTTGATTTCCTGTCAGGGCACATACCCAGGTTGTGGGTTGGATCCCAAGTTGGAACATGTATGAGAAGGTGACCAATCAATGTTTCTCTCTCACGTTGATGTCCCCCCCCCGCCACACCCCATCTGAAAGCAATAATAAAATGTCCGCAGGTGATGATTAAAAGTAAAAAGAACCCTGGCCAATGTGGCTTAGTTGTTGGAGCATGGTCCGATAAACTGGAAGGTGGCTGTTTCAATTCTGGGCTCCATCCTGAGTCCAGGATACACATGCCTTGGTTCTGGTTCGGTCCCCAGTTGGGGTGCATACAAGAAGCAACACATTAATGTTTCTCTCCCTCTTTCCCCTTCTTCTCCTTTCTCTACAATCAGTAAGCATGTTCTCAAGTGAGGGGAAAAGGAAGCTGCAGAACTGTTATTCTCAGGAGTATTTAATACCTTGCCTGAAGGAAGTCAGTTTGGCTCAAATGAACTTACTGACATTCTTTACAGGTTTGGACGTTTCCTGTGCTGACACTGTTTTCCGGAATCTCTCGCACAGAGCCACTGCCATTCTCAATTTTATCCCCTTGAAGAATCTAGCCAATCTGACTTGGGAAGCCTGACAAAAGCCCCACAGGTGCAGCTTTAACAAGTGCCTTACATAGTGCTGGTACTGGCCGTGTGTGAGCCGTCTGAGGCTTGCAGCAGCAGAGCTCTGGCTATGATAAAGATGCTCTTAAAATACTCTTGGCTTGGGAATGCAAAATGACAACCAGGGTTGAAAGATCCTTCAGGGAGGGGCTCTCAGACACCCTTCCAGTGTGTCTCCATGGCCACTGTCTCCTCTCTCAACAGCCACTGCAATCCTCTTCCATCAGTTCTCATGGCCTCTGGGAGAACTTGACAACCTCGTTCTACATGCATATCCCTCCTTTCTAGACTTGCTCCCATCACAGCAAGTAAAACAGCAGCATGCTGAGGGCATGCTTCTTGTCCACAATTTTATGCAGAGGGTTCCAGGCTCTGGTCATCCATGAGGCATATGTATTAAAAAAACAATTCTTCACCTTGAGACATCTCATGCTGCCACCTCTTCCTTCCCCTCTTCAGCCCCTGCCCTATGGTCACCTTGCCTGGGTTTTCACTGTCTCTGTGACTTCACCTTGCCACTTCCTTCTCAGCACATGTACCTTTTCCCCTGCTGTGTGAACCTTGCTTCTCTGTGCGGCCCAACCCCCAATCAGTTCTGGGCCTCCCCATTTGCACTCAAGAAATTACAAAGTTAGTTTTTTTGCTTTGTTTTGTTGTTAAAAGGTTTTATTCATTGTTTTTAGAGAAGGGCACAGGGGGAGAAAGAAAGGGAGAGAGACATCAATGTATGGTTGCCTTTCACCAGCCTCCAGCTAAGGACCTGGCTGGAGACCTGGCTTGCAACCTGGTTATGTGCCCTGGCTGGGAATTGAATCAGTGCCCTTTGGGTTTGCAGGGCAGCACCTATTCACTGTGCCACCAGCCAGGGCTAAAAAGTTGTTTTTATGAGCACAGCAATGATAAGACTAAAAATTGGTGCTAGATTTCCACAGCCAGAGATTCTGTAAACTGAGGTATAGCTGTGGTGTCTATTGTGGCCTTGTCACTTGCAGACCCAACCGAGTGCTACACGCTACCTGGGTTTATCTGCCACCCTAACTTCACTGGAAGCCCTTTAAGAGTAGAGACCATGTTTTCTATTTTTCTCCACATTTTGTATAAGCCTCTTGGAGAACTGGCAAGGATTTTAGAGATTCAGTAAGAAGGGAATATGCTATAAAGAAAAGAATAAGGGCCATGAAGTTTGGGTAGGTAGAATAATAGTCCCACAAAGATTTCTACATCCTAAATCCTGGAACCTATGAATATGTTAGGTTACTTCAAAAGGGAGAATTAAGGTTTCAGATGGAATTAAGGTAGTTAATTGGCTGACCTGAAGGTAGGGAATTACCCAATATAATCATGAGGATTCTTAAAGATGAAGAAGGGAGGCAGAAGATTCAATATCAAAGTCATAGATGAGAGAAAAATGTGACCAGCCATTGATGCCTTTAAAGATGGAAGGGCCCATGGACCAAGGAGTGTGGTGGGCAGCCTCTAGAAGAAGAAAAGAGCAAGAAAGTAGGTTTCACTCTAGAGTATCCAGAAAGGAGTGTGGCTCTGCTGACACCTTGGTTTTAGCCCACAGAAAGCAAGTGGACTTTTTCTTCTACTTAAAAAAAAAAAAAGATATTTTATTTCTTTATTTTTAGAGAGAGGGGATGGGAGGGGGAAGGAGAGAGAGAGAAACATCAATGTGTGTGGTTGCCTCTCACACACCCCCAACTGGGGACTTGGCCCGCAACCCAGGCATGTGCTCTGACCAGGAATAAAACCAGCAACCCTTTTGTTCACAGGCCAGTGCTCAATCCACTGAGTCATACCAGCCAGGGCCCAAGTGGACTTCTGATCTACAGAACTGTAAGACAAAAAATTTTGGTTGTTTGAAGGCACAAAGTCTATGTAATTGATTATAGTGCAATAGGAAATGAGTACAGAGTCTGATAATCTCTTCACTGCCACTTACTAGCTTTACATGAATTTTTGAAAAGTACTTGACCACCTCATCTTTAAAATAGGTATAATGACACAGATTTTGATGGATTCATACTAGGATTCAATGAGACAACAGTACGGGAACTTCTAATACAATACTCAGCACATTGTTGGTGCTTAAACATTAACTTTTTTTTTTTTTAAAGATTTTATTTATTATTTCCAGACAGAGGGGAAGGGAGAGAGGGAAAAAGATATCAATGTATGGTTGTCTTTCACCTGCCTCCAGCCATAGACCTGGCTGGAGACCTGGCTTGCAACTTGGTCATGTGCTCTGGCTGGGGAATTGAACCAGTGACCTTTGGGTTCACAGACCGACTCCTATCCACTGTACTACCAGCCAGGGTCTTAAACATTAACTTTCTAAAATAGATGATCAATCCTAACTTTTACTTGATCAAGAGATTTCTAATAGAATATCCTTCATTAATGGTGAGTCAGTTTTTCTTGACTATCCTGAACGACAGGGAGCTCACTCCATTCCTTTGGTTTTCAAAGTTATAATTGTTAACAACACTCTTTGCTATAGTTTTTATTACTCGTTTTATTCTGTCATTTGGAGTTAATCACAATACTAGTCACAGGACCCTGCTAACCTAGAAAGTACTTTGGTGAAAGTTAGAAAAAAAGGTTCCTACTTTTCAGGAGACTTTACTTTTTTTGTTGTTGGGAATTTGTTATAATGTACCATTTTGTAGCACAACATGTTTGCTGCCACCAATCAGAAAATTGTTGCCCTGGAGGTAGAAATCTATGACATCTGGGAGGTGAATGGGAATTTGAGCAACTGACTAACCCATCTGAGTGGATTTCCACACAGCCCTTCTGCAGTCTGCCACTTACACGTTTAAACCGCCCTTCGGTGACCACTGATGTACACAGTGCTTTACATTTACACACGTCTTCCCCAAAGTGATCTAATTTCCTCTTCACAATAATTTGTATAACAGCTAAATAGAAATACCTTAATTTTATAGATGGGGCAACAGAGGTTCAAATTCTCTAACAAATGCCAAAGATCACATAGCAATGTAGTAGGAACCTTTCTGAATTCCAACTTTCACCTAATATCCTATTTGTTTATTTCATATCATTTGTGCTATTAAGAGGGTATTGCCATGATTTCAGACAAGTCATTGATTAAAAAAAAATCTTGTGCTTTCCAACTTGGGTCCCGTGTAATAGAAGGGTGGTGAGAAGGAGGGCTGTTCTACCATCAACGAGGTCATGACCAGAGAGTACACCATCAACATCCACAAGCACATCCATGGAGTAGGTTTTAAGAAGTGTGCCCGTCCGGCACTGAAAGAGATCCGGAAATTTGCAATGAAGGGGGTGGGAACTCCAGATGTGCTCATTGACGCCAGGTGCAACCAAGCCGTCTGGACCAAAGGAATAAGGAATGTCCTATACTGCATAGGAGAATAGTTGTCCAGAAAACGTAATGGGGATGAAGATTCACCAAACAAGCTCTATACATTGGCCACCTATGCACTGTTATCACTTTCAAAAATTTACAAACAGTTAATATGGATGAAAACTAACTGCTGATTGTCAAATAAAGTCATAAAACTGCCAAAAAATGAAAATCTTGCTAAAAGTCAGGACCATTGGAGAAAGAAGGGGATTCTATTGAATGGCTGCTTGATTCCATAGATTTATTTGTTATACTCCTACCGCCTTGAGGAAAAATCATTATATCTATTTTAAAGATTGGGAAATAGACCCAGATGGGTTAGTAAGTTGTTCAAATTCCCCCAGCCAGTAAATAGTAAGTGCAGATAGCCTTTACACCCAGTTATTTTATTTTATTTTATATATTTTATAAAGGAAGAAATGGAAGGAAAAAGGGAGAGAAGCATCAATGTGAGAGAGTAACATTGGTGTGAGAGAGAAACATCAATTGGTTGCCTCTCACATATGCCCCTACCAGAGGCTGAACCCACAATCTAGGCATATGCCCTGATTGGGAATTGAACCAGTGATCTTTGGCTTTGTATACTGACACCCAACCAACTGAGCCACACTGAGCAGGGTTACACCTAGTTCTTTCTGAATTCTGGGCCCCTGTTTTTCTTCTCTATACCCTGACATATCTCACAAGGCAAGCCTCAAATAATTCTGGATTTTGGACTTTCTCTTATTTCTTATAGGTCAATATCCTATTTTTCTTGTGTTGGATTATTTCTTTACTTCTCCTTTTCTTTAATATCTTTTTAAAAATCAAAGTAGGGTGTGCAAATGAAACTATTTCTTTAGGTCCCCTGTATACCTTCTATTTTGGTGATCATTTGCTATTTTGAAATCAGAATTGCTCTCTTGAATACTTCCCAAGAGCCTTTTCCCATTTAGTGAAGTACTTGCTGATTAATTGATAGTAGGCACTCAATGAATATTTTTAGAATTTAATTTAGGGATTCCCAGGGAGCTAGCATACTTGATAAACTTTATAGTCACTGGAATTTTAATTATATCATTGCTTTCATTTGAGAATTCATTTTATTTTTAGCTGAAATAACTTTATTTTTAACATATGACACAAAGATTTAGGTTTTGTATGTTTGCTTGTGCTTTCCTCTTTTAAACAAATATGACTGTACACTAATTTTATCTTATTTAAAGAGTATTTATTCATTTATTTTTAGAGAGAGGGGAAGAGAGGGAGAAAGAGAGGGGGAGAAATATCAGTGTGTGGTTGCCTGTCCTGCCGCCCCAACTGGGGACCTGGCCGAAACATAGGCATGTGCCCTGTGGTTGGTCAACCTACCAAGCCACACCAGCCAGGGCTTGCTTGTGCTTTCTTTAGTGACACTTTTTAAATCACAAAAGATTTGCAATTCATGATGGCTTTCAGAATTAATACCTGCTAAATGTTTAATATTTTTAATAATCACAGAGCAAATGCCTGCAAACAAACAAAACCATCCATGCATATACTGTAGAGAACACTTCAGAAATGCATAAACTTAAAAAATGTGGACCATCTGCAGTTCCTATCTAAATGAGTTACAAAAAAGTGCACTTCAGCAAAGCAAAACTAACACCCAGAACATGGACATTTATTACAAAAAGAAACAAAAAATCCTAGTGGAAAAATGGAAGAAAGCCATGAACAGATAGTCCTGTTTCTCAAAGATGAAACACAAATAAGCAATGAATAAGAGGCCCAATTTCATCAATAATCAGGGAGTACAAGTTGAAACAAGTAAATACACTTTTAAAAGATTTATTTTATTTTATTTTTTATTTTTAGAAAGAGGAGAAAGGATGGAGAAAGAAAGAGGGGGAAACATCCATGTCTTCAAATGGGGACCTGGCCTGCACCCCAGGCTTGTGCCCTGACTGGGAATCCACCAGGGCCAACACTCAATCCACTGAGCCACCTCAGTCAGGGCAAAATATAATCTTTTACTTATCAGAGGAACAAACTGATTGAATCCAACATTGATGGTGATGTAAAGATGTGAGTGCTCTTAACTGCTTTTCTGAATGTACATTTTTGTAGCTACTCCACAGTAGTTTTGGCAGTACAGTTTTAGAATGAAAACGTATACAATCTATGACTCAGTAAGTCCCTGTCTGTTTCTGCCTAAGAGGTGTGTTTGCGTGTTGCCAGTGTGGAAGTGCAAGTACGGCTCACTGCAGCAGTGCTGGTAGCAGGCAAAGCCGGAAATGGCAGCATTGGAATAAACACACCTCAGGATAGCCAGGCTGTGCAGCACACACCAGGAAATGGGGCAGGTCTATGCACACCAATGTGGAAAGGTCTTTAAAAGATATTGTTAGATGACAAAAATACAATTTGCACAACAAGAAGTAAAATACAACATGGTTTTCATATAAAATCAACCCTTCCTACATATAAAAACATAGAGAAATAGACACAGACACATGCACAGGTTTAAATGCCAAGTAAAGATACATTTGGATACATATACAATTGGTGACTAATTTCCTCTAGAAAGAGAACTTGTATCTTGAATGGTGCCAAGGGAAACTTTATCTTGTACATTTGACATATTTTAAAAAATGAGAATATATTCATGTTTTACTTTTAAAAAGTAAATATTTTTAAAAGTATAATTCTATGTCAGAAGACATAGAAAAAGGAAAATAACTCTAACTCTTCCATATGAAGAATATATTTTAAAGTCCTGTTTTCCTCCACTCGTGTAACATATATATCATAAAATAAGGGAATTAAGAGCAGAGATAGCTTTAGTGATTAATGCACCTCCTCCTCGCCTTCATTTTACAGAGTAAATAAAGTCAAAGGGTGAAGTGTTTAAATCAAAACTATGTGGCTAGGTAGCAAAGACGTCAACGTTAGAATTGGGAACTGTGGGTTCAATTTAACAGGGATAAATATGTCTGAAATTTTAGAGCTGAAGTGCTCATTTGTTTTCACTGAACATCTGACAATTACTTCCCTTTCTTTTTCTTTTTTTAAATTTTATTATTTTTAGAAAGAGGGGAAGGGAGAGAGGCAGAGAGGGAAAGAGACATCAATGTATGGTTGCGTTTCACCTGCCTCCAGCCACAGACCTGACTGGAGACCTGGTTTGCAACCTGGTTATGTGCCCTGGCTGGGGAATCGAACCTGCGACATTTGGGTTCGCAGGCCGGCGCCTTAACCACTGTGCTACCAACCAGGGCGTACTTCCCTTTCTTTTGGTAACAGAAACCCCTGTGTGTCCTTGTAAAATTACTGCGGCCCTACATCCCTGCTTTCAGTCAGTGCGCGTGCGACACAGACTTGGCAGATCGGAGCATCACAACAGTTGAGAGATTCAGAGATGGGCGCATGACCTATCCAGAGCCAATGAGACTCAGTTCTGAGGTTTCTGTTGGGAGGATAGAATCAGCAGAGGGTAAAACATTGGCAGAAATTGCCTGCTGCTGCCTTGCCATCTTAGGGAGCATTGCAAGAGAATGGAGCCTCACAGGAAGAATGTGAAGTCTGGTGAAGGCAAAGATCAATTCTGAAAACATTGAGATCCTGGGTCTAGATGCATCTCAAGTGCAAGGACTCTTGAATTTTTCAGGGATCTAATTAGTTATGCAAACCAATTAATCTCTGCCTTAAAAATATTTTAACTATATTTTAATGGGATCTCTGTTATTTGCAACCCAAAGAAACAATAAAAACGTGTCTCAGAGGACCCTAGTATGAAACAGCCTGGTGCAGCTCAATCCACCCAAGGTGTGGGAGATGAGTCAGCACTGGGATCCCCACAGTCCCCTCCCCACTTCTTTCCTCCAAGCCACGTGGCAAACTCTCCCCACACATCTCCAGTCCTCTCTGCCCTCCCTCCGCTGGAGCCCAGGGATGAATGAGCGAGACCACTTGTGAAAGAGGCTCAGTAGGAAGACACCTGGACTCTCTTCCAAGGAAGCTCCCCCCAGCAGAATGTCCCGCATGGGTATGCCTTCTCTCAAGAAGGGCATGGAGCTGTTACTCAGGAAGAAATTGTTCGTGCTTATGACACCACCAAGAAGAAATCAAGGCAGAAATGAGTCCAAATCAAGGAAGAAATAAGAGCTCAGTTTTCCTGATTGATCCTAGGAAAGTGATGCGGTTGGCTGAACCCATTCACGGTAACACATCTTGGTCAGAAGGGACTGGTGTCA
Organism: Noctilio leporinus; assembly: GCA_004026585.1. NCBI lineage: Eukaryota > Metazoa > Chordata > Mammalia > Chiroptera > Noctilionidae > Noctilio > Noctilio leporinus. The sequence continues at coordinate 131,918 of PVIW01002983.1, read as the reverse complement.
GCAGCCGAAACATGGGAAAACACATTTCTGTGGCCTTAGCCAACCAGTTTGTTAGCTACATATTCCTGTGTAAAGCTGGGGTCTGTACCACAGGGGAAGCCATGTCTCCCACCCAATTTGTTTGCAGTGCTTGGCCTACCCTTTGTTTACCTTGTGATGAAGCATTCAACTGCGCTCTGTGAAGTGTGAAATTAAAAACATTATGTCTCAAAAAACAAACAAACAAAAAAACATGCTTTAAAAAGCTTCTTGATAAGTACAGGATTGAGGAGACATGCCCTAATAGCCATTCCTGTGGAAAAGACTCTTAGTAGAAATTCTTAGTTATATTAAGTTGAAATTTGATTCCCTGAAATACATAGCAATAGGTTTTAGTTCTACAACAAGGAACTAAATGAAATAATGTAAATTTACTTCTTTATGGCAGGGATATTTTTAACTTCTAGAAATAGCTGAGGGTAGGCTTCATCTACACTGCACTGGATCTTAGGAGGAACGTGGCTGAGATGGTGGGTGGGTGGGGAATCTTGAAATCACATGTATTGAAGGAATGGAAGTTTACACACAAAAAGTGAAGGCTTAGAAGAGAGAGAGAAGCAAAGGAGACTTTGGGTGGTGAGCATGCAGTAGAATATACAGGTGTTGTATTATAAAGTTTTATACCTGAAATGTATGTTATTAACCAGTGTTACCCCAATCAATTTAATTTTTAAAAATAGAGAGAGAAAAAAGCATGTTTTCATAGACTTGACTGTCAGTTGTAAGAAAATACATTTTACTGCAACATTTTCTTTTCTTTGTCAGAACTAGGAATATTGGTTAAGAGCTTTAGAAAGGCAGATCTTAACTCAATATGAGCAAAATTGTTAACCCATGTGTTTTCTTCAGTGTCTGTCATGAATTACATATGAGCCCTAAATAACAGTTATTATTTCAGGAAAACCAGTGGACACAAAAATGTTTGACTCCCTCCCCCAGTTCATGCCTGAAAGCTATGTTTGTACAGCATTGTATCTGTATGGCCTGGGACAATGTTGGTAAAGGCATTATCTTTAACATGTGCATATGTCCAATAGGGCATATGTTCAATAAAGGTATGAATAAAGTGATAGGTGGTTTTTAAAATCTATCTTCTCACTTCAAAACAGTGTTTTGTCTGTCTTAAGACTGGGTAAATGCTTATCTAAATGACTGCAGTTAGCAAAATATTAATTTATATTTTTAAGCTACAATGATAAACACATGGCAGGAATTGACCTCTATCTTCCAAGGATAATTTAAATGTGGCCTTAGTTTTTATACACTTTGTATAATTGATTCCTACATCCTGTCACACTGTGTCCTATCGATGTGCTTAGTTTCCCTAATAAAGCATTCAAAGAGAAGACTACGTCTTATGAAACTCCGTATGAAAATACTACCAGTTTTAGCCATCTCAATAGGGTGAGAAAAAGAAATAGAAATGTAAGGATTAGAAAGGAGGACATAAACTATAGTTTTTAAAAGAAGGTGGTATGATTATATACTTAGAAATCTCAAAATAACCTATATGCAAATAAATAAAATTAATAATACAAAGACTGCTACATATAAGACAGGTTGCTTTCAAAAGTAAAGTGCAATAAATAAGACATAATGTAAAAAAAAATAATGTATATGGAATAAATCTAATAAAAATGATTAAGTCATTCATATAGACAATGATAAAACTTTATTAAAAATCTTGATATTTGAATACATAGAAATACCATATTCATCAAGCAAAAGACTCCATATATAAAGATTTCAGTTCACCACGAAGTGAGAATTTCTCCACAAATTAAGAAATAGACTTAATGTAATTCTAGTTAAACTCGGTGGAGGTTTTCATGGACCCCCAAAACTGGTTTTAAAATATATATGAAAGAAGAAAGTCCCAGATTAGCCAAGATGCTCTTGAAAAACTCCATGGTGGAACATGCCCTATCGGATACAAAGACTTGTAATACATGTATTGTAACTGCAACATTGTGGCATTGGCCCAGGGTAGACAGACTGACCAGTGGAGTAAAATAGTCGGATTGGAACAGATCAATGCAAAAGCAAGAATCTTTATATATGACAGCTGGATTAGTGAGGAAAAGGCAGAAAGGGATAATAAAAGGTTTTGGAATATCTGATAATCCATATGGGGGAAAAATGAAACCTGAATTCTATCTCATACCAGACTCAGGAATTAATTTCAGATGAGACAAGTACTTTAGTATAAAACCAAACTTTAAAAAGTTTTATGCAACCAAGATGTCCTTCAGTAGGTGAAATATATGAACAACTGCAGTGCACCCATACAATGGAATATCATTCAGTGATGAATGAGTTGTCAAGTCATGGAAAACATGAAGGAATCTTTATAGCATATTGCTAAGTGAAAATGACATATCTGAAAAGATTACATAGTGTATTTATATAACATTCTGAAGTAGTCAAAACTACCAAAGCAGAGATGAGGGAGAAGCATGGAAGGAGGGATGAAGAAGTAGAACACAGAATACATTTAGAACAGTGAAACTATACTGTTTGATACAGTGATGATGGATTCATATCATTGTATGTTTGTCAAAACCCATAGAATATACAACACAAAGAGTGAACTCTAATGTGTACTATGAACTTTAGTTAACAATAACATAGAAATATTGGCTTATCAATTCTAACAACCATACCATGCTAATAAAAGATGTAAATAATAGAGGAAACTGTGGAGGTGGAGTATGTAGTAAATCTTTGTACTTTCTAATCAATTTTTCTGTAAACCTAAAACTGCTCAAAAAATAAATTATTACTTTTTTTTAAATTAGGGAACAATAGAGAATAGGTTTATCTGTGAATTTCAGGTAAGGTATATTTCTTAAGTGAGATACAACAATAAAGATAAATTATGAATAAGTGTGGCTAAATTTAAATTAAAAGGGTTAATTTAAAAACATTGTAAGGAGAGTGAAACATAAGCTATCAGTTGGAGAATATATTTGCTACAATTATGACTGATAAATGTTTAGTACTGGCACCCAGAACATATATAATATGCTCAAAAAATAAAAATGAAATAGATAAAACACAAAAATTATATATGGAGAAGCAAAAGGCATGAATAGATATTCCAGAAAAGAGGATGCATGAATTGCACCCAAATGAATGAAAACATGCTCAACTTCATTACTAATAAGACAAAATAATAAAAGTAACTTCCTCTCACCAGTTCGACAAAAAAAAAAATTAAGAAGGCTGTCAATATAAAGTGTGATAGTACAACTACTTTGGGAAACTCCTTGGCTTTCCCTTAGGGTGTTGAATGTGCATTACGTTTATGAGCCAGCAATATTCACTCCTAAGTCTGCACCACAGGGAAATTCTTATTGTGTTTATCAGAGGTCAAGCATATTCATAACAGCATTTTATGTTAGAATTCTTAAAAGCAAAACCCTGAAATAAATTGTTTTTAGATGTCAAATGGAATAGATAATTATTATATAAATTGTGGTACATTTTAGGCAAATGAGTACTATACAATAATAAAAATGAAAAAGCTGTTTTAACACATTTCTAAATGAATGAATCTCAAAAATATTATTGAGTGAAAAAACCCACAAGAATGAGGGGATTCTTATATAATGGTTAAAACGAGCTAAACCTAACAATACATGTTTAGAGATATATACATGTGTGGTAAAGCTACAAACAGAAGCAAATGCATACTTAATATATCATTCAAATAATTGCTAACTTTGTGAGACGGTGATGTACTGAAAAGGGTCAGCTAGGGCTTATTAAGGCAAATATTCTCTTCATTTATTCCCTGAAAGAATCTGGAAAAACCATGTATTTGCTTCTATATTGAAAATGTTTATTATAAGTTGAAATAGTTACAAAGTTCTTGCATGTTATAAATATTGACATTTAAAAATGATTCTGTGATACATTGCTTTTAAAAGTCTTTAATAGAACACATTATAAATTTTGCTACTGTCACCAACCAGCTACTTAGAACATACACAAACAAGCTTTTTCACATTAAAATATGTAAATCTTGAATCATATTTCTATTCTATTTTGTTTACATACTTTTGCCCTTATACATTGTTACACTTGAAACTGACCTATTGGTTACCCTATCATACTTATCCAAAACAAAATATGCATGTAAACATAGTTCTTAACAGTTACCTAATTTTCTTAAGTCATAAGGCTCTAAGATTTAGAAATAATTCTTCTAGATTGAACTATCTTTATTTATTTTTAAATATATTTTCATTTAATTATTGAGGTTACATTGTAACCAAGTTACATAGGTTTCAAGTGTACAGTTCTATAATACATCAATTGTATATTGTATTGTGTGACAAGCACCCAAAGTCTAGTGTCCTTCCATCATCATGCATCTACCCATGACCCTCTTCTACTGTCTTCATCTCTCTTGCCCTCTTATAATCACCATATATCACCATCCTGGTATCTGTGTCTATGAGGGTTTTTTCTTAATCTTTTCATCTATTTCACCTAGTCCCACAACCCTCCTCCTCTTTGACAGCTGTCAGTCTGTTCTTTGTATCTATCAGTTTATTTCTATTTTGTTCATTTGTTTATTTAGTTCATTAGACTCCACATATAAGTGACATTATATGGTGTTTGTCTTTCTCTGATTGGCTTATCTAAGCATAATACCCTTTAGGTCCATTCATGCTGCCACAAAGTGTAAGATTTCCTTCTTTTTCACGACTGAGTAGTATTCTATTATGTAAATGCACTACAGCTTTTTTCATCCACTCACCTATTGATGGTCATTTGGGCTGCTTCCAAATCTTGGCTCACAGTGTAAATAACACTGTGATGAGTATATGAAATTTGTCCAGAAGGCATCCAGCCATGTAATATAAAAAATAGAGACATTTACTGAAGAAGATACAAGATACAAGAAACATTGTACATAGGACAATGATGCCTCAGTCTCCTTCAAAGTAGACACCTTGGAACCACAAACAGTTCTCCCAATTGCCATCAGTGGCTTCATCATATTTTCCTGAATCTCATCAATAATGTGAAATCTCTTCCCTTTCAGAGATGATTTTAGTTTTGGAAAAAGCCAGAAGTCTCAAGGCACCAAATCTGGGCTGTAGGGCAGCTGAGTCACCTGGGTGGTTTGACATTTTGCCAAAAAACCCTGTGTGAGACGTGGTGCATGAGGGGACATGTTGTCATGATGAAGCTGCCAATCACCATTTGCCCGTAGTTGTGGCTTTCTGAATCATCCAAATAGTTTCCATGGAGGGATGTTCAAGCTAAATGCAAAATTTGATGCAGATTTGTTGCTCTACTTGCTTAGTCACTTTGAATTGACGGCCACACAATACATTAGCTCACTCAACAGTGTCTGCCACCCTCACAGACTAGTACAGTGAAGTTATTGTTTATGGATGCACATTCCAGTCCATTCTCTTTAGCTGCTAGGTTACATCAATGTCGCACAAACAGTTCTTGTTATATTAACAATGGCTGTACTTTTTCTGGACAGACCTCATAGAGGTACATATATATTTTTTGAATCAGTGTTTCAGGTTTCTTTGGATATATTCCCAAAAGTGAAATCACTGTATCATAAGGAAGTTCCATTTTTAATTTTTTGAGGTTATCTCCACACCATTTTCCACAGTGGCTACACCAGTCTACATTCCCACCAACAGAGCACTAGGGTTCCCTTTTCCCTACAACCTCGCCAGCACTTGTTTATTGATTTGTTAACGATGACCATTCTGATGGGTGTGAGGTGATATCTCATTGTGGCTTTGATCTGCATCTCTCTGATGGCTAGTGATATTGAGCATCCTTTCATATACCTATAGGCCACTTGTTTGTCCTCCTTGAAGAAGTGTCAATTCAGATCCTTTGTCCATTTTTTAATTTGGTTGTTTGTCTTCCTGGTGTTGAGTTGTATGAGTTCTTTATATATTTTGGAGATTAAACCCTTATCCAATGTATCATTGTCAAATATGTTCTCTCACACAGTAAGTTCTGTTTTCATTTTGATAATGGTTTCTTTAGCTTTATATAAACTTTTTAATTTAATGTACTCCTATTTGTTAATTTTTTCTTTTATTTCCCTTGCCCTAGGATATATATAGGTAAAAATATTTCTACATGGGATTTCCAAAATTTTACTATGTTTTCCACTAGGACCATTATGGTATTTGACTTATATTTAAGTCTTTTATCCAGTTTGAGTTTGTTCTGGTATATGGTATAAGTTGGTGGTCTAGTTTCATTATTATTATTATTTTTTGCATGTACTAGTCCAGTTCTCCCAACACCATTTATTGAAGAGACTGTTTTTATGCCATTATATGCCCATGCCCACTTTGTTGAATATTGACCATAGAGACATGGGTTTATTTCTGGGCTCTCTATTCTATTTCATTGATCTATGTGTCTATTCTTATGCCAGTACCAGACTGTCTTGATTATAGTGGCCTTGTAGTATAGTTTAATATCAGGTATTATGATTCCTCCAACTTTGTTCTTTCTTAGGATTGTTGAGGCTATTTGGTATATTTTTTGGTTTCATAGAGTACATTTTTGGAATTAAAAAAAAAGATCTTATTTATTATTTTTAGAGATGGGGGAAGGGAGGGAAGCAGAGAGGAAGAGAAACATCAATGTATGGTTGCCTTTCACCTGCCTCCAGCTATGGACCTGGCTGGAGATCTGGCTTGCAACCTGATTATATGCCCTGACTAGGGAATCAAACCAGTGACCTTTGGGTTAGTAGGCTGGTGCCTATCCACTGAGCCACACCAGCCAGGACAAATTTTTGGAATATTTGTTCCAGATCTGTGAAAATTGCCATTGGTATTTTAATAGGAATTGCATGGAATCTATTGATTGCTTTGGGTAGTATGGACAGTTTAATGATGTTAATTCTTCCAATTCACAAACATGGTATATGCTTCAATTTATTTGTATTTTCCTCAATTTCTTTCTTCAGTGTTCTATAGTTTTCTGAGTATAGATCTTTTACATCCTTGGTTAAATTTATTCCTAGATACTTTTTGTGCCCCTTCCCCTTTCATTCTTTTTTTTTTTATGTCCTACTTGGGTAATTTTGTTCCCACCCATTAATTTGATTCTTGACTTTATCTCTATAAATTATTCTTCATTTCAGTTAATGCACTCATTTCTGACTTGTACTTTTTTATGGTTTCCATGTTCTTTTTTATGCTGTTGAAGTTCTCTTTAAGTTCAACAACTCTTCTGCTAAGTTCATTCAGCATCTCTATAACCAGTGTTTTGAACTCTGCATCCAGTGTAATGCTTGTCTCTGTTTCATTTTAATTTTTTTTATTTTAATTTTATTGTTGTTGTATACATTTTTTTTTCCTGGAATTTTGTTCTATTCTTTCATTTGGGATCTGCTTCTTTGTTTCTGTATTTTGGCAGCCTCCCTGTGGTTTATTAAAAAATTTTTTTTTTAATATTTATTTATTTATTTATTTAAGAGGGGAAGGGAGGGAGAAGGAGAAGGAGAGAAATATCAGTCAGTTGCACCTAGTTCACCCCCTGACCTGAGTCCAAACCTTCAATGTAGGCATGTGCCCTCATGGGAATCAAACCAGTGACCTTTTGCTTTGTGGGATAGTGCCCTACCAACTGAGCCACGCTGGTCTTCCTGTGTTTGTTTCTGTGTAAAGATAGAGCTTCTATGTCTCCCAGGTTTGGTAGAGTGGCCTAATGTAGATGTCCTGAAGGGCCCAGTGGCACTGCTCCCTGATCAACCAACAGAGGCACTCGAATTGCATGCTTTCTTTGTGTGGGCTGTGTACAGCCTACATTTGTATTTTCCTCTTGATTGCTGTTGGCATGATAATGGGAGATATTTACCCTCAGGCTGATTCACTGTATGGACTGGCTGTGACCACAGATCACCACAAAGGATCAGATGTGCAGGGGCCCACCCCACAGAGCAAGACTTACTTCAGCAGGGCTTTGTTGCTTTTCTTGGAGATGGACAACTGACAGTGCCTGCTAAATTGCAGAAATGGCACAATAGGAGTATAGGAAAAGAACCAAAGCAATAGATGCAAATACCGATTTTGGTTCTATAAATAACAGACTGTATAATCAGCATTTAGGTAATGTGCTGACTGAAGGTCACACAGGCCCTGAACAACAAGCTCGATCATGAGGAATTTAGTGAAAAAAGAAGACACAGTCATGAGTCCCTCTGGTAGCATTGATTGCCAGGAAACCATCCATCCATTCATTCTGAAATATTGTTGAACTTGGTACTTTCACTGGGCCTGGGTGCAGAATAGAGAGTGAAGAGTAAGGTAAAAAATATAAGAATTGAGGGATATTCCAAGGGGCTTCCAAGCCGGAATATAAGGTCTGGAGTAAAGGATTATTGCTATGGAGCTCTAGGCAGCCAAAGGTGACTGTGGCCTCAGCCACAATGCCCATGGTAGGGTAGGGGTGGAGGCTGGAGAGGGCAGGGGCCAAGCATCTCAGGATGCCAGAGTCCCCTGGGGTGTTTGTCAGGGTCTCTGACTCTCCTCCCGCTCTCCTCTCTTCTCCTCTTCTCTCTCTCTCTGCTGTAGCCTACTAGAAAATCCTGGCAGCATAAGCAGTTAGGATGTTGCCTATCTCTGTATTCTCCAATATTATCTTCAATCACACTTTATTATATAGGATCCTTCTTTGGCAAGAATGACTGCGTATTTGGAACACAGCCAAAGAAGCAGGAAGTAAAAGTTAAAAAAAAAAAAAAAAAAAAAAAAAGCCTCTGACTATCCAAGATAGCACAGCTTTACTTACAATTGAAGTACTTCACTTCTTTAAGAACTCCTTCGGCACTCAGCTTTCAAAGCCTAGTGGTTCTACAGCAATCATAGAGTGCCCCAGATCACAGAAGAACCAAAATAGCAGGCAAGACAGTGACAGTTGAAATATGAGAGCCAAAGAGGAGACTGAAAACTAGGAAAGTAGACACAGTAATGGAGAAAGTTTACCCCTTTGGCTGTAGTTTAGTGCAAGGACAAATTCTTGACATGTTAATGAACTCCCAGGCATCACTATTGCAGGATGGTTCTTGTTTGAAAAATGACCAACTCATCACTAAAAATTCAGTTAAGTGTATTAACTCTATTTAAGTATGCAAGGACATATTTTAGGAAGATCTACTTCCTAAATGACCAAAATAAAGTATTAGCCCTGGCTGGGTGGCTCAGTTGGTTGGAGCATCAGCCCCATACAACAAAAGGTTGCAGGTTGGACACCCCCATCCTCCCACACCACAACATCAGGGCATAAATGTAGCTTGTGGATTTGATCCCTAGTCTGGGCATGAACAGGAGACAAATGATTGATCTCTTTTTCTCTCTCTCTTTCTTTTTGCATTTCTTTCTCTATAAAACCAAGAAAAATATCATCAGGTGAGGATCAAAAAATAACAATAAAATAAAATGTTAGTTCTTAAAGGGTAAGTTTTAGCTAACAGTTAATATTTTTTTGAATAATTACTTTGTGATAGGTTATTTTATATATATATTTTTTCTTCAGTTCTTATACCAACCCCAAGAGATCATAATCCTTATTCCCACTTTATAGAGGAGAAAATTGAGGTTTGAGGAAGTTAATTGATTTTCTCAGAGTTACAATACCAGTCAGTAAAAGTCAGTATTAGTTTTCAGATCCAGTTTTGTTTTGTTTTGAAGGCTGAGTTCTGTGTATTTTCATTATCTGTTCCTCTTCTAGGTTTTAGGCTCCAGTCCTGACCACTCAGAAGTTGTACAAAATCATATTTATAAATATTTTTCTGAGTATTTTTAGTTAATGGAGTTTTGTTTGCAAGCCTTATTTCTGCATTCAGTTATCAGTGACTAAATTCTGCTTAGCATTTCTCATAACTTTTCTTTCTGAGGTTGGTATATTATCTTGGATTCTTTTGCTTTTTAGGCATCAGCATCTCCTTGGTGTGTGCACATAAGTTAGGATGCTGAGCTGATTTGTGTTGATTTATCTTGAATGACTAAGCAATGTGATATTCTTAGAAAAACATGGTATTACTTTGCAGTAATAACTAAATCTGGTTGGAGTTCAGTTATATTTTCTTCATTTACCGAACATGTACAAATATAAAAACAATGTTTAACTGTGGTGGCAATGTTTAAAAATGTTATGCAGGTAGGTGGCAATATATGTTCCAAGCAAATGCAGACTTGTTGAGCTATGATGTTAAAAAAAAACTGAGCACTGATTGCAAAATCTATGTTTCCTAAGGTTCTATGGATAATGCTTTAAAAAAATGCTTAAAAAGCAAGAATATCCTGGCTGGTAGCACAGTGGATAAAGCACTGGCCTGCAAACCCAAAGGTCACTGGTTCAATTCCCAGCCAGGGTACATAACCAGGTTGCAAGCCAGGTGTCCAGCCAGGTCCGTAGCTGGAGGCAAATGAAGAGTAACCATACATTGATGCCTCTCCCTCTTTGCCTCTCTCCCTTACCCTCTCTCTACAAATAATAAAATCTTAAAAAAATAAAAATAAGAAGCAAGAGTGATACCCATTGTGGGTCAATTTAAACCATTTTGCAGATCAGCTCTTAAATGTTAAGCATGGAGTTTAATGTCTTAAGCAGGCAACACTTTCTGCAGTTTTCCTGAAGGTGGACTCCTAGCATAATAAAAAGATTTCTGTGTAATACAAAAAAAAAAAAAAAAAATGGAATAGCCAAATTTGAATCCAACTTTTACTGTTTACTAGCCATATAAGCTAGCTGCAAATTGCCAGAAATTAGTGTTCTAATGCATAAAACTGGACAGAATGATGGCATGATAATAAAATGATAACACCTGTCCTTCCAACCTCATAGAGCTGTTGGCAGGATCAAAAGGATGATATACATGAATATGCTCTGTGAATATACAGGATCAATATATACATATGCAGTATTATTAAAACAGTCATTTCATTTTTACATGTGTCCTATCATTGTTGATGGTTTAAATTTGGTTTTGTAGTGATTCTTGTTGGCTGACTCTAGACTGATTGTGCCATTAAAATTTTATCTTCTTGAATGGTTCTACCTTTGAAAGCTTGGACAACTGTGTTAATTGAGTTTTGCTGTTTTGAGTGTCTCTGTGGGCCCCAACTGGCATGTGACTGGTGTGGAGTGTTTATTGGTCCACGCTATCATGCTGTCTTCCTGAAATATGCCAGAAGCTTTTTCAGGTCTTTTTGTCTGGCCTATAATTTTAGTCCAGTCATCAGGATGAGCACTGGGTCTCCTGGATGACTTCACATTCTGAGCATGGTTTTAATCAAACCCTGGCTTTGATATGAAGTGTCATTCTACTGCAGACAGAAAACAGGTGAGACAGAGTGCCTCAAGCATCAGGCTGCCACCTCATTTCAAACAGTGAATAAATGCCTGTCCACAACAATGACAGGCCTGCATCAGGTATGTGGGTGGGCCTCTTGATAAAAAGAGCAGTGCTTTGTTTTAGAGGAAGCAAAGCAGAGCATCGTAATGATTCAGAGCCCAGGCTCTGTGACCAGACAGAAGTTTTACTGAACCTCCCCAAATAAAACCAAGTTCTTAAGCTCTAAAAGCTCCAGTTTTTCTTATCTGTAGAGATTAAAATAACTACCACATGGGTGATTGTCATTGGTGAATGAAACAACTTTTATGAAGTTATATCTAGCATGTAATAATTATTGTGAGGAATCTACAATTGACAGAGGATGGAGACAGGGATAAAGGGTAAGGAAAAGAAAGCCATATATTCATGGCACAGCTCTTATAAATGCTAGAATCATATCCAGTTCTCCAGAAGCCTATTTAAATAATCTACAGTGTAACTGATCTATTCTTTTGACACTGTGTCATCTAATAGTTCTTTTAATATTAATTGTACTACAATGTCAGTAGAACTTCTCTTATGTGGTAATTTATATCTGTGCTAATTTTTTTTTTTTTTTAAATAGTGTACTCAAGCCCCTTCTTCCTCAAACACTTCTCTTGCTCAAGATAAGAGGAACATTGCTTCAATTATGGTCAATTTCTAGACCTGTGTGGTATCTAATAAGCCTGTGTAGTATACTTAGTTTTCAAGCACATGCTTGTGTGTGTGTGTGTGTGTGTGTGTGTGTGTAGGGAGGAGGAGGTAAGGTTGTCAGTTGGCGGTAGCCTCCTATAAAATCTCTAGGGAGACAAGGAGTGGTGGTAGGGACTGCTTCTGCTCCTTGACAGAGGACATAGGTTGAGAAACTCTGGTCTGGTCATTTCAATTTCAGTGCAGTTTGTGATGAAACTCAAGAAAGAGGGCGAGTCTGGTATTGGGGCGCGGGCTAGCAGCAAGGTGGTCTCCTTGAACTCCAGGCACTGGCATATTAACCCTTTGCAATAAGGGAAAGAACTCAAAAGGAACGCGCAGGAAATCTTAGTGGGCTACGGAACCGGAGTTAGGAGGAGTGCGTAAATAGGGCGGAGCAGGGGGGTTAGCCTCGGTGAACAGCGCCCGGTGGAACAGCGCCCGGTGAAGGGTGCCCTCCAGGGTGCTGTGGTTGGAGGTCCTGACGTTTCGTCGGGAGAAGGGACAGCGAGTTTGGAACGGGAGGAGAGGTGCCTCCGGCCCCCTGGGCCACGCGCAAGCAGCGCGCCTGCGGGCATCGCTTTTGGGTCCCGGCTAGTCTGGGCGGGGCAAGGGCGCTCGGGCCGGCTCCGCGTCCCCACTTTTCCTGCCTCCCTCCCTCCCTCCCTCCCTCCTCCCGGGCGGTCCCGGCGGCCAGACCAATGAGCACCGAGAGGCGGGAGCGGGAAGCGGCGGGCTCGGCGCGGCCCTCCTACGGCGCCCTGGCCGCAGCGCCAAAGCTAAGTTTGCGCCCAGGGAGTTGGCTTCTGATCGTGTCCCTCGGCCTCACCGCTAGGTCCCCGCAAGCTAGGCAGTCGCTTGCCGCTCGGGGGCCACCCACGAGCTCTCGGGCGGGAGGACTTGAAGTAGGCTGGCGTGTGCCGGGGCTGGGGCAACCGCCTCCCGAAGATGCGGGATGGCAGCCGAGCCGCAGTCCAGCCTCTCCTACCGCACCACAGGCTCCACCTGCCTGCACCCGCTCAGCCAGCTCCTGGGCATCCCGCTGGACCAGGTGAGTGCGGGGCGGGGCAGGGCGGGGTGGGGCGGGGCGCAAGACCCCCTCCCCGAGCCAGTGCGGGCTTGGAGTCTAAGGGAGAAACTTTATCTCCTTGTGTCCCTGACCCGCAGATTTTACAGCTACAAACTAGACAGGTGGGCATTTTCTTTAGTTTGTTTTTCTCCTGTAAGTATGAAAAACATTGATGTTACTCTGCACAACAGATCCGAAAGAACTTTATTTTGGTACAAAAAGTTTTGGGTCGCCTTGTTTCCTGTTAGCAAATTCTAAAGTCTTATGATAGATGAATTAGTTGTTTCTTCCATCAGTGGAGTCCTCATCATTTTTAATGTAGATGACTCTACATACAAATTACACTTGATTAATTTAAAGAGTCTAGAGTCTATAGCTTTTGAATGAGAGACCTGGGTTTTAAACGTCAGCAGTGAGACTTGTCAAATCAGGATGACCATGTGTGATGTCCATCTGAAGGGGAGGAGGGTTCCCTAGGGCCCTGGGGCAGGACAGGTTCGTGGGAGAAGAGGGGACGCTGTTGAAGTTCCTTGGACTGCCTCGTTTGGCCTGCCAACATTAAAATTGAAAATGGCAATAAAGAACAGTAATTCCTGGTAGGAAATCTTCCCAAGGGTTGAGGTTGTCTTACTCATTTTCATGTCTGCTTTAGGTGCTACAGGCTAAATCCTCCATGGATTTAATATTGAGTCAACAAATGTTTGCTGATTTAAATGAAATCGGGTGGGGCTGCTGGAGGAGGGCCCACTGCACTACTGCCTGTTTTGTTCCATGCTGAGTATTTGCCCAGATTTCTTCCTCTGCCTTTCACTAGAGCTCTTTTTTTCTCTTTAAATAAGCTCTTTTTTCACCTGCTGCCCTTTACACTCACATTCTTTCAGCCACAAGGAAGTGAGAGCTGGCCACTTACTCAGATACTATTTATCGAGCCACCTTCTACCTGGTTTCCTTTGAGTATCTAATTCAGAATCCTACCTGATCTTATACCATTGCTTTCCTATCAGCTGCAAAATCCAGTGAGCCAAGAACTTGGGAGAGATATCAAACCCTCACTGGTGCTTTTGTAAATCACTCCTCAGTGTACAGTGAGGGTGGGAGAGATCTAGCCACCTAAGCAATGGCAGAACTGACAGCAGTCGTAAGCCCTGAAATGAATAGAACTGATAGCTGAATTTCCTTAGGGGAAGTTTGTTTTGTACTTACCTGCCCTGGCCATCAGAATTTATTTTACTTGCATCTTCTGTTTTAAGCTATTCTGCACAGCTAGAGAGAGAAATCCAGTGAGGACTTGTGTCTGGAAAGAGACTTGTTCATGGAACCTGGCGAGTTATGACTGGGAGGTGCCGGTATGATGTTATTAAGTGCTTTTTAATTGCATCCACCACCATCTCCAGATTCCCTAGGTTTCTGTCAAAAGAACTCTGTTTTTAATTTACGAAAAAGAATAAAAGGGCCTTATGGATGTTTAAGGGATGTTGGAGGATTTCTGGAATGAAGAAGGGATGTGAGCAGTGATGGGCAAGGAAGGAGCACCTGTGATCTCTTGAATTGTAGGACAGCCCTCCTCCCTTAGGACAAAAGGGTCACATCTGAATGATTCTTGGTGGAAGAAGCACTTACAGTGCAATGCCCCAGCAAGCTTATTTTAGACCCAGGGAAAAATCCTAAATCATAAACAATGTGATTTGAAGATATATGGTGGCTTGAGAGCTCGCAAGCTTGATGTTTTCCTCCCTCACACTTTCTAAGTATAATTTATGCTATTACAGTTGTTCCAATTTCTCCCCCTTTGCTTCCTCTGCCAGTACCCACCTTCCCTCCAGCAATACCCACCTTAGTTCATGTTCATGAGTTGTGCATGTAAGTTCTTTGGCTTCTCCCTTTCCTATACTATTCTTTTTTCTTTCTTTCATTTTTTGATATATTTTATTGATTATGGTATTACAGTTGTCCCCAATTTTTTGTCCCTTTGCACCCCACCACCCAAGCTCCCCATTCCCTCCTATAGTCCCACCCTACCTTAGTTCACAGTCCATGGGTTCTCTGATTTCACCCTTTCTTTTATTATTCTTATCTTCCCTCTGTCTATCTTGTACCCACCAGCTATGTTTCCTAATCCCTGCACCATTTCATTGTTTTGGCCCCTTCTTTCTCCTAGCTGATAACCCTCCCAATGATCTCCATACCTATGTTTCTAGCCCTATTCTGGTTGTTTGCTTGGTTTGTTTTTGTTTTCCTTTTTAGTTTCCATTTTCCAGGTTCTGTTGTGGATAGTTGTGAGTTTGTTGTCATTCTAATGTTCATAGTTTTCATCTTCTTTTTCTTCAATAAGTCTCTTTAATATTTCATGTAATAATGGCTTGGTGATAATGAACTCCTTTAGCTTTACCTTATCTGGGAAGCACTTTATCTGCCCTTCCATTCTAAATGATAACTCTGCTGGGTAGAGAAATCTTGGTTGTAGGTCCTTGCTTTTCATCACTCTGAATATTTCTTGCCAGTCCCCTTTTGCCTGCAAAGTTTCTTTTGAGAAATAAGCTGATAGTCTTATAGGCACCCCTTTGTAGATAACTCTTTTTTTCTCTTGCTGCTTTTAAGATTCTCTCTTTATCTTTAATCTTTGGCATTTTAATTATGATACATCTTGGTGTGGTTTGATTTGGATCTAGCTTGTTTGGGACTTTGTGCTTCCTGGACTTGTATGTCTATTTCCTTTGCCAAATTTGGGAAGTTTTTGTTTATTATTTTTCACACAAGTTTTCAATTTCTTGCTCTTCCTCTTCTCCTTCTGGCATTCCTATGATTCAGATGTTGCCATGTTTAAAGTCATCCTGAGTTCCTAAGCTTCTCCTCATTTTTTTCAATTCTTCTTTCCATTTTCTGTGCTGGTTGACTGCTTATTTCTTCCTTATGTTCCCAATCATTGATTTGAACCCCATTTGCCTTTCCTTCACTTTTCGTTTTGTATTTTCCTTTGTTTCACTTGGCCTAGCCTTCACTTTTTCCCTTATGTGTTTACCATACTCAAGCATATCTGTTACATCTGTGATCATCTTTATTACCAGTGTTCTAAACTGCATCTGTCAGGCTGGCAGTCTGTTCATTTGTCAGGCTGGCTATTTCTTTGTCACTTTGTTTGGCCACTGGGAACTTAATTTGTGCCCTTTTTTGACTCATATTCTCAGTCTCTGCCTTCTGACTGGCTCTGGTGTGCCAGTTCTTAGGTAGAGCTATGGCAAGAATTATGTAGTAAGGGGCAGAGCCTTAGGCACTCATCAGTGCTGGGCGACCTGTTTTAGCATGTTGTGGCACTGTATGTAGGGGAGGGGTCTGAGGGGGACCTCTGCCCGCTTGCTTAGTACTTGGCCCTTTTTCAGATACTTCTCCCATTTCCAGTATGTGGCTATCTCCTTTCTAGTTCCGTGGTTCCCAGAGTGGGATGTTACAAGACAGTGGAGGCCTCTAAACAAATGAACTTTTCTCTGTAGTTCCTCCACCCCAACCCCTGCTGGTTTTCACAGTTAGAAAAAGCAATGTGGCTTTTTCCTCCCCCAGTGCGATCTGGTCTGGTGCCGGGAGCATTCAGTAGGAGCCCCTGCTATGATTTCTCTTTTTGCCAGTGACTGCCACCACTTTCCCGCCTGTGCCACCAACTGGCGCAGCTGCCTCACCAAGTGCACTGGCCATCTAACTGGTTCCTGTGTGTCCCGGCTTCACCCCTCCTACCTGTCTGGATGAGTATTCCTTTCTTCTATCTTTTTTGTTGTTGGATTTCTATGCAGTTCAGGAATTTCTGGATGACTCTAATTTTGAGGTAGACGTATTGTTTTCGGTTGTGGGAGGAGATGCAGCATGTCTGTCTATGCCTCCATCTCGGATCTCTCACCATCCCATATTATTCTTAACATCCTCTTATCTATTTTGTACCCACCAATTATGCTTTTCTTTAAAAAAATTAATTTATTATTGTATTAGATTTATCCCATTTTCCTCCATTGCTCTTCCCTTCCCCACCCTGCCCATCCCCTCTCCCACAGTCAGTCAACAAAACAAACAAGCAAAATAGAACCAGCAGCATGGAAACAAGGAACAGACTTTCAGTGTGCAGAGGGGAGGGGGAGAAAGAGGCAAAGAAAGGGAATAGTTTAGTTAAGGAACTAGTATAGATGACCCTCCCTCATACTTTCAAGGGCTTTTTAAAAGATCTTAAATGCCAGGCTGACCTGGGTGTAATTCCTACTCTGTCAGCAAACTTCCTGCGTGACCACATCTCAGAGCCTCAGCATCCTCATGTGTAAAATGGGAGATGGCCATAAGACCTGCAGTTTGGAGTTGAGAAATTTTATATAGATATAAAATGCCCTACATCAGGAAGGTCCTTGCATCAGACAGGGTCTTGGCAGGAAACGAAAAAGCAACTCAGTGGGCTGCAATGGAGAAACTTGAATGAATTACTTAGAGGGGTGCGGTGAGCATCAGGGAAACTGACAAAGGATGTTCAGGTACCAGGACCTGGGAGCCTACCGGGAAAGGGAAGGAAGTCTGGTTGTCAGTGCCCAGGAGAACTGCACTCAACCCCTGCCAGGATGGGGTGGGAGAGCAGACTGAGAACCTTACCTTTTCTCCCCTCTCAAGGTGGCTGGGTCAGCAGGGGTTCTTCCCGGGCACAGAATGGGGCAGAGAAAGGGAGAGCCTGATCTGGAGGGCAATTCAAGAGCATAGTCCTTGACAAATATTTGCTCCTGGGCCATTAAAGAGTGACTTTTATTTGCCTGCGATATGCTAAAAAATGATAAAATGTATACCTCAAGTTACCCAAATTGTTCTTCATATGCCACATAAAGACACTGAATTTTTCCCCAATGAATGTCTTCACATTATACATGTTCCTTCATAATTTTTGAATTGAATGCACTTTTGAGAACTTCTTTGGCTTTGGGTGTTCCTGTGTCAAGTAGTTTATTTGCAAAAGCTGAAATACTTGTTGAGCATTCTATGTGAGTGAAAAACTTGTTTGTTATTTTTTTCCCCCCAATTCTCTAGCTTACCTGTTCTGTTAACTCCCAAGGGAAGCCTATGTGTGCTTGTGACCATACTGAGGAAAAGAATCTGTGGTTTAATTTCTAGGGAATTTTATTAGTCTGACATCCTCTTAAAGATGTTAAATGTAAGGTCATCTTATTTCATTAGAAACAAGTAGAGCACAGCGTTTCAGACAGCACATTGAAAACAGGTGATGATTTAGGGCCTCCAGAAGTAACTCAAAAATGAGTTTGTTGAGAGTTGCATTTCTGAATAGCGAGTTCCTGTCTGTCTAGCAAATAGAGCTCTTAAAATTAGGATTATTCTGATATGAAGCTTCACTTGCTCAAAATAGGTTAGATAAGGCCTTTTCTGTCCTATTTAGGGGGAATTAAGGAATGGAGGATGAGTGTTTTGTTTCATTCCTTGTTTTAATCATCTGCTTATGTCACCTGGCTAGGTAGCTTAGTTTGTTAGAGTGTTGTCCTCATGTGCCAAGGTTGCATATGCCAAGGTTGTGGGTTCAATCCCCAGTCAGGGCACATACAAGAATCAACCAATGAAAGCATCAATAAATAATGTGTTTGTATAAAGTATTAATTTAGTATTAAATTAGGATTTTTGAGGTCTGTTTGTTTGTTTATCCCTCCCTCCCTTTGCTAGTTCAGTCAGCAGAAAAGGGAGCATGGGAAGAATAGACCAGGATATAAGAATGCAGGAAATGGTACTGACATTAAAGCAGCAAAGTTTTAGGACTGGCTCTGAAAGCCCAGTACTCTGGACTGATACCAGCAGGGCGTTAATTATTCATGCATGGGCTGGAGGGAGCGGCTGTGACCACAAGGTTTCTTTACTTGTCTGAAACTTTTAACCACCCTATTGGTTCCCTTGCCCATTCTTGGAAAGCCCAACCTTCAATTCTTTTCTTATCTAAGTCTTGCCCTTCCTTAAAAAGCTCAGTTCACATTCCATAGTCATTATTAAAGCAATTAAATATTTATTTAACGTTAGTAGTGCCAGGTACCTGGCCTGGTTGTAGAATCCAAGGATAAAAAACAAAAAACAAAACAACCCAAAAAAACCCATCAAGATCTTTCCTGTCTGGAAGAGCTTATACACCAGTAGAGGAGACAAAAGACCCCATATAAGTAAACAGGTGCGGTATATTCACATCTGGGCAGGTGCTAGAGGTTTGTAGATTGACCTCTGGTGGAACAGAGAAGGGAAAGCCATGGGACACATAAGATGCTTATAGACTTATGGTTTACCTCTGACATGGTTTACATTTGACATTTAGTAAATGTTGCCTTACATTTTTAGTTATGTTGCTGGGTTTATATGCTGAATTTTAAACCAATTTAAAGTCTCTTTGAGGTGGAGGTTTTATCCCTTCTTGTATTCCAAGGAAATAATAGGTTCTCAATAAATGTTTAGTATTAGTAACAATATATGCCAATGTTACTGATATGCATGATCAAAGTTCATTATACAGAGCTTTGTTTTTATTATTTACTTATTTTAGATTTTATTTTTATTTTTTTAGAGAGAGGTGTAGGGAGAGAGGCAGAGAGGGAGAGAGGCATCAATGTATGGTTGCGTTTCGCCTGCCTCCAGCCACGGACCTGGCTGGAGACCTGGCTTGCAACCTGGTTATGTGCCCTGGCTGGGAATCGAACCAGCGACCTTTGGGTTCACAGGCTGGCACCTTAAATGTGTCTTTTATTTTATGGAAAAACCCCAAAAAGACTTTTTGGGCAACCCAATACATTCTCTGCCTGCTGCCTCCATCTACTACTCTGGAGGTGGGCCCACCTGAAGCTGATTTTACGATGTGCCTGAAAGGTTGAGAACCGTTATTATAGATGAATAACTAGGATCAAGTTAATCAAGCACAGGTGAAATGAGTGAGGCATGGTTATCAGAGAGCGTCTCTCAGGTGAGGAGGAGCAGGGCTCGGGTCTTGAAAAATGAAGAATTTGTCAGGCAAACTGGTGAGAAAGAACAGCACATGCAGAGGTATGGAGTGTGAAATTGTGTGCTTTAGTCAAGGAACTGAGTCCTCTGAAGTGGATGGTGGGATGCAGTTGTGTGGACCGCAGCAGGGGTCCCCAAGCACAGACCAGTACTGCAAGGGAAGCTCCCCTGAACTCTGCCTTCCAACCACCCCCTGACCACATCTGAGCTTCACCTTCTGTCCCTACCAACACCTCCCACCCCTCACTTCTGTCCTTGGCAAAACGGTCCAGGTCCCTGGTGCCAAAAATGTTGGGGACTGCTGGACAACAGGACTCTAGGTTGGAGACGAAAGCAGGAGTCACATCACCAGGAAGCTAAAATGCTTTGGTGAAGTTTTTACACTTTGTCCTGCAAACCAGGGGTTGGCAAACTTTTTTATAAAATCATATTTTATTGTCCTGATTTTTCCCCTTTGCCCTTCCATGCAGCACCCCCCACTCCCTCAGGCAGTCCCCACCATTGTTGGTGCCCATGGGTAATGGGTATAAGTTCTTTGGCTACTCCATTTCCTATACTTTACATCCCCATGGCTATTCTGCAACTGTTTGTACTTCTTAATCCCCTCACCTCTTCACACATTGTCCCCAACTCTGAATTCACAATTCTGTCTCTGTTCTTCTCATTTGCTTTTTATGTTTTTTTTAAATTTAATTTTATTGTTGTTGTATTATATCCATCCCCTTTTCCCTTCCCTTTGTCCTCTTCCCCACCCACCCACTCCCCAACAAAGTCAGTCCCATTTGTTATCTATGTCCATGGTTCTTCCATGCTAGTTCCTTGACTAAACTGCTCTCCTTCTTTGCTTCCTCCTCCCCTCTCCCCTCTGCCCACTGAAGGTCTATTCATTGTATTCATGTATCTGGTTCTGTTTCGCTTGTTTGTTTTGTTCATTATTGTCCTGAAATGGGTGAGATCATATGGTATTTGTCTTTCACTGACTATCTTATTTCACTAAGCATAATACTTTCTAGTTTCATCCATGTTGTTGCAAAGGGTAGGAGTTCCTTCTTTCTTTCTTCTGTGTCGTATGCCATTGTGTAAATGTATCACAGTTTTTTGATCCATTCATCCACTGATGGGCACTTAGGTTGTTTCCAGCACATGGCTACTGTAAATAGTGCTACTATGAATGTAGGGATACATAGGTTCTCCTGAATTGGTGTTTCAGTGTTCTTCGAGTACATTCCTGGTAGTGGAATTGCTGGATCAAAAGGCAGTTCCATTTTTAGTTTTTTAAGGAAACTCCATACTGTTTTTCCATAGTGGCTGCACCAGCCTGCATTCCCACCAACAGTGCACCAGGGTTCCCTTTGCCTCGCATCCTCACCAGTACTTGTTGTTTGTTGATTTGTTGATAATTGCCATTCTGACAGGTGTGAGGTGGTATCTTACTGTGGTTTTAATTTGCATTTCTCTGATGGCTAGTGATGTTGAGTATTCTTTCTTCGTATGCCTTTGGGCCCTTTGTATGTCTTCCTCAGTGAGTTGTCTGTTCAGGTCTTTTGCCCATTTTTTAATTGGGCTGTCTGTCTCCCTGGTGTTGAGTTGCATTAGTTCTTTATATATTTTGGAGATCAAACCCTTGTCTGAGGTATCTTTGGCAAATGTTTCCCCATACAGTTGGTTCCCTTTGAATTTTGCTGGTGTTTTCTTTAGCTGAACAGAAACTTTTCAGTTTGATATAGTCCCATTTGTTGATTCGTTCTTTTATTTCCTTTGTTCTTGGAGAAGTATCAGTAAACATATTTCTGTGTAGGATATCCAAAAGTTTACTGCATATATTTTCCTCCAGGACCATTATGGTGTCACTGCTTATGTTTAAGTCCTTTATCTATCTTGAGTTTATTCTGGTGTATGGTGTAAGTTGGTGGTCTAGTTTTATCTTTTTGCATGTTGCTGTCCAGTTCTCCCAACACCATTTGTTGAAGAGACTGTTTTTACTGCATTTTATGTTCCTTCCCACTTTGTCGAATATTAATTGACCATAGAGTCCTGGGTTTATTTCTGGACTCTCTATTCTGTTCCATTGATCTATATGTCTATTCTTCTGCCAGTATCAGACTGTTCTGATGACAGTAGCCTTGTAGTCTAGTTTGATTTCCAGTATTGTGATTCCTCCTACCTTGTTTTTCTTTCCCAAGATTGCCGTGGCTATTCGTGAGCATTTTTGGCTCCATATAAATTTTTGAAATATTTTTTTCTATTTCTGTGAAGTCTGTCATTGGTATTTTAATTGGGATTGCTTTGAATCTATAGATTGCTTTGGGTAGTATGGATATTTTAATGATGTAAATTCTTCCCGTCCCTGAACATGGTACATGCTTCCATTTATTTGTATCTTCCTTAATTTCTTTCTTCAATGTTCTGTAGTTTTCTGAGTACAGATCTTTTACCTCCTTGGTTCAGTTTATTCCTAAGTACTTTGTTTTTCTTGTTGCAATGGTAAATGGGATTTGTTTTCTAGCTTCTATCTCTGATGTTTCATTATTGATATAAAAAATGCTTTTGATTTCTGGATATTGACTTTATATCCAGCTATTTTGCTAAATTTGCTTATTAGGTCGAGTAAGTTTTTGGTGGAGCCTATTGGGTTTTGTATGTATACTATCATGTCATCTGCAAATAATGATGGCTTTACTTCCTCCTTTCCAATTTGGATACCTTTGATTCCTTTTTCTTCTCTGATAGCTATGGCTAGAATTTCCAGAATGATGTTGAATAGAAGTGGAGAAAATGGACAGCCTTGTCTTGTTCCTGATCTTAGGGAAAAAACTTTTAGTTTTTGTCCATTGAGTATGATGTTGGCTTCAGGTTTCTCATATATGGTGTTTATTATGTTGAGGTATGCTCCCTCTATTCCCATTTTGCTGAGTGTTTTTGTTGTAAATGGTTGCAGTACTTTATCAAATGCTTTTTCAGCATCTGTTGATATGAACATATGGTTTTTGTCTTTCATTTTGTTAACTTGGTGTATTACATTTGTTGATTTGCGAATGTTGTACCATCCTTGCATCCCTGGGATGAAACACACTTGATCATGGTGTATGATCTTTTTAATGTATTGCTGGATCTGGTTAGCCAATATTTTGTTGAGAATCTTAGCATCTATGTTCATCAGAGATATTGGCCTGTAGTTTTCTTTCTTAGTTGTGTCTTGACCTGGTTTTGGGATTAGAATAATATTGGCCTCATTGAAAGAGTTTAGAAGTTTTTCCTCTTCTTGGATTTTTTGGAATGGGTTGAGAAGGATAGGATTTAGTTCTTCTCTGCCTTTTATGTTTTTTAGATTGAATTGTTTATGGATATGTATTTTTGCTCTTTTATTGTTCATAGTTTTGTTTTTTTTCTATTTTCTAAATAAGTCCCTTTAACATTTCATATAATAATGATTTGGTGATGATACACTTCTTTAGTTTTTTCTCATCTGGGAAGCACTGTAACTGCCCTTCAATTCTAAATGATAGCTTTGCTGGGCAGACCAGTCTTGGCTGTGGGTCCCTGCTTTTCATGTCCTTAAATATTTCTTTCCAATCCTTTCTTGCCTGCAAAAGTTTCTTTTGAGAAATCGGCTGCCAGTCTTATGGGAACTCTCTTGTAGTTAACTTTTTCTCTTGCTGCTGGTAGGATTCTCTCTATCTTTCACCTTTGGCATTTAATTTAATGATGCATCTTGGAATGGGTCTCTTTGCAGTCATCTTGTTTGGAACTCTGTGTTGACTGGGACTTCAGTCAACTTCAAAATTAGGGAAGTTTTCTTTCACTATTTTTTGAAATAGATTTCCAGTTTCTTGCTCTTTCTCATCTCCTTCTGGCATCTCTGTCATGCTGGTGTTGGACTGCTTGTAATTGTCCCAGAGGCTGCTTATACTATCCTCATATTCTTGAATTATTTTTTCTTTTAGTTCTAATTGGTTATTTATTTATTTTTTGCTTCCTTATGTTTTAAATACTTGAGTTCATTCTCTGCCTCATCCACTCTACTGTTGTTTCCCTGTAAATTGTTTTTATTTTAATTAGTATATCCTTTATTTCTGACTGGATCTTTTTTATGCTGCTGAGGTCCTCACTAAGTCCCTTGAGCATCCTTATAAGCAGTGTTTTGAACTCTGCATCTGATTGATAGCTTATCTCCATTTTGTTTAACACTTTTTCTGGAGTTTTGATCTGCTCTTTCATTGAGGCTATTATTTCTTTGTCTCCTTGTTTTGGCAGCCTCCTTATGTTTTAGGAAGAGCTGTTTTGACTCTGTGTCTTAGTAGAGTTGCCTAATATGGTAGGTGTCCTGTAGGATCCTCTGGCACAGCCTCTTCTATCACCTAGGCTGGGTACTTGAGGTGCACCCTTTGTGTGGGCTAAGTGCACCTTCCTCTTGTAGTTGAACCTTGGTTGCTGTTGGCAAATCAATGGAGGGATTTATGCAGGCCAGTCAGCTGCTACTAGTGCTGGGCTCAGAGATTACCAGGTGAAGCCAAGCTGTGAATCTAGCCTGGCTACTGGACCTCTGGGCCTAGGGCTCACTGAGGCCAGCTGTTCCTTGTTTGAGAGGATTTAGGAAGTTGTTCAGTGAGTTTAGATCAGCCATTCATATGGAAAAGCAGCTTGGGTGGGCCTGTAGGTTGGGTGGGGCAGAGTCTCTGGGGATCTCTAAGGGGCATTGCTAGAGGAAATGGGGTACTGTGTAGGATATCCAAAATTTCACTGCCTCTATTTTTCTCCAGGACCTTTATGGTGGCACTGCTTATGTTTAAGTCTTTTATCCATCTCAGATTGCTTTATAGCTCAAGGCAGAGTGGCCCTAAGCAAAACACAGGTGGGGGCTGACCTTGGCCTGCACCACCTGGGAAACCCCAGGGCCAGTGCACCCAGTGGACAGCTACAGACCACACAGGAGCACCACCATCCTGCCCCTGCACAGCTGAGCCTCCACAGAGGATTTTAAAGAGTTAATACAAAAAATTTAAAATACGCCAATAACTTACATAATTATTATATGTTAAATGATAGTATTTTAGATATATTATAGTAAAATTAAGCAAATTTTTCTTCTTTAATACTTATTTTACTCTGGAATGCTATTTTTGTGAAATATATCACAGAAATGGTGTATTGCAGAACTCGCTTTTGTGAAAGTTGTCCTAGATACAGTGCCAAACCCATGGTAAAAAATGAATTTGGTTTTTGAGTCAGATCCTTCCCATTCCTATAATACAACTCACCTTTATTTTAAGCTACTGAAACTAGAACTTACTCTTTTTGGAGTTTTCCATCTTAAATAGTAGATTATTTATTTATTTATTTATTTAGACTGTGCACAGGTCTTACTTCTTTCAATACCCTCTGTTTTTCCTCTACATGTGTTTTACAAGTTGAAGCCTTCAGAAATAATGGCACTTGCAGTGCTCAGCTGGTCCCCAGAATAGAAATTATTATGTCTACTAAATTGAGGTAAAAATAAAAATCCCTAGGATTTTAATAATTTTGTAGAATAGTACTCTAGCTATTTTTTGAACTTGTGGTTGACTTCCTACGTGGTCTTAAACTAACCCCTGAACTATTTAAGAGTCTGTTGAGGCAGAGATTAGGTATGTTCACATTTCAATCATAAAGTTTACTATAGCGTTCATTCCTTTTCCCAAGCATCCCCAGTTTGGGGGCCTTCATAACTAGAAATGTACATTTCCATGATTTAGTTGAAAGGAATCTCATTTAATTTACATGCTAATATAAGAATATATATTGCCTATGTACACAAATTATATTGTTTAGTAGTTTGCAACTTTCATCCAAATTGGTCTTCATTCTCAGCACCTTTTCTAACCTAAAGATTGACTAATTTCACACACACACACATCCAGTTTGTTGCTATTTAAAACATAAATTGCTAACACAATCTATATATTACACACCCACAAATAAGCACATATTTTGTAACAGTGAATAAAAAAGATTGCATGTCTTCTATGTAATACACATCCACATTTTCTTACTTTTTTCTTCTTCCTTAACTGCATTAGATTTTTCTGAGTTATTGCAAGTAACCTGGTTTTCCCATATTGTGAAATGATTCCAATCTAAGAAAACTTAACCTGCAGTAATGCAGATACAAGTAATATACAAAATTGTACCTTATTTAGTAAAATCTATTTATAACAAGGTCACTTTAAAGTATTAATAAGTTAAAGCTGGTTCTTATCCATTCAGCTGCCCTATATCTTTTGATTGGTGCATTTAATCCATTTACCTTTGTACTTGTGTTCCTGTCTGTCTCTCTGTTTCTTCATCTTCTTAAAACAGACCCTTTAGCATCTCTTGCCATGCTGGTTTGGTGAAGATGTGTTCTTTTAGAATTTTGTCTGGGAAGCTCCTTATTTCACTTTCCATTTTGAATGAGAGCCTTGCTGGATAGAGTATTCTTGGTTGCAGGCCTTTGTTTTTCATTGCTTGAAATATTTTTTGCCATTCTCTTCTGGCTTGTTGTGTTTTTGTGGAGAAATCAGCTGAAAACCTTATGGGAGCCCCCTTGTATGTTATTAGCTGTTTCTCACTTGCTGCTTTTAGGATTCTCTCCTTGTCTTTGAAATTTGCCATTTTAATGATGATGTGTCTTGGACTGGGCCTGTTGGGTTCATCTTCCTTGGCACCCTCTGTGCTTCCTGAGTTTGCATGACATTTTCTCTCCTCAAGTTAGGGAAGTTTTCTGTCATTACTCTCAGCTTTGTTGCTGTAGGCTTGGAAGCCCAGTTGGGGGCTTAGATCCCATCCTCCTCAGGTGGAACCCCCAGCTGCTGAGATGTTTCTCCGTCCCTTAAGCTGCTGCCCGAGGGAGCCCCACCAGCCTCTCACAGTTCCGCGCTTCCTACCAGTCATGTTGTGATGAATCGGCTCTTCTGTTCTGTCCCTGATAATAAGGCCTCTCTCCAGTTAGTGTTCTGTTGGTTATTCTGGATGATTTTTTCCCCAATTCAGTTGTAATTCCAGTTTGGTGTTGGAAGGAGATTGGTGTAGCTCCACTTACTCCTCTGCCATCTTGGTTCTCCTCCCTGCTGATTTTTGCAGCCGGAAGTTGTGGTGACTTACCTTCCTTGCACTGGAATCCTGAGCTGGGGACCTGGTGTAGGGCTAGGACTCCTTGCTCCCGAGATATCCCTCTTGAATTTTTATCCACCACATGTGGGTGAGGGACCAGCCTGTTTCATGTCTGCACCCCTCTTACTAGTCTGGATGGATGTGGTTTCTTTAATTCTGTAGTTGTCAGACTTCTGTCTAACTCAATTTCTGATAGTTCTGAGTGATGGTTTTTCTATATTTTAGTTTTAATTTTGATGTGGTTGTGCAAAGAGGATGAGCCGTGTCTGCCTACACCACAATGTTGACTGGAAGTCCTGGCAAACTTTTTACTAAAGGTCTAGACAGTAAATATTTTTGACTTTGCAGACCATATGGTCTGTCGACTTTGCCTTTATAGGATGAAAGCAACCATAGGTAAGATTTAAATAACGGGGCTTGGGTGTGTTCTCATACAACTATTTATGGATGCTAAAATTTGTATTTCATATCATTTTCAGGTGCCATGGAGCTTGCTTCATTTTGTTGTATTTTAACCCTTAAAGATACAGAACACATTTTTAGCACACAGGCCACAAAAAACAGGCAGCTGGCTGGATTTGACCCATGGGCCAGAGTTTGCAGACCTCTGCTCTGTGCAGACTAATATTTTTCCAAATTCAGTGCATGGACTATCATTCATCAGAATCTGTGGCCATGTGTGTTTTGAGGATCTTTTCCAGACCTAATGAAGCTGAACTTTAGAGTGGAAGGGCTCCCTAGGTAAGCCTCACGTTAGCCGAAGTTTAGAGCCACTTTCTGCCACCAAAGGGAAGGTGTTGAAGGGCTTACTTAGGTTGTGCAAGGATTTTCCTTTTGTGATGTGATGCAGGAGGTCATGGCTGAAGGATGTCGAGATGAGGAGGAGCAGTGGATTGAGGATAAGTGAAGATTTAGAGTAGTCTTTATGGGTGAGAGGAGAAAGAACCGACCAGAGGCAATTTAATGGATGGCTGAGTGTAATCAACCCACTGAAAATCATAGATTTCTAGAGGCATCAATTTGTGTCAATATGAGAATTCACAGCTTCTTTCAGGAGCAAGAGTCATACAGATACTTAGGTGTTTCCAGAGAAGGCTGTTGGAAAGCTAAGAGGTAAGGGAGTTGAAAGATACTGACTAATAGTTGGAAGTGATGAAAGTGATAAGAAAACTAGTATTCAGAAGAGCTGGTGCAGAGGAAGTGAGAGAGCTGGAGGCTGTGATGTTACAGGTGAAGATCCCCCGGTGAAGCTTTTCCAGGTCTTGGTGAAAGTCAGGGTGTGTATATGGGGGCTGGGGTACAAGTTAGTGTGGTGTAGTCCAGGAAATAGGGGTATATGACAGATTGTTCTCTTAAGTAGTGAAGTTTCCCAGTTGAATTTGGGGTGGTGAGGTGGAGAAAAAGACAACGCAGGACCCCAAGCTCTCCAGGATGGTGGAGGCTGGTGGAGTCTGACAGCATGAAGAAGGACCAGAGAGGGTCAGACCTGCTCTGCTGTCGGACAGACTCACCAGCTGCTCTGCGGGCAGCATCGCATTTAATTTAAGGAGTGTGAGTAGAGTTTAAAGGGAGGAAAGGTTTTGTATAAGGATAGTGGGAACAAAATGATCCAAAGCAATGATGCAGTGACTTTCTTTAACCTGCCTGCACCCACCTTCCCCCGCATTGTAGTGGTAGAATGAGAAAGAAAATACCTAGAGGCTGATGATCCTCCAGCTAGGCTGAGAGTCAAAGGGGAGAGCTGGGAAGGCTGATGTTTTGGATGGAGCCCAGGGAGCGCTAAGGGAAGGAGGTCAGAGGGAGGAGGAAGGAGGTCAA
This sequence comes from Noctilio leporinus, assembly GCA_004026585.1. Taxonomy (NCBI): domain Eukaryota; kingdom Metazoa; phylum Chordata; class Mammalia; order Chiroptera; family Noctilionidae; genus Noctilio; species Noctilio leporinus. The sequence goes on along the minus strand of PVIW01002983.1, from coordinate 102,789 downwards.
AGTGGGAAGATAAATTATCCCAGAGGAGGTGGCGGAAGTCAGGAGCAGCCCGGGGCTTGGGATGGGGAAGTGGAACTTGATTGCTAGGAATGAGGGTCTGGGATGAATGAGAGGGTCCTAGGCAGGTAGGGGTGCCCCGCTCGGATCCCAGAGATCTGATAAGGCTAGTGACTGACCCTGAACATTTTGATCTTTTCTGAAGCCACACTCAGGTGTGGTAGAAAGTTCCTTGTGGTTCTGAAGAGATTGCTAGTGGGAGGTGGGGTGGTGGTGGTGGTGTGTGGCTTTCAGAAACAGCCCAGGACATCAGAGGGTAAGATGTATTTAGGGCAATGCTGTAAGGATAGGATTGGTGGAGTTGGGAATTGTCCTATATTCCACCCCTGCACACAGAACACGAGGATGAGCTGCCTCTGTTGTAGGGAACCTTGGGTGAGTTCAGCCTAGTTGGTGTCACAATCTGGTGCCTTACTTTGACAGTGATTGAAAGTAAGGCCAATAGAGTGCAGGTGTGGCCATGTACTACTGTGGCATTTCAAGGAGAGGCCTAGTAGTTTGCTTTTCTGTTGTGGAATAAGAGGTTCTATACAACTTGACCTTAGTTTACCTATCTGGCTAATGGCACCAAAACTTCTATGTATTGAATGCTTATGCTATCAGGTACCCAGCTGGCTACTCTGCTAATCACATCTACAGTTGTGTGTCACATGACTTTTCAGTCAGTCACCATGGCCCCATAAGATTATAATAAAGCTGAAAAACTCTTATCACCTAGTGACTTTGTAGCAATTGTAGTATTATAGTGGAAAGCATTCCCCACATGTTCATGGCAATGCTGGTATAAGTAAACCTAGTACACTACCAACTGTATAAAAGTATAGCCCAGACAATTTTATGAACAGTACAAACTATTTGATAATGATAATAAACTGTTACAGGTTTATGTATTTACTATACCATCCCTTTCATGATTATTTTAGAGGCACTCTTTCTATTTGTAAAAAGTTTGCTGCCCTGGCTGGGTGACTCGGTTGGAGCATCATTTCATGGACGGAAGGGTTGCAGGTTCAATTTCCCAGTCTGGGCACATACTTAAGCGGCGGGTTTGATCCCTGGTTGGGGTGCATATGGGAGGCAACTGATTGATGTTTGTTTCTCATATTGATGGGTTTTTTTTTTCTCTCTCTCTTGCTCTCTCCATTTCTCCTGTAAAATCAATTAAAAAAACATATCCTCGGGTGAGGATTAAAAATAAAAAACTTTGCTGCAGAACAATATGCCTTATACATCTCGTGTTTATTGCGTCTCTTGATTGTATCGTTTTTCTTGTGCTGGATTTAATCTTATGTTGTTTTGTACCATAGCATGCTATATAGTCTTATAGCCTAGGAGTAATAAGTAGGCTATAGCATATAGCTTTAGCAAGTAGTAGGCTGTACTATCTAGATTTATGTAAGTGCATTCTGTGGTGTTTATACAACTGTAGAATCACTTAACAATGCACAGAATGGATGACTCTCGGTAAGCAGCACAGGACTGTATTAGCTTACTGAGCACTGGATGCTGAATGTTGGGCTAGATTTAATGAGGACCTGAGCCTTCTGGGAGACAAGCCTGTAAGCACTTGTTAGTACTGTTTTACCTGCATGCCTGGTAATACATGTACTCGATGCTTCAGGGGACGTGTGCAGACACCATTGTCCAAGAACATGGGACCCCAGCACAGGTGGGCCTGTCCTGAGAGGATGCTGGGATGGCTTCTGGAGAGCTGCTACTTTTGAAGGACAGGGAAAAAGAGAAGGAGCAGGAGCAGGAGCAGGTATTGGGGCAGGGCCAGGTGGGACAGGCAGAATATTCTAGGAAGAAGAAGCTGCTCCAAGAAAAAGATGAACATTCTTTCTAGGTAATGTATCTTAGTCATCTTGGTATGTTTGGTACAACGTAGGAACTGAATTAATGTTTGTTGCATTGAAATAGAATTTTATTTACATTCTTGCATTGGAATGAATGACTTGAGGTAGATAAGATTGGGAGCCAGTTATTTTTACCAACTGGTTAGGCCTGTTTATTACTTGGAACCTACACTTCAGATTAAATAGTCCTAACTTCTGACTTGAAAGCTGAATCATGGCCCAACTTCTGACAACTAAATGTTAAGCTTGGGTTATTTAAATATTAAATACTCCATTCCCATTTCATTATGTGGAGTTGATGTATGTATCACATGCAATTACATGTGCAGATATTAATATCATTTTTTGTACTGATCATCTCAGGTTTGTGTGAACAGCATAGAGAAGTTTTCCTTAGCTGTTGAAAGTCAAAATGCCAAAATTCCACTTTTAAAGAACAATTTCATGAAAAGATTATATCTAAGGAAATATAGTCTGGAAATATCTTTTGTAGCAGAACTTGTACAAAGAAATCAAGATATGTAATTTATTAATGGTGTTTGGTTGCGTGATTTTCAGAAGTGTTCTAAGTCAAGCCTTTCAGTAAACAAGATAAAGGGGAAAACTTGCTGCACTTATTAATGACAATTTCCAGTAGTTTTTCAGGGCAGCACGAGGATGGAGAGGAATCGGGAAGAAAAGTAACTTCAAGCAGTTAATTCTGGTTAAACATATGCTTTACTATTAGGCCAGTCTTCTTTCAGGCCAGAGAAAGTGACCACCTGCCCCAAGTTGAACTCATTAACCCATTTGTAATATGTTTTTGATCTAAAAACTATGCACTTAGTCAATCATTTACTGACTTCTTTGTAATGGTGAAATTCTGCTGTAACTTTTTAAAGTTATCAGTGGTTAGTCTTTTATGCATTAGTCATACCGATCCGATTTGCAGTCATGGTTTTGAAAGTTCACAACAGCATTAAAGTGGTTGTCAGTGTTGAATTAAAGTTCTCTGGGCTGACGGTGCTGGGGATTTCCCAACCCTTGTGCTGTTACAGATACTCCATTTTCAGGTTTATTTACCAAGATAACAAGAAGAATTCAGGTTCTAGTCTAAGTTGAAACAGAGCAGGGATACACTTAAAGGTTTTTATTCAGGCGGTTGGTTCTAAATTCTTATTTCAGACAAGTAATTTAAAAAAGATTGGTTTGTTCCCTCACCCTAATATGGCCCCCTTTTGTCAGATTGATAATTCTGCATTTCCCATTTGAAACAATCAACAAAGGTATACAGCAAAGGTTGCTAAGACCTCCAGGAAGTTGCTAAATTCACTTTGTGAAATTTCATGAAGTGGTTTTTAACTGTGAACATCATTGGGCTGAGACATCCTTGTTTTGAAGACTTTCGTCCCCCTGGCATTTTTGCTGTTTTTGTTCGTATTTTATTTCTTTTAAATGCTTATCTATTTTCATTTAACACTTTAAAAAGTTAAATTTTTGTTTTTATTTTGTATAGATACAGTTTAAAAATTAGTTTTCTGACTAGGTGGCTTCTCCACTTGGTATCAAAATCACAAGGCAGAAAAGGAGATGTAATGAAAGGCCACTGTCTCCCCCCACACCCCTTTTCTCCAGCTGCCCAAATCCCTGCCCCGCTGGCAGCTTGGGGCTCCCTTTCTGAGATAGGCTGTGCTAATGTGCCCACAGAATTTTTTGTCTGTTTCCTGACACAAGTGATGTATGTGTACAGTTCTTCCACGCCTTGCTTCTTTTTTTCTAATTAAAAAAAAAACACAAAACATGGTTTTTAAATGTACCAGTGTCTTTTAGAGATTGATCTGTATCTGCATATGCAGCGCTCTTGTGACTTTTGACTTCCTTTCTGCCTTTTCTGAAAGTTCTGTTTCTGTGCTTCCAGGGACTGACTTGTCCTTGAGCTAAGGCTGAATGTGCCGCTGGTGATGGGGGGGGGGGGGGGGGGGGGGGGGGGGGGGGGGGGGGGGGGGGGGGGGGGGGGTGCTGAGAGGGCAGGGGAGGGGTCTTCCCACCTTGGTACCACCTTTGCTGGTCACCTTCTGCAGGAATAGGGAGGGCAGTGAGGGGTCACTTACCATGGCACATGGGGTGGGCAGCACCAATCCTGGAGGAGGCAGAGATCAGTGTTTGTTCCATTTCTCACGAATGGAGATGGAGAGGCAGACACTTTGGATTTAGGCAGGAGGGCATTAGGTTCTCATGTCCCTGGTGGCTGAGATAAAAATGGCTCTGCTCTAACCAGTCTGGTCTCTGGGATTCTTGATATTCCCTCGCTGGAAACCATGCTCTTCTAGATGGGATTCCAAGATTTTCAACAGTAGGAAGGTTTGGTTTCAATTATAAGAAACACTATTTGAGGGCAAAGCCCACAAACCAAGATTCTTTATTTTCCACTTTTCAGTGGACGTGGTTAACATAGCTAAAAGGATGGCATCTGTATATTTTACTTGCTTATTTCTTCCCATGAAGCCGTGTGCGTTTTGGTGCACCTTGACTGAAGTGAACTGACCTTTGAAGCTCTGGAATCCTTCCCTTTTACCTTCTTTGGAGTAAGGTCAGAATCAGAATGCGGTAAGGTTTGTGTACTTTACTCTGGCAAAAAGACCAAGTAGAAAAGATCTATTTCTTGTGTGCCAGGGATATTGAACTGTTTTTACTTCCCTCTCTAAAAGATAATTTCTCATTCTTCTCCAAACAATGTATTAATTTACCTATAGGCTCCTTTACAAAAGGGAAGTTCATTTCATGTGAATGTGGAGGAAAAGACAAAAAGATTTTTTAATGTTTTTATTGTGTGAGGCCTGGTGGTGGAGTTTACTAAAAAGGTGTAAAACAAGGCTCTCTTAACATTTATTTTTGTATTCTCAGCTGTATTGAGTTAACATTTACCTCTGCTTCATAGTTAGCTTTACCAAGTTACAAAAGTTAAGTTGACTTATGTGTCAATTATCTTCATACTGAGGTATTTAGAATGTCTTTTTATATATCTTTATCTAATTGTCAGTTCTGTTATCTTAGTTTAAAAGAAGGGCAGAATGTAACATTAAAAAAGAATCATTTCATCAAGATTTAGGGTGGGGTGCTATTTCATCATAATAATGGACAATAAATTGTGACTGTGCATCATCGCTAGTTGAAATTGCAGAGAGGATTTGAAGGCAGGTTGTGGGGCTGTAAAACAATTTACGATTTACGAGAGCTGGCAAGTCATCTCTTGTGTACTTGGCAACACTCAAACATTTATTAGAGTAATACATATCTAGATGTGGTTCTCTGTTGCCAGTTTCTAGCATTGGAGAAGTTAAAAAAGAACAAGAAAAGTGGTTATAAGGACAGCTAGACTGAAGATTGCTAAACAAAAGGAAATGCCCTTGAATAAAAGAATTGGCTAAACATGGCAAAAGCCAGAGATCGTGGAGTGGCCACCAATGAAGACCCTAAAACGCTGGTATGTAAACATAAACGGGGTGCCCGACTAATGCATCCCAGTTCCTGAAGAAGGCCTTGAGCTTGATGGTCTTGGAGAGTTTCTTTGTTGTGTTACGTTGTAATTAGCCCTCTTCAACTCAAGTGAAAATACCAGAGGTCTACTCAGTATTTTTAGAAACAACTAGCACATCTTTTAAAGACTGCTCTTTGTTTTATAATAGATGTGTCACATTCTTTGAATAATTAAGAAAACTTTTATTTTGGAATAATTTAGATTAATAGAAAAGTTGTAATGATAGGACAAAGAGATTTTTTTTTTTTTTTTAAACTCCTCACCCAAGCACAAATTTTTCATTGCTTTTCGAGAGAGAGGAAGGGGGAAAATGAGAGCTGTCTTTCACCTTGTGCCCCGTCCCATCGCCCCGCAGCCCTTTGGTTCATGGGGTTCATGGGGCAACAGTCCAACCAATGGAGCCACACCAGCCATGACAATACAAAGAGATTTTTTACATGCCTCACCATTTTCCCCAATGTTAACATCTTATATTACCATGGTGCATTCGCCAAAACTGAAAAATCACTGATATCTAACTAGATAAATTCCAGACATTTGAATTTCACCCCCGCCCCTCATTAATGTCTTCTTTCTATCCCAGGATCCTATACCTTACAATTCACCTATCTAAATTGTACAATTCAGTGTTTTTTAAGTAGATCGTGTAACCATTGTTACAACCTAATTTTAACACAGGTTTGTCCCCCCTGAAAGAAACTGGCCATCATTAGCATTTCCCACTTCTTCCCAAACCTTCCCTCCCTCCTCCTCCCCAGCCCCTGGCAACCACTAATCTACTTTCTGTCTCTACAAACTGGCCTGTTCTGGCTCTTTCATATAAGTGGAATCATGTGTTTTGTGGTTGGTTTCATTCGTTTCCAAGAGTCTTTGGTGATTTTTTGACTGGTTATGCTTATGCTCTGTTGTACTTTTTCTGTGGGAATATTTAGAGACCAGGACTTAAAGCGCGCAAGTAATTGGAGAGATTTTGTGGTTCATTTTGCTGGAGCACCTGGGAGCACTCCCAGCCAGACTCCCTGAAGTTGCGTTTCTGCTTTGGATCTATTTTTTTGTTGTCAGCCATATAGGGCATGTGAACTCAGGCATCCAAACTCGCATTCGCAGGGGAGTCTATACATGTTTTCTCTCTACCCAGAGCCAACACCCCTATAAATACACATCCCACTGTCTTTGTGGGGAGGGCCTTTTTCCTTAGTGAGGGGCCACCTTTCAGAAATTTAGGAGGGATCCTGCCTTCAAGATACATCTTACTTTTGCAGTTTTTCTACTTCTTCCTTTCATGTCTCTTTTCTCAGCCTGCCTTGTGTCTGGTGCCCAGGCTCTAGGTTACTTGGAAGGGCATGTGTCCCAGGACAAATGCCAGCTCCAGGGGCATTTCTCATTTCTGCTTTCTTGCACTTATTTACTTATTCAATCATTTATTTATATTAGTAAGAACTCATGGGTGTTTGTTTTATACTCAGGCTTATAATGCTTTTATAACCTATAGACTATAGATCAATGGACACTTCTTTTATTTATACTTCTAACACTTTGTTCCAGCTTTGGCCATGAGTTCATACTAATTAAATAAGTGATTGAATAAGTAAATAAATGGGAGGAAATAGACAAATCTACCTGCAGAAGAATTCTAAATAATTCATGTAGATACTGTTCCCTCAAGGAGCAGAATCATGACTCTTCACCCCTTATGTGTGGGCTGTGCATTGTGATGTTCTTCCAAAAAGGTCAACCTAACCAACATGACCTCTGCCAAGTGATCAAGGTCAACATCAACAGTGATAATTATATTGATGTTGTGTTACCCTTAATATGATGTAGTGAGACTGAGACTTGACTTCTGTGATCTTCTTTCCCCAAACCCATAGTCCCTGTCTAATTTTGAGAAAAACAGACAAATCTCAACAGAGTCTACAAAATACCTGAACAGTTCTCCTCAGAACTGTCAAGGTCATCAAAACAAGAAAAGTCTAAGAAACTGTCATAACCAAGAGAAGCCTAAGGAGACATGACAGCTAAATGTAAGATGGTATCCTGGATGGGTTCTTGGAAGAGAAAAGAGTCATTAGGTTGAAAAAAAATAAGGAAATAGGAATAAAGTCTGGGCTTTAGTTGATAGTAGTATATCAACATTGGTTCATTAACTATGCCAAATGTACCATAAGATATAAGATACTAATAGAGAAAATTGGTTGTGGGATACATATGGGAACTCTCTGTAAATTTAAAATTGTTCTGAAAAGTGGAGTTTATTTAAAAAACTGATATTTTTAATATGTAATCTAGAATCATTAGTTGTCCTCTGTGAACACGAAGCTCACCATATTGTCAGAAATGGAAGTTGGAACCGATATGTATTTTTAAAAAATTTATTTATTCATTTTTAGATAGAAGGGAAAGGAGGGAGAAAGAGAGGGAGAGAAACATCAGTGTGTGGTTGCCTTTCGCACACCCCTCATTGGGGACCTGGCCCACAACCTAGGCATGTGCCCTGACTAGGAATCGAACCAGTAACCCTTTGGTTCACAGGCTGGCACTCTATCCACTGAGTCACACCAGCCAGGGCCCAATATGCTTTTTGAGAATTTTCTAGTCAGAAGAATGGAAAGAAGCCCTGGCTGGTAGCACAGTGGATAAGGCCTGTGAACCCAAAGGTCGCTGGTTCGATTCCCCAGCCAGGGCACATAACCAGGTTGCAAGCCAGATCTCCAGCCGGGTCTGTGGCTGGAGGCAGGTGAAAAACAACCATACATTGATGTTTCTCTGCTTCTCTACCACTTTCCTTTCCTCTCTCTCTGAAAATAATAAATAAAATCTTTAAAAAAAAAAGAATAATGGAAAGAAAACATGCAATTAGATGGATATGAGTTTGTGCTTCAGATTTACTTTTTTTGCTTAATAGGTTTATTAAAATCTTCGCATGCATTTACTTTCAGTAAGGATCTGCATCCTCAGACACCTCATCAGTTACTTTTCATGAATGGTTTAATAAGATAAATATTTTTCTCCTTGTATCAAACAACAGAACTACCACCAAACAAAACTTTCCATTCATTTACCATTGCACACCGAGATGTTTCCTCATGTAAGTTTTGACCTTGGAAATGGTCTTTTGCCTCTCAGTTCTCCATTCAGTGAAAGCATTCTAAGTACATATTGTTTAATACACAAGAAATCCTTTAAAATAATCTGCTTATAAGGAAAAGTAGATCAGGTTATATACATTAGGGTTTCCTTCTGAGATTCATCCTATGATAGCACCTTATTCTAAGATAGTGGGAAGAATGCTGGAATAGGAATGTAAAAAGTAGGTTCTAGGCTTAGAGCCAATATTTGGTAGATGTGTGACCTTGGACAAGCTATTTAACTTTATGAGCCTCATTCCTTATTTGTAAAATAAGCTAATAATATCTACATTAACAGGCTGCTGTGAATATCAAATGGGGTAGGTGATCCGTGGGGAAGGCTTTAGTTAACCATTTAGTAGGCGTGTAGATATTGTTGGCTGTTATTTCCCCATTATCAGCCCCAGTATATTTTTGAGCCAATAGGGAACAAGGCCTTGTCGTTATATCACTGCACTTAAGAAATAAGTACACGTTTTCTGTCTTGTAGGAGTTTCCTTTCTAGTGGTCTAAGTTGTGCAACTGTCTTACTCCATTCAAATGTCTTTGAGTTTGAATGGAGAATATGTATCTGGAACTACCTTAATGAAAAGATAGGGTGCCTGGGCAGTGAGGGGGTTGTTTTTGGAGGGGAAGTTGGGTTTTCAGTTTATATCTGGTGAAAAGAAAGAAGACTTGACCAAGAGGATGCTGTGGATGAAGGAATTTAGGTTTCTTTAAGGCAGAAAAGATCGGGGAAGACAGCAGGGAGTAAAGATATGGACATGGATGGAAAGAAAACTTTTTTTTTTTTTTTTTTTTTTTTACTATAGTGAAATGTCAGGGTAGAGATCTAAGCTGAAATACAAGTAAATTTAGTGCATGCAGGAAATGACTCTTTTTATCAGGTAAACAAACATTGTTTTTTATCACCTGAAAGGTAGAGGTTGTTAGTTTGAGTGTGCTTATAGCCACTAGAGTGGTTTTGCCTATGGGAATATTTAAAAAAAAAAAAATCATCGTTTTCAATAACAGGCAGTTTTTACTTAGCTAATTGGAGATATGGAGCCAACTTCTGTTCACAGTGCTAATCAAGTCATAAATAAAAATTTCTGTAATAAGTGCTACCTGTGTACGCTACTGAACACACCACATGAATGATCTAAGCCACACAACAACCCCGTGTGGTAAGAAATAATATGCCCCATTATTTCTGGGAGGCCTAGTTGTTTATGAAGATCCCATGGCTGGTCAGCAGTACAGCCAGGATTTGGACCCAGGAGGTTTGGGTTCCCATCCTCGACTCATATCCACTCTTGTATGTTATGCCTGAAGGCATTGGGTACAGCCTCAAAGCAGGAAGATTCTGAGACAGTTTGGGTGAATTTGGTAATGAACCAGAATACAAGGCATTGTTTGTCTGCCCTGTTTGTGTTGTCCAAAGTGGCACAGTGACCCAGGAGACATGTTTTGCTCTCCTGTCCTGTGGAAGGGCAGGCGGCCACAGCCATCCACTGTCTGCTGGTCAGATCATAACTCCCAAGGTGTTCAGTGCTGAGTGTCAGCATTTCAAAGGGACAGTGGCAAACTGAGGTATAGCAGAAGGAAGCTGAGCAGCAACATGTGCAGGCCTGAACCCAGTGCATGTAAGGAGAAATTGTTGAAGGAGGAGGTGTGTAACTTAAGGGAGAAAGCCTTAAGGATAATCCAATAGCAGTGTTCAGGTATTTGAAGAGTATAATTACGCTGTGTCCTCAGTGGAATTAAACTCAAGGGATTGAAATTTTAGGGAGTTAGGTCTCAATCCATTATAAACTTCCTTATTGATGAGAATCATAGCGATAAAAGAATTGATCACCATTGGTGTTCACGAGACCCCCCCCCATCCCTTTCTGGTGGTTTTCAAGCAGAAGTTGTGTGGTGATGGTTCCCATTGTTAGGAATGGCCCTTTTCTTCCCTGATGTCCCTCTCTACTTGCCCTGAGTTCTGTTCCCTATCCAGCAGCCAGTCCACTCTGATTTTTATTTTAGTATTAATTGACAAATAAGTCAGTGGTTTAAGGAGTGACCTTGTTAATGGCCATTTAAAGATAGAAAGACCCCTAGATGGTAAGCAGTAGTCAAATAGACTAAATTATGGCATATTCAAGCTATGGAATCATAGATAAGTATTAGAGAGCATGAGATCAGTGGAAAGATGTATATCATGTTGAGTGAAAAGAGCAAATTAAAGAACAAAGTATATTATGATCCCATTTAAAAAATACTGCTCCGTTTACTTGTCTAGTTGTGGAATGATACTCACCAAAATGTAGCCCGAGGTCCCAGTGGCCTTAACCCCTCTAACAATCACCTAGATTACTGGGAGCATGAAGGAAATTTTAACTTCTTAATTAAAAAAACAAACAAACATAGTATGTAAAATATAAAAAGGAAAGAACTCTTAAGACCAAAATAAAAAGAAGTAATTCTGCAAATTAGCAAGTGGTATGGGGCTATCCCAGTCAAAAAGCCAGTAGGGGTGTGGAGGGAGGAGAGTGAAGAGAGGAAAGATAGGGTGGTTACAAACTTGGAGTCCTGAGTATCTTGGCAAATGGGACTTTTGACAGGAATGGAGAAATATAGAGGTTGACTAAGGGGGTGAAGTAATAGCATCTGCTTGAGCCATGCTCAGATGAGAGCAGGAATTTAAGAAACAAATGCCCTGAAGGCAGTGTGCGAGTTGAGAGATCAGAGGTGGGCTGATGGAGATTTGGAAGTCATTGGCTTCCTGGGGTGGATGAAACCAGGGACAGGAATGAGCTCACTGAGGGAGGAGATGAGTTGAGACCATGGCAGACCCATCCTGGGGAACACTCCTCATTGAGTGTACTTGGAGGAGCCCACAGAGAGGGCAGCATTAGAAAGGTGACTTAGACTAGTGGCACGGAACTGGGTGAGAGTGGGGGTTGTCACTGGACCCTCAAGGGAGGAAGAAGGTTGATTTTTCTGAGAAGAGTTGTTAGGGATGGTGGATCAAGCAGCTTCAAAGAAGTGGTAGAGTTTGGATGGGAATGAGGTGGGAGGAAATGGGCATAGGTGTGGACAGCTCTTGAGAGAAATCTAATGACTTCAAAAAAGAGAGATGACAAGGGACAATGGGGAGTTTTGCTATTAAGTCCAGAGAAGCCTTGTCTGTATTTGAAGGAGGAAGTAAAGAAATCACAAAATCTGTGGAGAAGAAGCTGACAGAGATTTACTAGTTGGTGCACAATTGATTAAGTGTGAGGGGCGGGATCCAGCACTTGGTCAACAAAGGACATCAGAGGAAGGTGCCCTTGCCATCTGGCAGGTTGGGGTGGGCCAATTAACTTCAAGGTGGAGACAGGAAGAAATGTGGGGTGCTCCTGCTGTAGAGCCTTGGCTCTGGTTTTTGATGCAGCTGAAGAATGCCTGGTTGAAAAGGAGAAAGTTAATTTATTCATATTTATTCTTCAGAAAGAGCCAGGTAAATGGGAGCAGTCACAGGAGTGGGATGAGCTCAACGTGTCCAAGGTCCCAAGGCATCTTAAGGTGGCTGAAAGCATCCTTGGTTTACAGCACTCATTCCCAAATAGAAGCACCATCATCGTCACCTGGGCAGCTTTGTTTTTGTTGTTAACATTTTATTTATTTATTTATAGAGAGGGGGGAAGGAAGGGAGAGAAACATTGATGTATGAGAGATACAGCAATCGGTTGCCTCTTGCACACCTCCAACTGGGGACGTGGCCCGCAACCTGGGCATGTGCCCTGACCAGGAATTGAACTGATGACCCTTCAGTTCACAGGCCATTGAGCCACACCAGCCAGGGCTTGGCAGCTTTTTCAATACAGGGATTCCTGGCCCCCAGCCCTGATCTTTCTGAGTCAGAATTTCCCAAACGGTCCCTGTCTAAGACTCTCAGGGAATCTAAAGAATCAATCTACCCTTCAGGAGCTGCCTGAAACATGCTGCAGGGTCTCGAACAGGAAGTGTGACTTTCTAGAGCATAAGGACTCTGAGTACTGTGTGAGGGTTTGTCTGAACTTTTGTTTCTTTAGGGACTTGTTCTAAATTTTTGCTCCCTTGGGAATTTCAAGTTTCCCATGGTGCTCAGACGACTTGTTATTTCCAAGGCTGAGCCAGCTTTTGTTTGTGTGGGTATATGTTTTTTTGTTGACCATTTTTAGCCTTCTGTGTCTTGTTCCTATGAAGACTGAGGCCTGTCCGAGGACCCTGGAATCTTTTTCCCTAGGTGCCACTCCAATTCACTGAAGTGCCTCTTACTCGTGCCCCATATGGTATTTCCGTTGCACCTTTAAACTTCAGTAGAAAGTCAGTGTTTTGTTAACTGTCTTCCTTTTTTGGCCTGATCGATGGAATTCTTCTTCTACTTATTCTTTCATATTAATTAATTCTGGGGTCTCTTAGTGACATGACATGCATGCCCCACCCCCCACCCCAAAGATGGAGATCGCTGGATCTCTCTGGCTTCGCAAATTGTTTCAAATTTGTGAATTAAGACTTGAAACTATTTTTCCCAGGGGAAGGAGAAAGAAGAAAGTAGAAAGTGAGCTCTGTGGGACCATCTCAGAGACTTGCCCTGGAGAACATTCCCCACTAAGTGCATGTGGAAGAGCCACTTAGATGCCTGTGCTGCATGTGTTATGCGTATTTTCCAGAGTTATCCCAACAATAATCTTGCTTCCTTCACATTGTATGGACAAGGTCTACGCACATGGAGATTAGATCAGTGTTCAAGGACACACCGCTAGTGGTGGAATTGGCTGTCTGACACCAAAGTCCATGCTTTTTCCTGTATGGCATGCTGCTTTGCTCAGCTCCTCAGGATTCATCAAATGTAGCTACGGCAAAAAAGGTCAGCCCTTAGAATTAAATGGGTAGTGCAGACGGAGTTGCCATTGAGCAGTATCTAAACACTCCCGGAAGCTTAGGAATCTTCTCTCATGTCCTCAGGAGGACTTTATATTAATATCTGAATGAGCAGGTTGTGGTGTTCAAAGATGGTTTAGAGTAATAAACATAGAAGGTTATTTTTAGCCCTAAGATGTTGAAGTTTGAAATAAATGTTTCCAACCAACTTGGTAAACAGTTTTATGGTTGTATTTACAGGCTACAGATTTTGCTTAAAGCGGAGTGGCTTACGCTTTGCTTTCCACATGTCAGTGTGGAACTTATTCAGTTCATGAGAAATTGATTGGTGGGACTAATCCAAGGCATTGTGGTTTTTCTTCCAAATTTCTGGTTAGTTTTTTACTTTCAGAAGCAGGTGTTTTCTTTCTCATGTGGTTTTCTTAAGCCCCAGACACAGATGCAATTGTTACCCTTTATGTTCAAGGTGTGTCTTTGAGGATATTCCTATTTGCATTTCTTCTCCAGAGGCCCCTAGAGCTCAGCCCAAAGTGAGGTCTTTTCATGCTGACCTTGCTGGCTGTACAGATTTAGACCCAGCAACCAGCCAGGGAAGACTGGTTCCGGGGACTTGCTATAAACAGCATATTCTTATTCATTCCACACAGGATCACACCACCTCTCTGTCTCTCAGTCCTTCACCTTGGGCTTTAGGAAGGGTGATGAATTTCAGACCACATGGGTTTTTAAGTGCTTGAATTGGAGAGAGAGGGCACAGGGAATGGGTGTGCCGAAAATATCACCGAAGATGGAATACCTGTCAGTATAGACCTTACGGAGACTAGTGTGGAAGTTCCTCAAAAAACTAAAATTAGAACTACTCTATGATCCAGCAACCCCACTTCTGGATATTTTTATGAAGGAAATGAAATAACAGTCTTAAAGAGATACCTGCTTCCTCATGTTCAGTGCAGCATTATTCACAGTAGCCAGGATATGGAAATAACCTCAATGGTCCTTGATGGATGAATGGCTGAAGAAAATGTGGTATACGAGGTCTGTCCCAGAAGTATCAGCCTCACAAACTATTTAATTATATTGACATTGGCTCACCACTTTCGGGACAGACCTCATATATGTACAATGGGATTTTATTCAGCCAAATTTGACACATGGATAAATGTTGAGGGCATTATGCTAAGTGAAGTCAGACAGAGAAAGACAAATACTATATGATATCACTTATATGTGGAATTTAGAAAAGCTGAGCTCAGCAAAATAGTAAAATATGGTGGCTACCAAGGGTAGGGGGTGGGAGAAATGGGGAGATGTTGGTCAAAGGGTAGAAACTTTTAGTTATGGAAGAAATGAGTTCTGGGGATCTAATGTACAGCATGGTGACTATAGTTACCAATACTGTATTATATATGTACTTGAAAGTTGTTAAAAGAGTAGACCTTAAATGTATCCTCACAGAAAATGAAGGCAACTATGGGAGGTGACGGATGTGTTACCAACCTTATTGTGGTCATCATTTCACAATATATATGCATATTAAATCATCACCTGTAACCTTAAACTTACACAATGTTGTATGTCAATTTTTTCTCAGTAAAGCTGGAGAGAAGAAGATTGTTGGGATGAATGAAAAAGCCAGACTCATGTTTCCAGGGGGACAGAAAGGGTGGAATACCTGCAGAGGGAGACATAACTGAGGCTTTCAGCAAATTTCAATCCTCTTACCACCATTTCCTTCCTCCCAATAATTTGAAGGCATCATTACAGGCAGGGAGGGAGTCATGCAGAGCTGGTATTGAGCACCTGCAAGGACTTGCAAGTCACTAACTCCCTGGCTTTTAGTCTTAGTCTTCATCTGTTAAATAGACACAATAACACCTGCCTTGTAGGTTTGTTGAGAGGAGAGAATGAAAAATATAGAATGCTTGGAGCATAGAGAATAAAATGCTATTGTGTGTCAGGCACTGTGCTAGGCTTATAAAAATGAGTAAAACTTAGTCTCTGTCCATGGGGAACTCAAACTTATCTAGAATGTAGATATACACACATGAACTAATTCACTTATGTGTGACCATTAAAATGTCAGATGTGTATAGGTGGTATAGAGGTTATAGAGAAGCATGTGTGTATATCCAGGGGTGGGAATGAGGAGATAATTTCTGAGAGGAGAGTGGAGGTAGGGAGTGGAGGTTAGAAGATGGTAGGGGATAGGGGTGTAGTTGAAGGGCTTTTAAACCTGGAAGAAATATAACTAGATTGTGTGCTCCATAGTTGACTCGGTGGACGATGGTTTGAGAGGTAGACAAGTCACCCCAAGATTTGGGCCGTCTTCTAGACAAACAGGTGTTACTCTTTTCTTCCAGGGATTGAGGCCCAACTTCAGCCTTTGCTTAGTGACTAGGGTTCTGCCCTCCACAGGTAGCTGCCCATCCTTGTTTGCCTGCTTGCCTGCCTGCCTGCCTTTCAGTTTGGGCTTCCAGTATTGCCTAGTCTACTGTGGTTGTCACCAACTGTTGTTCTCCATCCATCTGTCATCAATGGCATCAGCCACAGACAGTGTTTCCTCTTCATCCTGTCTTTCCCCCCACCCTATCTTCTCAGTCACCAAGGACGCTGTGATCATCAGAATTGATTTTGCTGGCCAGGCTGAACTCCATTGGCACCAGCACCTGCATGGTTCCCCACAGGCTCCCTTCATGGGCAGCTCTGATGTTTCCTGCCTGTGTTGCTGTGAGTTGTTGGCTGGAGGCCTCGTTCCATCATAGGGGTTGGGTGGTGAGCCATTTGGGCAAGGCTTTGCCAACAGCAGTATACTGGATGGGGTCGCAACTGTTCAGGATTGTGTTTCTTAGCTTTGCTAATTAGTCTAGAGTCTTGCCTCTTGTCAGTGGACTTACAGTGGGTGGTGTTCATGGATGGATGCCAACCAACGGGAATGTCATTTTATCCGTTTACTGTGACTAGTCCCCCTGATAAGCAGGATGGAAATGCAGATGCTGGGTAGTCATTCCACTTATATCCCATATAAGGGTCTGTTTCTCAGCTGCTAATTCAAAGTCAGCTGGGACGGCATCATGGTCATGGTGAGGGAGCCATGCTGGTTAGACAGACCTAGTTGCACCATATGACTATACCTGGGTTAGCTGGTTGTGACCCTTGCTCACCTAGAGACAGGCTGCTCACACACTCAACATTTTTTTTGTTTGTTAAATAGAATTCTTGTGGATCTTCCCTTTCTAAACACATTATCATTTCCAGGTGGATCCTAGTGCCATGGATTAGATTACAGTTTATTGTACTTACATTCCAGCCTCAGGACAGGGCAGCCTGCCAGGTGCCTTGAATGAGAAAGGCACCAAGGCGGGCAGGGGACAGGGAGTTCTCTTTGGCTGCAGTTACAGCCTCGCCTCTCTGGAGCAGAGTGGGTGACAAGGTGAAGAGACTTTCAGTGTCCGAAGAGCATTGTATGTCAACTTGTTCTTTTTGTAAATGTAATACCAGTCCTGTCCATTGTGTTTGAGTTTTTCTCCCTCAGCAGAAAATTCCCCATCGTTTCCCATGGTTACAACAACTGTCAGAGTTTGAGGGTTCCATTTTCACCCCCTCCTATGAATTAGTGAGTGCATCAGTTGAGAAATACACACTAGGCCTCAGCTGGGGTTCCAGCTGTCAGCTTTGGTTCTGGGAAAGCTGAAAAGGAAGCTGCAGTGTAGCCCTGGGGCTAAAGTAGGGGTTCCTGCCACCTGACCTGATGCAGCTGATTTGTCTCTGGGGCAGATAGAGCAGCTGCAGGGGGAGCTTGTCTCAGGTCTGGAGAGCAGCAGGAGACCAGCAGCCTTTGGGCAGGCATCTCAGGAGAAAGGGCCAGATTTCGGACTCAGCTCACCGCTCCCTCCTCCCGGAGGAAGAGAGGGCTTGTTCCTGTGGCACTCGTAGCTTCCCTTCGCTGACTGAGTGAGGGAAGGACACAGCAGAGGAGGTTTCTTCCCAATGTTCCTGAGATGAGAAGTCCTTGATTATGTGGGCCTGGGAAGAAAGATGACAGCTTGTCAAGTTTGAGTAGCCAGCTTCTTTTAAAAACTCTGGAAGTACATGCTATACTTCGATTTGGTAACTGAGGAATTGGAGTAGCTTGTCCAGCGTCACCCAGATCTGTGTAGGAGAGCAGGGACTGAAACCCAAGTCCCCCTGATTGTAGAGCCCAGGCCACTTATGAGAAAATATGTGTGCTGTTGCCACTTCCTTAAATTTACTATAGGCGCAAAATACTGTCTCAGGAATCTGAGATACTAGACTGTAAATATATGTACATACAATGCCACTTAGTCATGTTCTGTACTGGAAGTGCAGTCTCACCTAGGGTGATCTCCACTTCATCATGTGGTCCCTACACAGATGGGGGTGCTCTCTTCTCGATGCCCATGGGTTCTGTCTCTGCTGTGTGAGGACCGAGGAGACCCCATGGGCAGTCATCTGTGGTGCTCCTTGACCTTGTTCTCTGCAAGGCAGGTGGCAAAGTGCCTACTGTTTTTGTTCATAGCAGTATGTACCTGTAGCAGTAATACCTGAACTCAGGCTGTCTGGGAATATTTATGTAATTGAATAATTTTTTTAAAAGATTTTATTTATTACTTTTAGAGAGAGGGGAAAGGAGAGAGACAGAGAGGGAGAGAGACATCAATGTATCGTTGCCTTTCACCTGCCTCCAGCTATGGACCTGGCTGGAGACCTGGCTTGCAATCTGGCTATGTGTCCTGGCTGGGGAATCGAACCAGCGACCTTTGGGTTCACAGGCTGGCACCTTATCCACTGTGCCACCAGCCAGGGCTTTAATTGAGTAAATTTAAGTGACTACTTTTCCTCTTAGAGTTCAAGAGAGACAAAATCAAGATGGAGAGAAAGGGCCAGCAGGACAAAGTAGAATACATTGGAGCTGGAAGAAGGAAAGGGCAGAAGAGTGATGATAATAAGAAGGTGAAAGAAAAGACATTGAGAAAGGGAGGAGAAAGGAGAGGTCACACAGCAGGCAATGAAGTGGCCCAGGATGCTGTGCTTCTTCCTCCCCCTGTGGTGGCCCTACCCCTTTTCAGTGGCCCTCATCACACTTGCCTTGTGGTGATATTCAGATAGGGTGTCACCATAACAGTGGCCAGTATGGCCTTTCCTGTGGCCAGAGTGTCGTCCATAGTTCATCTTTCCCCATGGCAGCCACCAAGACATGAAATGCCTTCAATAGGCAAGAGCTTTGGCAGCTGAGAAGTAGGTGAGATTAAAGTATCTGGTTCCTTTTTTTAAAAGATTTTATTTATTTATTTTTTAAAGAGAAGGGCAGGGAAGGAGAAAGAGGGAGAGAAACATCAATGTGTGGTTGCCTCTTGGGTGCCCCCAGCTGGGAAATCGGCCCTCAACCCATGCATTTGCACTGACCTGGAGTAGAACCAGCAACCCTTTGGTTTGCAGGCCAGCGCTCAATCCACTGAGCCACATTAGCCAGGTTCCTACTTTTAGCCTATTGTTTATACTGCCTAAAACTGATTGGTTCAAGGCAATCATTTGCTACTATTTCTACTTTTTTTTTCTTTTAAAGGTTTTTAATTTATTATTTCCAGAGAGAGGGGAAGGGAGAGAGGCAGAGAGGGAGAGAAACATCAATGTATAGTTTGCCTTTCACCTGCCTCCAGCTACGGACCTGGCTGGAGACCTGGTTGGAGACCTGGCTTGCAACCTGGTTACGTGCCCTGGCTGGGAATGGAACCAGTGACCTTTAGGTTCGCAGGCCAGCACCCTATCCACTGTGTCACCAGCCAGGGCCTCTACTTGAATTAAATGTATCATTAAACCCAGTTTGGGCTAAATCAAACTTGTTTCTGGTTCATTTCAGTTTCTTTAATTCTTTTTTTTTTTTTTTTTTTTAAGAGAAAGGAGAAGGGAGAGAATCATCAATGTATGGTTGCCTTTCACCTGCTTACTTTCTTTAATTCTTAACTTTTAAGTTTTAATTAAACCTCTCTGTACCTCCAATTTGAAAACGTTTTACATACCATGGATACATGGTATGTTTTTAATTTTTTAAAAAAAGTAACAAATAATTGGTGTTTGTTAAGTGGTAGAAAGGAGTGTGTCACATTTAAGGTCAGAAATTCAAATGATGTTCAGGGCAGGTCAAAAGTGAAATTTTATTGTTAGGCTAACCAGGTGTGGACAGCTCTTGAGTTGATTGAGCAAAAAGTCAGAACAGTGATTCTGTGAGGGTCGGGGAGGGGTGGAGGGGATCCTGCACCACTGGTGTTTATGGGAGCAAGAAAGGGGCTAGTGAGCTGACCCTGAGGCTTGTGTGAGAGCCCGCACGGAGGAGACCTTGGGAGATGGCAGGAGTGAGCAAAAGCTGGGAGTTGCCAGGGCCAGTGCAGGGCAAGATGGGCAGGACACCTGGGGAACATATGAGAATGGCAGTTGTGGTCAGAGAAAGGCATGAAGGGGGATTTAAAGCAGGTGAGAGGGCATCAGGCCACCTTGGAGGTCTGTTGAAAAGAACCCAAGAATCGTCACTTTCTGGGCCATGCTCAGCTCAAGCGGGCAAGGTTCCCCTCTGCAAGGAAGATGTGGTCTCCTGACAAAGTTGAGCCACATGCACACACTTAGGGTACAAGACGGAATATGGAGGGTGCTGTGGGCTAGCCAAACCCATGGCAGGAGTCACCAAAAGCAGGGAGAGATCCAGTGTTTGCTTCTTTGAGGGAAAGTATTGTTTTGTTTTATATCCAATTCTTGGCAAATCCTTGACACCATCTAGATTACCCAGTGCATGTCTGGTGAGCTGAATTTAGTTAAAAGTGGCCTTCCATTCTGTTGGGGCCAGTTGTACTTCCTGTGCTGTTTTGTAGTTCAGTGGCTTCATGAAGTGAATCAATTAAGCCTTAGCTGTCTGATGGAAAGCAGCCTGCTCTCCTAAGGCTAAGGCACTTATTCCTAGCCAAGCAGTCAACACATTGAGAAGAAACTCTGAGTTAGAAGGGATTTTGTGGGTCATTGTGGATCTTCTGATATCCCTGGGTACAAAACATAGTCTCTCAGGGATTAGATGAGTTGTCTGATGTTTAATTCATAATAGGCATTGACTGCAACCCACAGTGAACCTGTATCAGAGATCATCAGTGGTGTGGTCTGGTCTGGGATTAGCGACCAGATATCTTCACGCTGACTCCAGGTATACTTGGAAGAGCCATCATTTCTAAAATCACATTAATTTTTAAGTCTTTATTTTCCACAATTCTGCAGCACTTTTCTAACACGGCTGTGTTTCTGTGGCACGAGCTGCTTGATAGATGGACACTTGTGGATGGACTCTTCATAGCAGGAGGTAGCCATAGCAAGCTTAGCATTTGCTCTAAAGGGAAATGGTGTCACATGAGGTGGCCTGGAAGTCCATTCATCGAAAGAACAAGTCAGAACTGTGTGCACATTGCGAACAAATTATAGGGACTTTTCCTGCTTCCTTATGTACAGGTGTCCCACCAACTCTTCCTCTTCCCCATAGAATTTATGTCCCTGGGAACTAGTAGCAGCAGGTGGTAACTTCTTCCTCATTCTAGGGAATGGTCCAATTCAAATGTAAAACAGAAATTAAAACATACACACACACAAGGGGAGAAGGGAGGTTGCATCTTCACTTAGAGTGGTTCTGGGGTGCGTAGACTTCTTTAAAGTTACACCACTATAAAAATGACATAGTCTATAGGACTAAAGGGATTTTCCCTCTTTAGTCCTATAGATTGAAGCTCTGTAGCTTCTCCCTCAAAGCTACATTGAGATAGAGTAGTTTTAATGCACAATAGTGCATTTGAGAACCTTTTGGACAAGTGTAGGACATGAGTCTTGTGAGTGACCCTTGGTGCCAGCTAACCTGCCCAGTTGACCTTCATTCTGCCTTTAGGGCATTAGAGAAACTGGCATCAGAGTAAAAGGAAAGCAGGAAGTGAGGTGGGAGAGATGGTGGCAAGCAGGTTGAGCTTTGAGGGGAAAAAACAAAAGTGAGAAAATAAATGTGAATCTTTAGAGAAAGCAGCCATTTTAGGATAATGCCTCAGAAGCGGTGGCCAGTATTCATGGGAAATCACAATGCTGTGCCTCACTTTTTGTCCATATTTGCATATCTTAGTGGATTTTTAAAACTTATTTGTTATTATAGCAACCTCAAGGCAGTCTGGAGCCTGTCTGTTTGCTGCTTGAGATAATGAAGCAGGAGAAAAATGTAAATTCCTGAAGATCAAAGGCCAACTCACTGGTGAGGGTGACTAAGCACCAGTCTATTTTTTTATTGTTGAAAGACCAACAATTAGGGTTTGATTGCTGCTTTGATCTGGGTAGTGACTGTGAGCAGGTAATTCATGGTGGTAGGACAGACTGTTAAAAAGTTTTAATGTTTCTAATACGTATGAAATAGCTTTGTAAAAACTGTCACTTCTACCCATTTTTGTGATTAGTAATTTTTAGGTTTTCCCACTCTATTATCTTTGAAATGAAGTAAAAACTGGTAGTAAATGACATAGTTTTCACTAGGTCTTACTTTGGGACTGAGCTTTAAATAATTGACCTATTTCTGAGTTATTACTGGGAGAACCAAGATGGTAGAAGAGTAAGTGGAGCTGCACCTATCTCTTCCCAACATCAAACTGGAATTACAACTTAATTGGGGAGAAATCATCCAGAATAACCAACGGAACACCAACTGGAGAGAAGTCTTATCACCACGGACAGAACAGAAGAGCCAATTCCTCACAACGTGACTGGTAGGAAGTGCGGAGGTGTGAGAGGCTGACAGGGCTTCCACAGGTGGCAGCTGAAGGGACAGAGAAGCATCTCAGCAGCTGGAGGCTCCACCCGAGAAGGGTGGGATCTGACCCCCAACTGGGCTTCCCAGCCTACAGCAACACCGCTGAGAGTAAAACAGCACCCAGCTGTGAAAAGCAAAAAGCCTCCAGGTTTAGCCAGCTTGACAGAGAGACTGAGTGCTTAAAGGGACCATGCACAAAAATACAGAGGCATCCATCCATCCTAGGCTCCAACAGAGAAAGGACACAGTGGACTAGAGAAGCTTGGGGAAAGTTTGGGTCAATGGCTTTAGGGGGAGAGCTGAGGGAGCAGCCCATGAGTCCAGTGCTGACCATCCCCCATATAGCCAGCAGACCCCTCTTCTCCAGAGGGCAGGAGCCTGAGGGGAAGCCACAGCCCCACCCATATAGGAATTAATCCTCCCCCACCCTAAACCTAACTTTAGGCCACAGGTTGATTGGATTAACTACTGAATTAACCTGCCCCATCCAGAGGTGACTAAAACTGACCTCCTATCACAGACTGATTGGATTAACAACTAAAGGAAACAAAGACAGTGGATCTCTGGCAGTCTCCAACTGGCTGATGTTATAAATGTGGATCCAGGAAGTAAAAAAAACTGCACTTCTACACTATAGAAGGTCATACTACTAAGACAGTAAGTCAAAGCAGACCAATCCAAGAAGCAGAAATAAACAAGAGTCAGCTAAACTGGGGAAACAAAGAAATAAACCCTCAGCGAAAAGAAGGGAGAAATCCCCAGGAAGAGTGCAAAATGAAATAGAGGCAAGCACACTCTCAGACATGAAATTAAAAATAATGATGATAGAGAACCTCAATGAGCTCAGGGGGTTCAAAGAAGACTACAAACAACTCCAGGGGAACTATGAAGAACTCCAAGGGAACTACAAAGAACTCCAGGGAAGCTACAAGGAACTTACTGAGAACTACAAAAGTATTAAAAGGACATAGAAACCATCAATAAGAGCCAGGAGAAAATGAAGAATACAGTTTCTGAATTGAAGAACACAGTAGAAGGAATCAAAAGCAGGCTAGAGAAAGCAGAGGATCTGATCAGTGAGTTGAAGGTCAATGTAGAAAAAAATTCCCAGGCAGTGTAACAAAATGAAAAAACACTGAAAAAGAAGTAAGAGGTTTTAAGAGAGTTGCAGGACAACATGAAACATAATAACATCCGTATTATAGGGATACCAGAAGAAGAGGAGGAGCAAGGGATAGAAACCCTCTTTGAAAAAGTAATGACAGAAAACTTCCCTAACTTGAAGAGAGAAAAAGTCATGCAAGCTTAGGAAGCACAGAGGGTCCCAAGGAAGATGAACCCAAACAGGCCCACTCCAAGACACATCATAATGAAAATGGCAAATTTCAAAGACAAGGAGAGAAGCCTAAAATCAGCAAGAGAGAAACAGCAATAACATACAAGAGGGGTCCAATAAGGCTATCAGCTAATTTTTCCACAGAAACACAACAACCCAGAAGAGAATGGCAAAAAATATTTCAATGAAAAACAAAGGCCTGCAACCAAGAATACTCTACTCAGCAAGGCTGTCATTCAAAATGGAAGGTGAAATAAGGAGTTTCCCAGACCAAAAAAAAAAAAAAAAAAAAAAAAAAAAAAAAAAAAAAAAAAAAAAAAAAAAAAAAAAAAAAAAAAAAAAAAAAAAAAAAAAAAAAAAAAAAAAAAAAAAAAAAAAAAAAAAAAAAAAAAAAAAGAAGGCTAAAAGAATACATCTCCACCAAAACAGCATTGCAGGAGATGCTAAAGGATTTGCTTTAAGAAGATGAAGAAACAGAGAGACAGACAGGAATACAGGTACAAAGAGAAAGATAGATAAGGAATAAGTACTTATCAGTAATAACCTTAAAGGTAAATGGATTAAATGCACCAATCCAAAAACATAAGGTAGCTGAATGGATAAATACCAACTTTAAACTTTAACATAGGAATGCTTTAAAATTATCTTGTTATAAATAGATTTTACTAAATAAGGTATAATATTGTATATTACTTGTAGCTGCATTACTGCAGGTTAACTTTTCTTAGATCGAAATTATTTTATAATATGGGAAAATCATGTTACTTACAATAACTCAGAAAAACCGAATGCAGTTAAGAAGAAAAAAAGTAAGAATATGTAGATGTATATTGCATAGAATACATGCAACCTTTCTTATTCACTGTTACAAAATATGTGCTTACTTGTGGGTGTGTAATATATAGATTTTGTTAGCAATTTATATTTTAAATAACAACCAAGTGGTTGTTGGTGTGTTGTAAATCAGTCAATCTTTAAGTTAGAAGAGATGCTGAGAATGAAGACCAATTTGGCTGGAAGCTGCAAACTATTAAACTATATGATTCGTGTACATAGGCAATGTATATTCTCATACTAGCATGTAAATTAGATGAAATTTCTATCAAATAAATCATGAAAATAAACATTTCCAGTTATGAAGGCCCCCAAACTGGGGATGCTTGGGAAAAGGAATGAATGCTATAGTAAACTTTATTATTGAAACGTGAATATAATTAGAGAACCTAATCTCTACCTCAACAGACTCTTAAATAGTTCAGGGGTTAATTTAGGACCACATAGGAAGTCAACTACAAGTTTAAATAGAATACTATTCTACAAAATTATTTAAATCCTAGGGATCTTTATTTTTTACCACAGTTTCGTAGACATAATTTCTACCCTGGGGACCAGCTGAGCACTACAAGTGCCATTATTTCTGAAGGCTTATAAAACACATATAAAGGAAAAGAGAGGGTATTGAAAGAAGTAAGGCCTATGCATAGCCAATCAATCAATCAATCAATAAATCAATAAATCTATTTAAGATGGAAAACTCCAAAAAGAATAAGTTGTAGTTCCAGTAGCTTAAAATGAAGTTGAGTTGTATTATTGGAGGGGAGAGGATCTAACTCAAAAACCAAATTAATTTTTTTTAAAGATTTTATTTCATTATTTTTAGAAAGAGGGGAAGGGAGAGAGGCAGAGAGGGAGAGAGACATTAATGATGGTTGCATTTCACCTGCCTCCAGCCACAGACCTGACTGGAGACCTGGTTTGCAACCTGGTTATGTGCCCTGGCTGGGGAATCGAACCTGCGACCTTTGGGTTCCCAGGCCGGCGCCTTAACCACTGTGCTACCAGCCAGGGTCAAATTAATTTTTTTTATGATGGGTTTGGCACTGTCTCTAGGACAATTTTCACAAAAGTGAGTTCTGCAATATATCATTTCTGTGATATATTTCACAAAAATAACATTCCAGAGTAAAATAAATATTAAAGAAGAAAAAAACTGCTTAATTTGCTACAGTGTATCTAAAATACTGTCATTTAACATAATAATTATATGTTACTGGCATATTTTAAATTTTTTGTATTAACTCTTCAAAATCCAATATGTACTTTAAATATGTGTAAAAATATGTGTGTAAATGTATTTTTGCATGTGTTTGGTAATATTGCAATTTATATTACATAAAAAAATAATTCTTTAAACAAATGAATTAATGTAGGCATTTTGAAATAAAAGAAACTTTGTATTAATATGATCTGAGAAGCTGACAGAAGGCAGTAATTAAATGGTGAATTGTCTGGATGTGAAGGGGGAAAAAAAGTACACACTGGCAATTACAGAATAGACAGGGGGATGTGAAGAAAAATAAAGGAAATGGAGAAGCCAAAGAACTTATATACATGACACATGGACATGAACTAAATGGGGCATTACTGGAGGAAATGGGGTACTGGGTGGAGGGAGGCAAAGGGGGAAAATTGGGACAACAGTAATAACAAGATAAATAAAATATATTTAAGAGAAAAAAATTTAAATTTACTTCAGAAATAGAAGTAAAAATAATTTTTAATAATGAAACTAATAAAATAATTAGAGCTCTTTGGCACAATTTTAAATATTAATATTTTGTATATATTCATTAAAACCTCACACACCCTAAGGTGTAGGACTTTTGTCTGTTTTACAGCTGAAGACTGTAAGTAGTGGGTGGGGCCAACATTTGGATTGTGCAGACTCCATATTTTGTAGTTTTAATCACAATATCTCACTGTATAATCTTCAATCAAATGATTATTATTGTGTTTCATGTTGTCCTGCAGCTCTCTTAAAACCGCTTCATTCTTTTTCAGTCTTTTTTCATTTTGTTGCATTGTCTGGGAATTTTTTTCTACGTTGTCCTCCAGCTCGATGATCTGAATCTCTGCTTCCTCTAGGCTGCTTTTGATTCCTTCTACTATGTTCTTCAATTCAGAAATTGTATTCTTCATTTCCTCCTGGCTCTTACTGATGGTTTCTATGTCCTTTTTAATGCTGATGTAGTTCTCAGTAAGTTCCTTATAGCTTCCCTGGAGTTGTTTGTAGTTTCCCTGGAGTTGTTTATAGTTTTCTTTGAACTTGCTGAACTCATTGAACTTTTCTGTTATCATTATTTTGAATTCCATATCTGATAGTTTGCTTGCCTCTATTTCATTTAGCGATCTTTCTGGGGATTCCTCCTTTCGGTTTCTTTTTCTCCCCATTTTACATGTCTCTTCTTGTTTGTTTTTGCATTTTAGATTGGGCTTTTTTAAGTTCCTGTCTTTGTGGTGTGACCTGTCATGTAGAGGTGCACTTTCTTTACTTTCTGGATCCACCTCTGGTGAGGTCAGATCATTCCATAGTTTGGGCCTACTCGGCCTGTCATGTTGTAACGAAGCAGCCCCTTCTATTCTGTCCATTATTCTGGGTGATTTCTCCCCAATTAAGTTGTCATTCCAGATTGGGTCTGGAAGGAGATTGATGTATCTTCATTTACTCCTCCGCCATCTTGGTCGTGATGGGCTATTTGATATGTGTTGCAATTGTATGTATCTTTTAAAACTGCTAATAGTATTTTCTTGAATTTCTTTTCATAACCTAAGCTTAAAAATCTCCACGTAAGAAAAAGCAGTGCCTATATTAAAGATAATTTCTCTCCTTGGACCTTTCTGGCTATATTATTTTTATTAAATTTTTTTTTGCAGGCTTTGAGGGGAGGGAATATGGTTTTGTTGCTTCTTTGTTTTATTTACTTCCCTGCAGAAGCCTTAGTTCTGCATTCTGAACTAAGGACAGTGACTTTGCTTTGAACTCTTGTTTCTTGACTGTCTAATTCAATGACATATCCAGGGTGAACTAATTTGGCTCTCATGGGTATCACTGCCTCTTTTCTGGCTTGTACCCATAAGGTCAGACATGAAAATAGGAAATAAAGGTATTTTTCAAAATAGCATCAAATAACCTTTTGCTTTGAAAATTCCTCTCTGTAAGTGGTCATTTGATAGCATTTTCACTCAGTGCATATCCCATGAATGGAACTGTTTTCAGGAACTTGATTTCCTGAAGCTACTTGAAAGAGGCAGCTTCTTTCTTGGGCTCAGACTCCCTCCTGTGGCCCCCAAGCAATTACACACAGCAGTGCAGATTTTTCTGTGTGCATTTTTAGGAGCGGCCACCTGGTGTCAAGTGGTATGGCCTTGCTGTACACCTGCTATATGTAGGTTGGTGACCTTGGCACCTGGACACCCGATCCCTCCTTTTTTCCTCTTGGATGTCTGTTTCTCCCTGTAGAGAATACTAAAGAAATCAACCATATCATGAGGCTCAGTTTTAACTCTGAGAGGAGAACAAGTGCAACCCCACCACCTGGAAGGTGAGCAGGGGGCCCACTGACACCTATGTTCATTGTCCATGCACATTTTCCTTGGGTTATGGTGAATCTGGAGTGTACCCTAAGAACTGAGATTAGAACCATCACAGATTTGATTAGTGGACTATCATTTTTAACGTTCCTTTAAACCCTTTAATTTACATTAAACATGCAAACCGCCCTGGCTTGTGGCTCAGGGTTTAGTGAATTCTCCTGGGAATTTATCCACCTGGGAACCTAAAGGTCGCTGGTTAGATCCCCAGCCAGGGCACATAACCAGGTTGCAAGCCAGGTCTCCAGCCAGGTTCCTAGCTGGAGGCAGGTGAAAGGCAATCATACATTGATGCTTCTCTCCATTTCTTCCTCCCTCCCTTCCCCTCTTTCTAAAAATAATGAATAAAACCTTAAAAAACAAAACATTAAAACAAAAAGACATGCAAACCTCTGCAGACGACCTGTTAGTGACTGGGTCCAGAGGCCCCTAGAAGTGGCCGGCCAAGGCTGTTTGGGGCATCCAGCCCCAAATCTGTAGACCTTGGCCCACAGGATGGAGAGGGAGCTGCTGCCCCTCGGCCTGGTCCACCCTGGGTTGTGTGGGACTGGTTCCTTGGACACTAAGAAGAAGTAGGGGGAACATTGAAAAATCAGGTTAGATTTGCTTTCATTTTCAACTCTAGAGAACAAAGTAAAGCAGCCTTCTAGGCAGTAAAGCGTGAGCATGATAGCATGTGACCTGCTATAAAGACAAGTCAGAAGAACCAGGTGGGGTCATTCTTTGGAGTCACCGGTTATAGGTGCCAATGTCCATTGTGACCATCTTAGTCATCCATTTTCTTTCTTGAATTTCTTTAGCATTCTTCTTTTTGCCTCTTTCTCTGCACTCATTCTGCAGAGATACTGTGTGCCAGGCACCATGCTAGATGTCATGGATGAGACATGATAAGTTCTACTGGAAAAATAATTAGGTTTTGTCAAGTTTATTTATTTATTTCTTCTTATTTTTTTTTTAAGTTTTTTTTTTTTAATTTATTTTTTTAAAGATTTTATTTCATTATTTCTAGAAAGAGGGGAAGGGAGAGAGGCAGAGAGGGAGAGAGACATCAATGTATGGTTGCCTTTCACCTGCCTCCAGTCACAGACTTGACTGGAGACCTGGTTTGCAACCTTGTTATGTGCCCTAGCTGGGGAGTCGAACCTGCGACCTTTGGGTTCACAGGCCGGCACCTTACCCACTGTGCTACCAGCCAGGGCCCTATTTCTTATTATTATTATATTTCTGCTATGCTTTCAATTCTGAGACCACATCTGAATTTCATACTATTTCTTGCAAGAAGCAACTGACACCAAGTCCTTTTTGTCTTCTTTTCCATTCTCATTTCCCTTCCCCAGCATTTTTGGCTATCCTTTTACTTTACTTTAAACCCAGTATTCCTAAATATTTACCAGCATTACCTTGCTCTGTATGTAGTATTTAGATTTTAAAAGTTGTCTGAATTCTGGTCTATCTCTTGCTAAGTCAAACAAAAATGAAATCTCTTTGATGTCTTCCCATTCACAAATAGCCAAGTGGGTATTTTGACTCTATCTCACATATTTTCCAAAATGAGTCATCAGTCATTTCTGATGAAATGTTTCCATTAAATTGTGGTAGCTTTTAAAAATGTTTTAATTGCTTAAACCTGTATTAGGGAATGTTAAGATTTAAATCTTAGATTAAGTTTCAGAAGTTTTTCTTTTATGGGAACGGAGGTCTAGAAAGTACCAGTATCAATTACTCAGAGACCACAAAATTCCCATTTTGTATGACATGGATGAGAACTTGCCTTATCTTCATAGAGTCCATCTAAGGAAGCTAAACCATGTTCATATGTTTTTGCCTCCCCGCCTCCACTATGCTTTTATGCATTCTATCATGTTGAAATGTTTACTGCACATAATATTGACAATCTATAGATCCATGTCAAGCTTATATATGCATATACATACTTTACATTATGTGTTTGCAGGTCTTTACATAATTCTGGGAATTTACTCTTCTTGGAACAAAAACTTAGGCACATGGGACATTTGCAAACTACATATTTGGAAAGGTGAAAAAGACTACTGTACATTCTGTTTAGTAGTAAGAGCAAGAGTTTTCCTCTAAAACTTTTATGGTATCAAGATGTATATTTAAGTCTTTTATCCATTTTGAGTTAATTCTGCTGTATTACACCATACACCAACTCATTGGTGGTCTAATTGCATATTTTTGCATGTACCAGTCCAGTTTTCCCAACACCATTTATTGAAGAGGCTATCTTCATTCCATTGTATGCTCATGGTCCCTTTGTCAAATATTAATTGACTATAGAGAATTGAGTTTATTTCTAGGTTCTCTATTCTGTTCCATTGATCTGTGTCTGTTCTTATGCCAGTATCAGACTGTTTTGATTACAGTGGCCTTTGTAGTATAGTTTAATATCAGGTATTGTGATCACTCCAACTTTGTTTCTTTTCCACCAGATTGCTGAGGCTATTTGGGGTCTGTTTTGATTCCATATATATTTTTGAAATATTTATTTTAGATCTGTGAAATATGCCATTGGTATTTTAATAGGAATTGCATTGAATTTATAAGATTGCTTTGGGTAGTATGAACATTTTATTGCTGTTAATTCTTCCCATTCATGAGCATGGTATATGCTTCCATTTATTTGTATCTTCCTTAATTTCTTTCTTCATGTAGCAATATTTTTGCCAATATATCTCCTAAGGCAAGGGAAATAAAGGAAAGAATAAACAAATGGGACTACATCAAACTAAAAAGCTTCTGCATGGCTAAAGAAACCATCATCAAAATGACAAGGGAATCGACTGTATGGGAGAACATGTTTGTCAATGATACATCAGAGAAGGGTTTGATCTCTAAAATATATAAAGAATCATACAACTCAATACCAAGAGGGTAGACAATCCAATCGATAAATTGGCAAAGGACCTAAATAGACACTTCTCCAAGGAGGACATACAAAGGGCCCACAGACATATGGGAAGATGCTCAACATCACTAGCATCAGAGAGATGCAAGTTAAAACCACACTGAGATATCATCTCACACCTGTCAGAATGGCCATCATCAACAAATCAACAAAGAACAAGTGCTGGTGAGAGTGTGGGGAAAAGGGAACCCTGGTGCACTGTTGGTGGGAATGCAGACTGGTGCAGCCACTGTGGAAAACAGTATGGAATTTCCTAAAAAAAACTAAAAATGAAACTGCCTATTGACCCAGCAATTCTACTGCTGGAAATATACCCTAAGAATCCTAAATCACTGATTCAAAAGAACCTATGTACCCCAATGTTCATAGCAACCTTATTTACAATAGCCAAGTGTTGGAAGCAGCCTAAGCACCCATCAGTAAATGAGTGCATAAAAAACAAAAAACAAAAAACAAAACTGATATATTTATACAATGGAGTATTATGCAGCAGAAAGAAAGAAGGAACTCCTCCTACCTTTTGCTACAGCCTGGATGGAATTGGAGAATATTATGCTAAGTGAAATAAGCCAGTTACCTATAACAGGAATCTAATGAACAAACTAAACTAAAGAGTGAAATAGAACCATGGGCAAGGAAACATGGAACAGACTGAAAGTGACCAGAGGGGACAGGTGACGGGGATAATGGTGAAAAGAAGGGGAAGGGACTAGAAAAAGAACATGTATGAATGGCCCATGGACATGATCAACAAACAGTGTGGGAATTGACTGTGGGAGAAGAGGGGTGGGATGGGCAGAGGAGGGCAAACGAGGAAGAATTGAGACAACTAATAGAATACCAATAAAAAATAATTAAGAAAAGAGCAAGAGTGGAGAGTAAGGCAATGCACCTCCTTTGATTCTGTAGGTATAGTATAAATTTAGCCATATGGGAAATCTGTTTTTCATAGCATTTTATACCACAGCATATTTATTATTTTCTTTTCTGTTTTCCTGTTGTTAAAGAATGTAATAAGTTTTCCTGCTGTCAGTGATGCTGTTGGGGTTGGAATAATGGGATTAACTGTTATGTTTTCTGTTGATTTGAGAGAGAGGATTACATTTGAAAGAGATCAGGGAATTATTCCTAAATAGGTATACATGAAATAACTGATAATTAAAAAATGTAATAGTTGCAACTCAAAAAAAACAAACAAAAAAAACCCCAAACAAAACACTTTTGATGATATCAAAACAGTCTTTTCTTGCACATCAGCCTTTAAATGCTGAATGCACAGCAAAAGCCTGGAATTGCAGTCCTTACAGAATAAAGAGTAAGCATGATCTTCATTGCCTGCTAGTCCCTGACCTCTGCCCTGCCTTTTCTCTATTTATCTTTTCTTATTCTCCTCACATGCTAATCAACCTCCCTTGCTCCTGAACGTACCATCCATCAATTCATTCCAATATCGAGAGCCAAATATATAGCAAGCATTGGGATACATTGATTAAAAGGACAGGCATGGCCTCTGCTTTCTTGAAACTATTTGCTCACGTAATAAAATTACAACAGTGTGAGAAGTGCTGTAATAGAAGTTGAAGATGCTGTGGAAGCAGCAGGAGGGAAGGCTTCCTGGAGGAGATGACTTCTGAGCTGAGATCAGGAGGACTGAGGGGGAGAGGATGGAGAAGGTTGGGCAAGGTCAGAGGCAGGGAGATGAATTAAGGCGTTGAAGTTGTTCAGGTGAAATAAATGGTGGCCTGAGTTATGGTAGATACAGAGAAGGAAGCAAATGGATTTAAGATAGACAGGAAATAGCATTAATACATCGAGATGGATTGTGTTAGGTGGGTGTAAGTAAGAGGTGCATTTCTGGTTTTGGGCCAGACAATTGGGTTGTTAGGTAAGAGAGAAATAGATGAGGGGGAAGATGATGAGCTCAGTTATGAACATAAAAAAATTTAGATGTTTTTGGTTCCTACAAATGGGGGTCCCAGGAAGCCTGAGGGTGTATGCCTGGAAATTCAGAAGAGACATCCGGGCTGGAGAAAAAGATTTGGAAGTCATGAGCTGGTATTTGGAGGCACAGGAGTAAATGGCATGAAAAGAGAAGCTAGCCAGCGATGGCCCCCAGGGGTGGGCAGAAGGGGAGCACCTCTCAAAGAAGAGGGGCAAGGAGTGAGCCGAAAGGTAAAGACAATAAAAAATATGTGGTGTCAGAGAGCCAGGAAGAAAGAGTGGAGAATGATGGCGGTGTCAAATGTTGCCGAGAGCTCATGGCAGGCAAAAGCTGGAAATGGTTCATTGGCTTCAGCAAACAAGCATCTGCTGGCCCTTGGATCAGAGCAGTTGTTGCAGAGTGTCGGGGTTATATCATGGTTTATGGCATAAAGGTGAGGTTAGGAAATGGGATATAATATTGGGCATTCTTTGGGATTAAATTATTAAAAAAAAAAATTCTGCCCCCTCCCCTTTCTCCTATGACTCTGTAGGTAGAAGAAATAACAGACACCAAAGGAAAGCTTGCTTATTACTTGAAATAGTTTTGAACCTGTAGTTGGCAGTTTGCTTCCTGCCTTTGAACACCATTGTCTACTTAGCTCTTGAGTAGACTCAGGTTTTTATTAATCAGGGGTGCAGTTACTTTGACTCTTGGCCCACATCATAGTTTCCCTTTTATTGTAACAAACACATATTTTAGAGAAGGTGATTACATAATAAGAGCTGAAAATAGCTTAGTTCCTAGGGAGCGGGAAGAATCATGTCTTCCTATTTTGATAGTCCCTGGAAGACAACGCCACCAGGCTTCACATTCCTCTGCTCACAGAGGTGTCGCATTGTGTGGCCCCACAACATCTCTGTTTTATAAGAGCTAACCGGTGGTGGGCTTTATTCTTAACTTAAACTGAATGAAAATTAATTCTGTTTTGAGACTTTTGACAATTTTGTAACCCACTCTGAGATAATTGGTCACACCCTGGGATATTGCATAAGAAAATATAGTCCTGGTTCTGCATTTTCCATTGTCCCCCAAAGACCTGACCTCACTCATAGTCACATCTTAAATAGTAAGCAGAATCATTGGTAATAGGAAAGTGTAGGGCAAAGTGTCCTCTGTGGAGGGCACTTTCTTTGGAGTAGTAAAGTTTTTACTTAAGTCCATCAGGAAAGAAATTGTTTGTCAGGTTTTTTGTTTAAGAGGCAACATTGGTTGTTGGGGAAATAGGTGGCTTGGGAGCCTGTTTTCCCTCTCTCCTCTAAAATAACCTTATTTAATCTTTCCATTTTACCCAGTGGGAAAACAGATGATATTTATATTTACTACCTCCTTAGTGATATGGAACAACCAAGTACAGTGTATGTGTATGTGTGCGTAGTTTCTTTTTTTATAGGAAAGAGGACACTATGAGTTATGCTCCATGCTGGTTAGGCTGTATATTTTTTATTAATTTTTGATTAATTGCAAATTTGTATGCCTAACATTTTAAAATAAATCATTTTAAAATAAATGAAACTTTTAAAATGTTAGAGTAATAAATGTGACCTCTGTAAAGTACAGTCATAAATTCATCACATTTGTGAAAGAAGATGGCTAATTGCATTTTTACATTTAGGATAGATCTTTTACATTTAGTATAGGTGCTCATTGTACATTTGGTAGAAAATTATTTGATATATTTTTTCCTGCTGGGAAATGGTGTGGAAAATTATTTTACACTTATGGAAATCTAAGAAGTGGAGAGTTATCTCCCTTCCACATTATGGAATATCATGCAGCTTTAAAAATATTCAGTCAGTCTAGAAGGTATCTAGCCATGTAATATGAAAAACTAGAGACATTTACTGAAGAAGATACAAGAAACATTATACAAGGGACAGTTACACCATAGTCCCCATCAAAGTAGGCACTTTGGGACCTCTCACAGTTCCAATCACCATCAGCTGCCCCATCACATTTTCCTAAATCTCAGTGATGGCCTGAAACCTCTTTCCTTTCAAAGGTGTTTTTAGTTTTGGGAAAAGCCAGAGGTCACAGGGCACCAAATTTGGGCTGTAATGGGGCTGAGTCACCTAGGTGACTTGATGCTTCTCCAAAAAACTGTACAACATGTGATGCATGAGCAGGTGCATTGTCATGATGAAGTTGCCAGTCACCTGTTGCCTATAGGTGTGGCCTTCTGAGTAATCTGAATAGTTTCCATGGAGGAATATTCAAGCTTAGCAGAAAATTTGATGCAGATTTGTTCTACTTGCTCAGTCATTTTGAATACAACAGCCACATAGTACACATGCTCACTCAATGGTGTCTACTACCCTCACTGACTAGTACAGTGAAGTCATCTTTATTCATGTATGCTCATTCCAGTTCACTCTCCTTGGCTGACAGGTTACATTGATGTTAACCAAACCTTTCTTGTCATATTAACAATGGCTGGACTTTTCCTGACAGACCTCATAAATTAGCTAAATGTGAATAAACACAAAAAGATGTCTATGATATTTTACTAAGTGAAAAATCAAGTTATAGAATAATTTTTATACCATGATTATATTAAACAAAAGGAGAAACCAATATATATGGGCATATTTTTATAAGCATAGACAAAAGTATCCAAACTTTTTTTTTTTTTTGGCTAAAAGGAATGGTGGGTGGTGTATAGAAGGTTGGGCAAGGGACACTGTATCCTTTTTTTCATTACACCTCTCTGTATTGTTCAGTTTGTTAAAATGAGCATTTATTAATTTTGTAATAAAGAAATTAGGTTAAAAATGACTTTTCGATTGACTTCGTTTAGATAAAGTTTTGCTAGATGCTAGAAAGAAGGACCTGAAGCTGTTTTATTCTATCCTGGGAATATAGAATAATGGTTTGATTAGCTTGCGTGGCTTTTGTTCCATATGAATCACCTGGTTTCCCTATTTATTTTTAAACCTGTGAGATGTTAGGGATGCAAATGTGCTAAGCCTTTTTCACAGTTCTTCTGAGTTCACAAAGCAGGTGTGATGGAGAGGGTTAAGGAGACAGAGTGCAGTCAATCAGTCAGCATGTATATCAAAAATGACTCAGTATAAAGACATGATAGTGCACTTTGGGCACGAAGTCTTGAATCTATTCATTTATACAGTGGAAGCAGATTTGTCTGTAGAGTTGGGAAACTCCGGCCATGGTCGCCCTATAACTTCCCTCTATGGATCCATTTCCCTTACCCACAAAATGAGGGGCTTGGATCAAACAGATAATTGCTAATAGTCTAGGATTCTCTTATCTATTTTATACCTGATTCAAAAATATTTAAAATATACTCACCAAACTGCCTTTTCCCTCTCAGTCAACAAGTGTGAGAAGTTGAAGCTGTGATCTGAGCCATGGCTGCACATTAGAATCTCCCAGGGAGCTTGGAAAAACAAGATACCTGGCCTTCCTCTAACCTACTCCCTCCAAATCAGTGGAGCCCCAGAATCAGTCCTTTTTATTTATTTATTTATTTTTAAAGATTTTATTTATTATTTTTCAGAGAGAGGGGAAGGGAGAGAGGGAGACACACCAATGTATGGTTGCCTTTCACCTGCCTCCCACTACGGTCTTGGCAGAGACCTGGCTTGCAACCTGGTTATGTTGCCCTGGCTGGGAATCGAACCAGCAAACTTTGGGTTTGCAGGCTGGTGCCTTATCCACTGTGCCACCAGCCAGGGCCTTTTTATTTTTTATTTTTTTATGTTACCCTGGTTGATTCCAGTGGACATTGTCTCAGTGGGTCCTGCGCAATGGCTGACTAGTGGGTAGTGCCGCATCTGGTGGTCTGCCTGGCAGCTGGTTAGCTGACTTGACAGTTTGTAGCTAACCTGATATTGTGTCTCCTCACTTAATGCCATTGATGGGTTCTTTGAATTTAAGCCAAATGGTGTATAACGAAACTAATTTTTATGGTTGCCTAATGCACATAAATAAGAGTTAAGCTCTTACATGGTCATGACATGACTTGAACAAAATGATGTTATTCAAGGTCCTGCTGAACTTGTGGAGTTCTGTACATAGTTTACCAAGTACTTTCATAGTCCATTTAGAGCCCATTATAGTCTTGTGGAGGAAATGTTTTTATTTTCCCACATAATCTGTAAGTGGTGGGAGACTCTTAACTGAGGTTACGTTCCTCTATGAAATGAGGCTATGAGAATGTAACTACAGGACTACCTGGGTGGACTTGAGTGACATGAAGAATTTTACACACACACACACACCCTCTGTTGCTGGTGGTAATCTCCATCTATATGTGTAAGTTGACATATCTAGGCCCTAGTCAAGATTATAAAGTCACCCCAAACATCGCACTTCCTTGTTTAGTGGTGTTTCCTATAACAGTGTATCCTTCTAGGGTTCATGGCTCAGTCTGACCTTATTTCCAGATGGGCCTATCTGACCCCCTGCACCGTTTTAGTTCCAGTCCATACCCAAGGCTGGTTGTGGGACAGTGTGCTGGGTGGACCAGAATCAAGACATCTTCATTCTAGTCCCAGCTGTGGTGCTCAGTGGGTGTATGAACCAGTCTGGGCCATTGACAGCCTCCAAGCTCCCCTTTTCTTATTTGGAAAATGAGATGTTGAAATTACCTAAGAAGGTTGAATCGAATGAAACATTGCATCGTAGCTAAGCGGATGGACTCTGGAACTTCAGACTCCCTGAGTTGAAATTCCAGTGGTAAACTTACTAGTTTTCTTAACCTTTATGTGACTTAATTTACTCACTTATAAAATGAATGCTTCAAAGAGCCTCAAGTAGTTGTGAGTATTAAAGAGGCTGTAAAGGCAAAAGTACTCAGAGCAGTGCCTGGAACGTAGGTGAGCACCCTAAATGCTGCTGCTGCTATTGTTATTATTATTGAACATTTTTAATTGGCTAATAATGGAATTAACGGAGAAGTTGTATTTTCATAGGAGATGGTGACAGCATGTTTATGGATGGGTTTTTCAGGACTCCTTGAAGAGTCCTGAATTCTATTTAGTATTCCCTGCCTATTGGGACAAATATTATAAGGATGTGACTTATGGGGTGGGAGGCCACCTGAAGGCAGGTCCTTAAGATATCATGCTTCAAATACTACCTATTTCAAGATTTTGTTTTGGTCATGGCTAAAGAGACAGCATACGTTTCCCCCATTATATCCATTGGAGTCCGTTGTTAACGTGTTTTGATTCTAAATCATAACCAATACATGCCATGATATTTACAGAATAAGGTAAGCCACATACATGTCTGCCAGTACAGATTAAGCTCTACCCAAGTATATAGGATACTGTTTTTGGAATTGAGAGGCATTATCTCATTCCAGAGGGACTGGGTAGCCTACTCTGAACTGGTGGAAGGAGGCTTGTTATGGGGGTTGTCAAACTCTAGAAAGTTTGTGCAAACCTCAAAGAAGAGCAGCTGGAAGAGACAAAAAGCCCAGCATCTGAATTTAAGTCTCCCCTGTACACACTGAGATCCTTGGTCACAGCCATGGCTAAGCACCTAAGTGTAACTCACGGTGCTGCCCAATCACTGAGCACTAGAGGGCCCTTCCCTCTGCCTCTCAGTTCTCTCAGTGGGACATGGAGCATGTTGGGAAGATTCAAGGAGATAATAGCTGTGAAGCATTTAGAAAAATAGCCATTTATTGAGCTTAATAAATGTACATGCTCGGCCCTGGTTGGTGGCACAGTAGATAAAGCGCTGGCCTGTGAATCCAACGGTCGCTGGTTCAATTCCCAGCCAGGGCACTTAACCAGGTTGCAAGCCAGGTCTCCAGCCAGGTCCTTAGCTGGAGGCAGGTGAAAGGCAACCATACATTGATGGCTCTCTCCCTCTCTGCCTCTCTCCCTTCCCCAATCTCTAAAAATAATGAATAAAATCTTTAAAAAAAGAAAAAGTACATGCTTAATAAATGCTGACTATTATTACTTAAAACTTGTGTGTTTGAAACAGAGGCTAAGAGATGATGAACTTTCTCAGCATTGATAAACCCTTTATAGGCTAAGGATGTTTTGACACAGCTTGGAGCAGGGAGGCAGAGGCGGAATCTGGAAGACCCTTTCAGGAGCTGTTTGTGGTAGGCAAGTAGGAGGTTCCAACTTATATTAAGACTCAGCTTCCCTGGCAGCCTTTGGTTTGGGGCTTGCTTACTTTTCATCTGTAGGAGCAAGGAATGAAGAGTGTTTTATCCATGTATTCGAGTGGTGGGTCTTTATTGGGCAGCGTTGTGGGCTCAATTGTATTTCCCCCAAATTCATATGCTGAAGTCTTGATCCTCAGAACCTCAGGACGTGACTAATTGAAGATTAATTAAGTTGAAATGAGATCATTAGAGTGGGCCCTAATCCAGTGAGACTGGTATCTTTATAAAAAGAGATAATTTGCACACAGACTTGTGTGAAGTGAAGACTGTCTGAAGACACAAGGAGAAGATGGCCATCTACAAGCCAAGCAGAGAGACCTCAAAAGAAACCAACCCTCTGGGCATCTTGAATTGAGACCTGCAGCCTCCAGGACTGGGAGGCAATCAACTTCTGTTGTGTAAGCCCCCCAGTCTGTGGCACCTTATGATGGCAACCTGAGCAAATTCATACAGGCAGCTTCTAAAATGCCCCTGAAGATAGTATCTCTGGGGATAATGGTGGGGGCGGGGGAGTGAGGGAAAGCATGACAACATGAGCGGGAATTCAGGCCAGGTTTGAAACCCCATCTGACTAGCTTTATGAATTCAGCCACTGTACTTACCTGTTTTCTTTTTTACATTTTTAATTAAATGTAGTGGGGTGACATTGGTTAATAAAATTATATAGGTTTTAAGTGTACAATTCTATGGTTTATCACCTGTATGTTGCATTGTGTGTTTACCAACCAAAGTGAACTCTCCTGTCACTGTTTATTTGGCCTCCTTTAACCTTTACTACCCACCCCCCTTGTCTCTGGTAACCACAGCCTGTTGTGTCTATGAGTTTTTGTCTTGTTCATTTTTTGCTTTCTCTACTTAACTGTTTTGTGTTAATTTTCCTCATATATAAAAGGCGAGTAAGCTATTTCATACAGTTGTGGTAAAGCTTAAATTGAATCATTTACATAGTTTTGTCACTGCATGACACATGGTAAGCGCTCAGTAAATGCAGTTATTGTTATGATATGAAATATCAATTAGAAGTTAGGTTATAAATTACGCACACTGATTATTGATCTTAAATAATATTTGCTTGTTTAGCAGCTTGGAATAAATGGGCTCATTATAGATTTAAAGCATTTCTTGCTGACATTCCAAAGAGTTTGGAATGAAAGTATAACAAGGATCTCTTTGAAAGTACAAAAGTAGCTAAAGAGTCTGGTACAAAAACCTTTTGTTTTACAGTACGGAAAGGAATAGCATTTTTGTACTCGTCCCTGGGCCACATTTATTTGTAGGGGGCAATGCAAAAGAGTGCTGTTGGTGGAGGAGGAATGGCTTGCCTTTAAATAAGGAATTGTTTAATTAGTTGGGTTTTGTCTTGGTGCATATAAGGCAGTGTTGCTGAGGAAAGCATTCCAGGCCTGGCCCGTTGCCTGCACCTCAGTGGTGAGCCACTGGTAAATCACTGTAGTAGAGGAAATAATTTTGGTCTATTAATATTTGCTCTTAGTTAAAAATAGATGCTTGTATTTCTTCATTAGGAGGAGGGCAATGTCTTTTGCTCCTGGCAAATTTTTTTCTTTTTGGTTGTTGTTGTTGGAAGAGTAGGAAAGCCATAGAACAGATATCCCCAAATAATGCCTTTCTATAGCACATTAGACAGAGAGATTTAAGACTTACGTTAGAGAATTGCAGCAGTTTGGCTGCACTTCAGTGACATAGGAGGTCAGACCTTTGGGTATGTGGGGTTCTTTTTGTTTGTTTTGTTTTTTAGAATAGAATAAGCCTTTATTTTAAAATTTTAATTTTTAAAATTACAGTAGAAGTCAATATTATTTTATATAAGTTTCAGGTGCATAGCATAGTGGTTAGACAATGATATAATTTACAGAGTGGTTCCCCTGATATTTCAAGTACCCACTTGGCACCATATGTAGTTATTACAATATTATTGACTATATTTCCTATGCTGCGCTTTACATCTCCATGACTCTTTAGTAACCACCAATTTGTACTTAATCCTTGGGCATGTGTTTTATTTCCTTGCAGTTACTTTGGAATCTTGCAAGAGCTTTGGAAATTGAGCTCTTGCTGAATCAG
Source organism: Noctilio leporinus (assembly GCA_004026585.1). Lineage (NCBI taxonomy): Eukaryota > Metazoa > Chordata > Mammalia > Chiroptera > Noctilionidae > Noctilio > Noctilio leporinus. The sequence continues at coordinate 61,619 of PVIW01002983.1, read as the reverse complement.
AGTTATGTCAGCCTTGCTGGTGTTTTAAGAGTCTGATCAGAACAGCTGTGCTCTGCTGTTTCCTACACAGGCGGGCCCACACAATACTTGAATTGTGGAGCACATACTGTTGGCAATCACAAATGCAAGTACGGCTTTCTTTGATGCTTTGGAGGGAGTAGATCAGCAGAAAAGTAAATATTTGACATAGGTTTTTTTTTTAATGTAAAGGGTTTGTTTAAGAGCATCATGGTATATGTTTTCATCCTCTTTGGCTATTCACATTGTTACTCTCAATATTTTGCTGCCTATGTAAAATGGGTTTTTCTTTAAGATGAAAAAATTTTTTTTTTAATTTTATTGTTGTATTACATCCATCCCTTTTTTAGTCCCCTCTGTCCCCTTCCCCATAAGATGAAACTTTTTATAGGTTGGTTTCTTCCATGTATACCTACTTCCTCCCTAAACTTTATAGTAGGTGCTAATAAATGCAACTCTGAGGATAGAGTATGTAGAATTAAATATGGATTTTGATGAGTTTCTTAGAGTACCTTGATTGTGTGTGTGTGTGTGTGTGCGCGCGCGTGTGAAATTCCACATGGAATTTACAATTACAAATTGTAAAAAGAAAAAAATGTTGCCCAGATTCCCATCAACCTGATGAAGTAGCCATATTCAATTTTACACATCTTTGCTTTTTTTCATATGCCACTATTGTTTTTTAACATATTTATAAATACACATACAATTCTGCTTTATATTGTAGCAAATGCTTTTCATCTTATTATAGTACTTTATAGTGCCCATTTTTAATATTATTATCTTTAAAGGGTTTACCATTAAATACTATTCCCCCCTTGTCTCATATGTAGGTAGATTTTACTTCATTTTGTCTTGTAAATAAGTAAGGTCTCAACATTTTCAGCATTTAGCTTCAATGAATACATGTCCATGAGTTAGTCAAAAGTATAGCCTAAAAAATAAACAAAAGACAAAAACATATAGCCTACAGCAAACACTACCATGTCCCTTTTAAAAGGATTATAATGAAGGTGCATCCTTTAGTTGTTTCAGGTGTTAACCAGTGTCTTTACTTTTAGATTTCTTCTTCTTGCTACTAGAAAAATGCCGAAGTGAATATATTTTGTACAATACAATTTTTTTGCACACATTTCTGATAGTGGCAATAACAATGGATTTCAAATTTATAGTCACAGACATAGATATGCAAAAAATATATATAACTAATTTCTCCTTACTAACCTTAATTTAGTGTTCAGGATCATTTTAGGCAGCTAACCTCCTGTCTAAGATGGTTACATTAGTTTGTCAACCTCTGTACCTGGGAATGAGCTAATCCCTGAGGGGGTCTACAACTTTTGTAACCTAGATGAGGGCATGTGGTCCCTGTGCCATTGGGGCCCTGCTGGCCTCTGCTGCTCCCAGAGTCCAGCAGAGGAGCCTGGGTGGTGCCTCAGATCTGTGTACTTGGTCGCCCAGCCTCCTGGAAGCAGGGCTTCTCCGCAGGGTTGGCCTGCTCCCAGGCCCGTCTTCGGAGCAGCTGGGCACTGTCTCTCACCCCTCCCGCCCAGGCCTTAGCACTATTCCTGCCCCCTGGGTCCTTCCTTCAGCTCACTGGCCAAACTCTTTTCTTGATTTTTGTGCAGAAGAATAGACCTTTCATCATTAAGAGTTTTTTTTCCCTCCATGATCATGGTCAAAATGCTAGGCTTTAAATTTGTCAGCTTTGCTCTTGATCTGTGCAGATAAGGTTTTAGAATTAAAAAGAAATTATATTTTCCTACATTTCTAGAGACTGCTTTAACTTTCAGATTTATCTGTGTTTAAAGTCTATGAAACTGCACTCAGGAGCGGGAAAACCTAGAGATTGGCTCTTTGCCCCAACCGCATTGCCTCTCCTGAGGGAAGAAGGACACCTGGGAAACTGGCCACTTCTGAACATGGGCTGGGAAAGAGGGTCAGTGTGAGGGCAGCAGGGAGAAGCTGGGAAGCCAGTTCTCAACAGTTCCACCCTAGTTGCCACAGATTGAGAATATTCTATGTACAATTTATATATCAATTTATTTATTTATTATTATTTTTAAAAGATTTTATTTTTTTATTCCCAGAGAAAAAGGAAGGGAGAGAGGCAGAGATGAAGAGAGACATCAGTGTATGGTTGCCTTTCACCTACCTCCAGCTGGGGACCTGGCTGGAGACCTGGCTTGCAACCTGGTTATGTGCCCTGGCTGGGAATTGAACCAGTGACCTTTGGGTTCGCAGGCTGGCACCTTATCCACTGAGCCACCAGCCAGGACTATGCATCAATTTAGTAGATACAGAATAATATTAAGGACAAATGCATATCAGTGGCGGTCACTGTTTCAGGTGATCTTAATGTATTAACTTCTTTAGTTCTCATAACAACCCTGTGAGGTAGTACTAATGTTATTATCTCCATCACATAAACCAGGAGCCAAGATGCAGTGAGCTTCTGTAATTCTTCAACCAGTAAGTGGTGGAGTGGGGTCTTACAGCTGGTACTCTGGTTATGTTGACTCTGCAGGTAACTACTGGGTCTGTTACTGCTCATGGGATGGGAGGTCACAGTACTTTATTTGATTATTATTGAAGGTAGATCTTTTCTCTTATAATTATCATTTGATTCTCATCTTATAGGAGTTTGATCATTTCATAAAAGGTGCTTCTTATTCTATTTAGGAAGAAATGGTCTCTTTGTTGTTTTGGTTCATTCCTATGCTCATATATGTTATCCGCCTACCTTCGGTGTTTCTCTCAGGTATGTGGGTAAGGAGATTAATATCTGTATCATCTTAGGTTAGTGATTTTCTGTCTTTTAGAGTTGTGTAACTTTAAAAACTTGTTCATGATGGGGAAATTCAAATATACACAGAAGTGAACTTTCATGTGCCCAACACTTGTCGTCAACTGGTTTCAACTTGTGGCCAACTTGGTTTCATCCATACCAGGATTTCTTAACCTTGGCACAACTGACAGTTTGGGCCAGAAAATTCTTTGTTGTGGGAGGCTGTCCTGTGCCTTTCAAAATATTTAGCAGTATCCTTGGCCTCTGCCCATTAGATACCAATAGCTCCGCCACCTCCTTTTTCTGGTTATGGCAACCAAGAATGTCCTGTGCTGGGCACATCATCCCTAGTTGAGAACCACTGATTTATGTTCACTCCACTCTATCCATTCCTTCAAGATTATTTGGCAGCAAATCTCAGACATCAAACCAAACACATTTTGAGTTGTATTTCAAAAAGATAATGCCTCCAACTTTGTTGCCCCTTAGAGAGAAAAGGAGCAAAGATCTAATTCTGTTCCTGTGTGAATTGTTACCTTGGCAGCTGGAGGTACTCTTGGCCACAGAGGTGGTCATAGTTTCTGTTAGCTGCTGGTCTCCACATGGGCAAGCAAGCACAAAGAAATTGGTAGCATGTTCCAGCCTGTACTTTAAACAGCTTTTTTGGTAAAAATATACATAGGTTAAAGTGGAAACTTTTATATATTTTTTAAGCAGTGGCATTAAGCACATTCACATTATTGTGCAATCATCACCACCATCCATTTCCAGAACTCTTTTCATCTTGCAACACAGGAACTCCATACCCATTAAATAATAACCCCATTCCCTCCCCCTCCAGCTCCTGGCAACCACCATTCTACTTTCAGTCTCTGTGAATTACACTATTTTAGGTACCTCATATAAGAGGAATTATATACTATTTGTCCTCTTGTGACTGGCTTGTTTCACTTAGCGTAGTATCTTCAGGATGCATCCATGTTGTAGCATAGCTTGTGCCAGGATTTCGTTCATTTTAAGGCTGAACAATATTCCATTGTGTGTATGTACATACCACATTTTTGTTTATCCATTCATCTGTTGATGGACATTTGGGTTGCTTCTACCTTTTGGCTATAGTCAACAGTGCTCCTATGAACATGAATGTACAAATATTTCAGATCCTGCTTTTGATTTTTGGGGAGTATATACCCAGAACTGGAATTGCTAAATCATGTGTAATTACCTATTTAACTCTTTAAAGAACTGCCATACTGTTTTCCACAGTGGTTGTACCATTTTACATTCCTACCAGCAGTGTACAGGGTTCTAATTTCTCCACATCCTTGCCAACACTTACTATTTTGTTTGTTAAATAATAGCTGCCCTAATGGATGTGAAGTGGTGTCTAATTGTGGTTCAGCTGGTACCTTTTAAGATGTACATCTGGTAATTGAGAAGCAATTCTGATAGAACCTCTTGCTGGAACTAAGTGGCGCTAGGGTGTGTTTCCACTTTTGCCTTGGAACAATTTGCTGTGGCACATTCATCTAGCCATCCATGGCTCACTCCTGGGTGCAGGGTATGGGAGAGGGCTGTGTCTGTGCGTAGGGGAGGCTTCCAATCCATCATGAAGTCTTGGGTTTGGGCATTTACCATTAATAGTTAAGGGAAGGGATTTGGGTTAGATGTAGAATCATAGACCATTTGAACTGTAAGAGACATGAGAGACCAGTTCTCCCAAAGATGCAGTTGTGCGAAAAAGGAGGAGGGAGAAAGAAGGAAGTGGAAGGAGGAGGAAGGAGGAGGAGGAAGAAAAAGAAATTGAAACCCAAAACATGTAAGTGTTCTCTTTTTGATTTAAGGCAGTGATAGTATCTTGCTCACTGTGGCCAGTATCTGGTATATAGTCAAACAGTAGATGTTTGTAGAATTAGTCAGTGAATCACTGACGGCTGCCCAGCTGACATTTTGGTGTTGTAACTAGGGCATTCAGTTGGCTACCCATTATATTAGGGTGACTAAAAACTGGCAGATTGCTTCAATGACCCAATGACTCTTCCTTTCCTTTTTTTTCAATCTCTAAGGTTATAAATTAGGTGTCATTTTCCCATGGTAAGCCTCTCTCTTTTTTGGAAGTAGGACAAACGGGGTCTTTTAGAAGTTAAACCCAGTTCAGGAGACTCTCAGGAGACCGAGGTGGTCTGGGCTGGCTGAGTGATGGCCTTCAGGCTTTGATCACACCTAAATTTGTTCTATCTCATCCCAGTCCCCCTGTCATTTATTTGTATTTTTCTTCATTCTGGGAAAGCCAGTTCCTGTGGGTGACTCTGTAGGTCTCTGTCTTTATACTTCCAAACTACTCCTAGTTCCAAACTAGTCCATCTTGACTGAGTAGTAGAATCACCTGATGCTTTAAAAAGTCCTGATGTTAGGCCTATTGAGTCAAAAGTATTGGGGATAGGACCCAGGCAGCAGTATTTTTAGTGTCTTTAACCCCCATCCCCTCAATCTTTATCTTCTTCAGCAGTATTTCTTATTGTCCTCCTGAGTCTTACCCTCCTTAACCATGACACTTTTTGTCATATACTTAGGGTCTAAAGGATATATAATGTACTAAGTTCACACAATGTTATTGTAACATCAATTTACAATCACTTGTAGGTTATTTGTGTTCTTTTTCCAGTTAGATCATACATCTGCTCCCGATGGCAGGGACATGCCTTCTTCTCTGTTCCAGTGGTTCTCAAAGTTGAGTGCACATCACAATTACTTGAGGAGGGGTGTGGTTAAAACATGCATTGCTGGACCTATCCTTGGAATGTCTTGGGTGGGACCTGAAAACTTGCATTTCTGACAAACCTGTTAGAAAGTGTCCAGGTGGATACTTTTGCTGGTGTCCAGGGTGTATTCTCTTGAGAATCACTGCTCTATCCTTAGGTTCAGGGATGGCCAGTAATTGCTAGCTAACCAAAGGAATGGAGCAAATGTTCCCTTAGTACTTTCCTTGGTAACTGCGTTCCACTGTGGCTGCAGGCTGGACCCTGGGCTGAGAAGATGAAAGACTGTATGATTGATGAACTACAGAAAATAGTAACTTTGACTTTCCATTTGCCAATTCCTTTACATTTTGAAGCTTGCTAAGATGGCTATTTGTGTGTGTGTGTGCGTGTGTTCATAGTTGTGCATTTAGGCCATATAAAAATATGGGATAAAAATTATGCAAAATAGGATCATATCTCAATTCCACTGTGCCTTTCAGAGAATAAAGTGAGGGTGGGCAGTGGGGGAAATAGGTTTTTGTAAAGACTGATGCAGAATGAGCTCCAAAGGGAGGAGAGACTTATCACAGCCAATTTTTACAAACAAAACAAAAAATTATTTTAAATTCTTATTTCCTATGCATTAGAAAGGGATCTAAAATATTCCTGTTTTTCATTGGGAAACCAGAAAGCCTCAGGGGAGGTGATGGCTGCTACCTCTGGTACTACCTCAGAGTCCAGCTGTCATGGATTTTATGGTTATACTTTTTGTGGCATGAAAAACTGCCCAGGCTGAAGTTGAGGATTGATTTAGGTATTTATACTCTCAATTCTTTTTTAATAAGTGTCCTCCACAAGCAAATTGATACTAAAGTTTTCATTTGGAATACTCTGAAAAGAGTAAAATGCTTTTCCAGTTTTCATTAACCATTTTACAACTTCATATATTTTGATTTTGTGTTAAATCTGCTGGTCTTTCCTATGGGTGTCAGGGAATTATTTTATATTTTCTTAGGGAATATATTTTTGAGTGATAGATCACTGAGGTTTTTACTAAGGAAATTTGATGCCAACTTGTCATAACTGGACAGTGTTGACAATGAAAGTTTAACTCAAGGCTGTTTCTATTTTTTGATCTTCAGTGCCACACCTTGAAGTTGAGTAATGCTCTTGCTTATTGGGTGTTCAATTAAAATGAGAAAAATTAGAGCCATAAAACAGGTGATGATTACTTTGAAGAAGCCTTTGATTTCTTAGGTACCAGATGAGGGAAGCCTCTTTGATTTGATTCATTTGCATCTCTAAAAGAACATATTATTTGCCCTGGCTGATAGCACAGTGGATAAGGCACTAGCCTGTGAACCCAAGGTCGCAGGTTCGATTCCCAGCCAGGGCACATAAAAAGGTTGCAAACCAGGTCTCCAGTCAGGTCTGTGGCTGGAGGCAGGTGAAACGCAACCATACATTGATGTCTCTCTCCCTCTCTGCCTCTCTCCCTTCCCTTCTTTCTAAAAATAATGAAATAAAACCTTTTTAAAAAATAAATAATTAAAAATAAAAACATATTCTTGATCTTAGGATAGTGTTGGGGGTAGTGGGAAGAGATTCAACACACTGACCCCACAGTCACCTAAAGGCTTAACATGAACAAACTTCCTATTTTGTGGGTGGAAAAGCAACCTTGGGTAGTCATCTTATAGAATTGAAAAGAAACTACAGCCCTAGCTGGTGGCACAGTTCACAGCACCGGCCTGCAAACCCAAAGGTCTCTGGTTCAATTCCCAGCCAGGGCACATAACCAGGTTGCCCAGGGCACATAAGCCAGGTCTCCAGCCAGGTCTGTAGCTGGAGGCAGGTGAAAAGCAACTAAACATTGATGTTTCTCTCCCTTTCTGCCTCTCTCCCTGCCCTTCTCTTTGAAAATAATAAATAAAATCATAGGGGAAAAAAAAAAAAAAAGCAAAGCAAAGAAACTATAGGAGATATTTCAGGTTCAGTTCCAGACCACTGTAATAAAGCAAGTAAAGCAATGAAGTGAGCCATGATCTTCTTGCTGGTGGCCTTGCCTTCAGTTTGTAAAAACTGTGGGCCCATGAGGTACAATAAAGTGAAGCTGAATAAAACAAGGTCTGCCTGTATTTGCTCACTTCTTCAAACAGGTGAGGAGGGCCCAGTTCTCTTTGGTCTCTGGCGCCTCCTCCAGATGAACACTCTACTGTGGAAAAGTCCTAGTCTGAGATGCATCGATGCAGAAATCTGAAAACCATTGAGAACATTCTCACACAGGCCAAACAATAACGGTTTTGTTTCTCTCTGTCTTTCCCTTGCAGGTGAATTTTGTGGCATGCCAGCTGGTGGCTTTGTGCACTGCTTTCTGGTTTCGCATCTACTTAAGTCCTGGTAAAACCAGTGCCGTGGCCCGGCACACATTTGCCACCATTTTTGGCATCTATTTTGTCATCTTTTGTTTTGGCTGGTGAGTAGGAGCCTCACAAATTCTAACAGTTATCATTTGGTTGTTTCCTGGATATATTCTTGGCACTTCCTAAGTTCTAAGGAAAGAAATATATATTTACTCAGAATAATGGGGATGGTAAAGAAATTTACATTTATTGTAAATAAATTTGACTGCCCATTGAAAGTCAATTTGGTGAATTATTCTTAATGTTGCACTTTTTTTTTTTTTCATCTCTCCTGGGTCATATAAGTGGATTTTTTAAAAAAGATTGTATTTATTATTTTCAGAGAGGGGAAGGGAGAGAGGCAGAGGGGGAGAGAGACATCAATGTATGGTTGCCTTTTACCTGCCTCCAGCTACTAACCTGGCTGGAGACCTGGCTTGCAGCCTGGTTATGTGTCCTGGCTAGGAATCAAACCAGCGACCTTTGGATTCATAGTCTGGTGCCTTATCCACTGTGCCACCAGCCAGGGAGACATAAATGGATTTTTATAAGGTTTCATTTTCCTGATGAGGAAGCATTTCTAAATGTTGTGGACATGGGTTTTTTCCTTGCATTAATGCTGGAGATATTGGTGTTTGTCCTGCACTTAAGAGTAAAACTGTAGTTTCAGTGCTGGTCTTAGGGAACTCATTCTTGAACAAAGAAAACATGTAGATTGGCCTTTTCTCTGCTGAATAAGCTGGTTAGTACCTTGGGAGTGGCACTTTTTGAGGAAGAGGCTTTAGGAACCAACATTTCTGGAACTACTACTTAAGGAAATTTATGAATTTGTTCAGAGCACTAGAATGCTATTCTTATTCTTTCAACAAAAATTTGAGAAACATTGGTGAGTATTTTGAATCAGCCACCAAAATATGTAAAAGTCTTGGTATCTGGGACAGCTTATAGCATTCCTGGTGCTTGAAAATTTTAGAAAGTCCCTATGAAAGAATGAACTTTCTTCCGGACTCTAGTTGTGTGAAAAACTGTTGGAAGTGGAAAAGCCAGTGTTGACGCTATCTGTCATCTGCCAGACCCAATAAGCAGAGACAGAGATTGAATCTTTATGGGTGCTTTATTCAGATGGTTGGGTGGGGTTTATACCCTAACAGACCCTTTTTATAAGAAGAAAAGTATAGACAAAGGGTTTGAAATTCAGGAAAAAAGTTAAAGAGATCAAAGCTGCAGCCATCTTTCGTCTGGGTTCTGGGGCAGTGGTCTCTGTGTCCTGGGTGGTGGTCATTTCACCCTGGAGTGTAATGGCTCGGATATCATCTTGATTGCTTGTAGTCTGCCTGAGGCACAAAGGTGGAACTGCTTATAGTTACCCAGAGTCAAGGTGGGGTCATTCCTCTAGTTCCTGAAACAATAGCTTTTCATATATATTTATTACTAATCTTATTATTACCCAAAACTAAAATGTTCCAACAATTGAGTCACCTATCACTATAAACATCCCATTTATGATTTCTGATACTACTGGTGCTGCAACTGGCAGATTGTACCATGACTTCCTAGTGTCATTTCAAGATAAAGTTCTTAATTCTGTAGAAAAAAATACTTGATTTATTTTCTTTTACATAAACATGAGTTAATTAATCACTTGCTTTTTGGTGGGGTGGAGATGGAGTATCAGCATACATAGCCAATAAGTATGTTAATATGAAATATATTCATTGCCTCCCACCATGTCTTAAAGGTACTCTGCACATCTGTTTGTGTTGGTGTTAATGTGCTATGGAATCTTGGTCACTGCAAGTGTATCCAATATTCACAGGTAAGACCATGGGAATGAATGGTTCAGGGTGAGTTTATTCATGATCTTTTAAATATATTTCCATAGGAATGAGTACCTTCTTCATGTGCCACACATGGCATGCCCTAGGTTCTCTGGGATAGCAGAAGGAAAGGCAGGGAGCTCTAAATGTGGGGAGTCTTTAGAGAAATCTTTACAAAAAAGAGGGGGTGCAAATCAGGTCTCAGGTGAAAGACACCATATCAGAATTAGGTAATTCTATTTGCGTTAGTCCCAAGATGGAAATAACCCAAATGGTCCCCACCATGGAATACTACTCAGCACTAAAAAGGAATGAATGATTGAGTCACACAGTGACGTGTGCTGAGAGAAGTCACATACATTTTATTCTCCAAAAGTCAAACAATCTATAGCAACAGAAATCAGATCAGAGGTTCCCAGGGGCAGGGTGGTGCAGGGGGATGTGACAGGGTTCCCAAAGAGGCAGGAAGACACTTGGGGGGTGATGGACATATGAGTATATGTCTCTTAATTTTAATTTGGTTCTGGTTTTCTAGGTATGTATGCATGGCTGAACTTTGTATACTTAAATTATGTAACTGAAATTGTTAAAGAAGAAATATTTTTATTATGTTTTGATTTCAAAGTACAGAGAAGGAATTTCATTCTACCTTGAAGGCTACATGCTTAGATCATCAATTGAGATAGCTGGGGTGTGTGTTCTGTGTTGTCAGTTTCCCATGGTTTTTCCGAAACCTCAGTATTAGTTCTACTGTCAATAACACTGGAATGTAAGCTTGGTGAAAACAAAGACCTTTCTCTTATTCACTGTTGTGTCCTCAGAGCCTAGAACAATACCTGGCACATGTAGATCCTCAATAAATATTTATGGAATGAATGACTCAGACTTTTCTGGTGGTGTCTCTGAAAAAGCAGATGCCTTATTTTGGTTTTGGAAGGTCTTTGATTAATAAAACTATTAGCACAATAATTTTCCTTCTTAAAGTCATTTAAATATAACTTTTCAGTGTATAGTCTTGTAATTACTCCAAATAATTTTCTGCTTTTCAAGGGAAAAATTTTTTTCATGCTTTAAATTTGATAGTCATTCATTCAACTTGGTATTCAAATGAGCTCTGAAAATCTGAATCGTAATCACCTCTCTTCTAAGTGCCCTCCTTGAAGAGAAAGCATGTCATTCATTCAGAAGGGAAATAAGAAACCCATATTTCTAACTTGGAAAGAAGGGGTTTTGGAAATGCTTTATATCATGAAAAAAATGTTTTTTTAAAGTAGGGATGAAAATATCTGACTTTTTCTAAACTTGATTTTGGAAACAGTGAACTGCTTAATAAAATGGTTGTTCCATCTCTGTGGGGCATTTCCTGACAAATGTATGATGCTGATAAGGTGTGGTCCATTTTTCCGAGGTGAAGAACTTGCGTGTACCCTAATTCTGCGCCAGGCCCTCTGAGGATCTCAGTGTTAGTCTCTGGCCAGGAATGGAATACTCCAGCCTTGGCAGAGCAGAATGCTTCACAGACAGCAATAATATTGTGGTAGCAGAGGGTTGTGTCATAAGACCAAAAAGAAGGAACGCCAGAAAGTTTTTCTCTTTCTCTGCTTGTGCTGTTGCCAGTACTGCAGAAACAGGGAGTGGTTCAGTTCCCAGAGGATAGAGTTGCTTCCTATTGATGAGGGAATGAGCCGGGACCGTGGGCAGGAAATGTGGCTCTTTCTAGCTGTGTGAGTTCAGACAAGTGACACAGCTTCTCCATGTCACCAGATTCCCCTCCTATCAAATGTGGGGCTTGTGGTAGTTTGAACTTGAGTTCTCTTCAAGACCAGGATTTTGCGACTTTTTCTGAATTGTTCTCTTCCCTGAGCCAGTTTTAACAGTTCTGTTATATGGCGGGGAAGAACAGGGGAAGGTTAGTATTTGCTGCCATGTCAACTAACCCATGTCTGGACTGACCGTTGTTACTCAGGATTTGTCGAGAGAATCCTTGTACCCCAACCTGTTTCCTTCCTGAGCTGCTCTGTTGGGCAGAAGTCACAGGCTTTAATTTACTGCGTAGGAACCAACTGGAGCAAAATACAGTTTGCATCTCCTAGGACAGAGGCCAATTTCGGAGTCCCTTTGTGCCAAGTGTCAGGCCACGCTCTTTGAAATATATTAAGTTTCATTATTTTAGTATATAAACTAGTATTTAGTGTATCATTTAATTTTTATCATTATTGCAAATCTGTTCTTTGTAGGACAGCTCAGTGGGCTACAGATTATTTTCCCCTGAGATGAGGAAATGGAAGCTCAGAGAGGTGACTTAGGTGTACAGTTGGATGAGTTGGCACACAGTGAATTTACTCACGTACTCACCACCCAGGTCTGACAGAGGAATATTACTGTCACACATGTTGCAGTCCTCACTAAAATAACCACTGTCCCGATGTCTCACACCACAGATTAGTTTTTTGCCGGGGCTGGGATTTGAACCTGTGTTGGTCTGTTTCCGGAATACATACTCTGTACTGCTTCTGGATTCCTTAGGTTTTTCAGGTTTGTCCAGAGCCTGAACGTAGTACCCTACTGTACTGGGATACAGTACTTGGTACTACCCTTGATGGGTGGCTCTTATTATAACAAATTGAACTTGTTTTTCTTTCTGGGTAAGGGGGTGGGGAAGGTATGGGTATAGCTGTTATTGAGGGGCAAGGGGAGCGCAGACATGGCTGCATTTGAAAGGGCCCTGGAAGAATCTGCCTTTGGAATCTTCTCTGTGCTTCTACCTTAACCCTCAGGAGCTGGCGGGGAAAGGGAACATGTGTTGTGGTGCTGTGGAGGCAAACTAGCCTACCTTCTGCTTCAGCTACTGCTTTGGCTCTTAAGGGAGTTGTTTTATTTCTTAGTTGTTTGCTTTGTTCACCATCTTCTGGTTGGAAAGGGTTATGGATGAACCCAGGGTAGGGGAAAATCTTTGTTGTATAGTGACAGCTTTGATTGCAAATAATGGTAAAGAGAATGTCAAGTTTTATACAGTGTGTTAGGGTATATAGAACTACTTCTCCCTCATTATCTGGCCCTCCCTTGCTACCAAATGAATTCTTGTTATTCCTACTATTTACTATTCCTTAGGCTGATCTTGTCTTCATGAGAGATTTTAATGTGAATGTGTGTATTTCAAGGCAATTTAATATCAAAATATACATGTTTAAAAGTTATGCCTTCTGAATGCATGTTTCTGATAGGTTTCTGAATCATTTAAAATGTTTAATGTTCATTTTCATTCATTTTAACTTAATACTAAGTTAACCTCTCCTATGTGTTAGGTCAAGAGCTGGGGTGATCAAGGTTGCAATGAGTTGGGGAAATATATAGTTCTAGTTTTAATATTATAATTACATATGCTAGTATGTAGCACTAGAGAAATACAGGCAATGGAGCAATGAATTATGCAAGAGGTGGGGATGGCATGAACGGATGGAGCCAGATCAAGCCAGGTGACATTGGAGCTGAGCCTTATCTGTTATTCAGGCAGTTCCCTAATAGATGCTAGGATTGAGAAGGGAGCTATAGGCAGAGGAAGGAGCTTGCAGAAAGATATCTGGCCTGAAAATTCAGGATGTAATTATGGAAAGCAAGCAAATCCAGTGTAGTTGGAACATATGGTGGATATAGAGCGTGGCAGGAAATGAGTCCAGAAAGGCGAGGTAGAGCTTTGTGTGGGAAGCATCTTGCAGGAGTTTTCACGTGACTGGGTAGCGTGACCCTTTGGAGACTCTTAAGATGAATAACAGTTATCTAGTTATTTGTTCATTCAACACATAGTAGATGGCTATAATGAACAAAACACATATGATTATCCTTACCTTCATGGAGTTTTTAGCCTAGCAAGGGATACAACAGTTAACCAGATTATTGTATATTTTTATAATTACTGGTTGATGAATGTTCTGAGTGGCAGGTGTGCATGTATGTATTGCTGGTTTATACTACAGCATGGTGATGATGTGACTCATATGGAGCGGGTGGTAACTGAAGCCTCAGGCATGGACAGGGAAGGTCCTGGGCAGAGCACTGGGCATATTAACATTTAAGGAATAGGTGGAAGAAGATAGGCTGAGCAAGAGCCTTGGAAGAATTAACCAAAGAGAAGTGAAGGAAAACAAGGAGAGTTGAAGTCAAGAGAACAAAGGGAGACAGTGGTGGGCACATGGTGATTTTTATTTACAGAGATCGTTGTGTAAATGTGATGATTTGTGAAGAGGAGGATCCGAGGGCAGGACCTTACAGTGAGTGGTTCGCAGCTCTGGCTGCAGGTTGGAATTGCACCTGCCCTGAGCATGCTGTACTGATTAAACCTGGACATGTAGGGGTGGGGCCCGGACATCTGTGATTTGTAATGACTCCCCAGGCAGTTCCTTCCATTATGCTGCCAAAGTTGAGAATGGCAGTGGTCCAGGTAAGACAAGATGAAGGGCTCAGAGCAGAGGGAGAGAAAGAGGGAGAGAGAGAGTGTGTGTGTGTGTGTGGTGATGGGATGGTGGACTGGGATGTAGAGAGATCAAACCGGACTTTGTGACTTTGCAAATGCAGGGGTGAGGGGTAGGAAGAAGAGAAAATTGATTGAGTACATTCTTGTAATACATAATAATCCAATCCCATCTGTTTTTGGTTTCAGATACTCCTTTTTTGTAGCAATGGGATACTTGACAATATGCCACATCAGCAGAATATACATCTTCCACTATGGCATCCTCACTACGGATTTTTCTGGGTGAGTATCTTAATTTGTAGGCAGTCTGACTGCTGACTTTGACTCCCTCGCTTAGGGTCTGTAAAGATCAAGTGTGCACACCAGAGTTATGAGTGGCTGATTAACTCTGTTAGAAGGTCTGTGAGCCCTGTTGGTTGTCAAGCAGGGGTTGCAGACAATAGCCCATGGGCAGAATCTGTCCCACCACCTGCTTTTGTAGTTATGTTGGGACATAGCCAAGCGCTTACTCATCTGTGTTATCTCTGGCTACTTTTGCACGATGATGGTAGAATTGAGTGTTTGTGACAGAAACCATTGAACCCCAAAGCCTAAAATATTTGCTGTCTTGCTCTTTACAGTACAAGTTTGCTGGCCCTCTATGCCAAGGCCTTTCATGTAGAGCTGTTGTTTATCTCTCTTAGTTATAAGTAAAGAAAATCTTCCATACTAGCTGATAAACAACTGCCACCTTAACCTCCTGAGTGTCCCCTGGCTGCCCCAGCTTCTGCCTTCCAGATCCATCAGACTTGTAGCAACTAGGAAGGTAATGCCTGGCACAGCGCGGGGTCTCCACAGTAGCTGTCAAAATGTGTCACCAGGCCTTTACCTGGCGGGCCCTGCTTCTCCTGTCCAGTCCCCAGGTAGACAATGGCTGGATCAGTGAACATTCTCTGCCCTGCTGCTGTTATTTCAGTAACAACTTTTCATGAATCCTGAGGATGGGACACTAAGGCACAGGGAATCCCTCACAGCACATTTTGTATTGTCCATGTGACTTCCTCAGGAGTTGGTTGCTCCCAGTGGGCAGTCAGAAGTCAGTGGGAACCCAAATTCTCCCCGCGCTTCCTTTGATGAGTTATTGGAGAAGGGACAGTGAAATAAGGGACAGTGAAACAACTCACAGCTCCTTTCAATGAACCAGGCAAGCGTGCATCTAACGCGTCCATTCATGAAGAGGCTTGGAAGGCCAAGGGTGGTGCTTTCGGACAGAGGCTGCTGCGCTGAACTTTCCATGGCTGTGGTTTGGTGTCCCAGGGGCTTCTCGTGCATCAGTTTTTCTTACCCACTGGCATCCGGATTTTACCTTTTTCTCTGAGCTGTCTCCTTTCTGTATTCCTTTTCCCCCAGATTATAGAACAGTTTTTCAATTTTTCTGAAAGAAGTGCACAGACCTCTTTTGAGTTTTTATTGATGTGTATTGCTAGCAAAATATGGGAACAAGAAAGATAACAATACAGTTGGGAAGTTATAGCATGACAAGTAATTTTTAAACAGTGATCATTACTCTCCCTAGTGTTTAAGCAACAAACTTTTTTTTTTTTTTTGCTTCACCCCAGAACCATACATACCTGCACCCCTCCAATACTTAGAAGGGTTCCTGGCTCTTTTCAATGTTTTCAGAAGCCTCAATTAGCTAGTATTTTGTTGGGATATTGAAAAAACAAAAACAAAAAACACTTTTCCGTTATCTACCTAAATAATCTACCTAAAGTAGATTATCATCTGTTTCTCATCTACATAATCTTTTCAAGGCATAGAGTGTGTATTCATTCATTCCTTTCTGCAGTCATTTTTGGGTTTCCAGTATACTTGGCACAGTGCCAGGGCCTGGAGACCTTCGGGCAGGAGGAAGGGCATGCCAGGCAGAGGACACAGCTCTTCAGTAGCCCAGAAATGTGAAACAGGTGCCTTTGGAGGTCCCAGAAAGCCCTTCCCTACCCCTACCCTCCATATCCCTGTGTCCTATCAGATTGGCAGCCTGACTGTCCCTTGGCTCCTGTTCTGTGTGCCCACTGCCATCACCCGGGGCCGCCCATGTCTGCAGTTTTCCTAACTGGTCATCTTTGTTTCCATCCTGCTCCTTCTCTAGTCTTTGTTCTCTGTGCCAACCAATGAGGTTCTAGAATACCAAGCAGATGATGAGGTGGTCCTTCTTCATCTCTGGCCATCTCCTTCTCCCGTTTGCACTGCAAACAGCTGCCATGCCAAGTTTGTGGTCTGCATGCACGCTAGGTTAGTTCATGTCTCTGCGCCTTGGCCTTTCTCATTCCGCTGGTTGGAGGGGAGTCAATCATCATTGTCTTTGTGAAATTCTTTTACTTTTCTTCCCCAAACCCAGTTCAAAGATCACTGTCTTGCAAAGCTTTTCCTGATTGCTGCCACCACCCCAACTTGGTCCCCTTCCTCCACCAGTCAGCCACTCACTGTGTTTTGGACCTTGTGTGGGGCTTTCAACAGCTGGTGCTGCCCACTGCCTGCAAACCATACCCATGGAGACCCCTGAGCCCGAGTGTTTGTAGCTGGCACTCATGGGCTCTTCTGCTTTCATCAGATTACTTTGCAAGCATCTTTACTTTCTTTTACCTTCTCAGTCTGGAGGGCGTAGACAGGGGTTTGTGTAAGAGGTAGATGCTATCATTCAGCAGATCCACACTCCAGGGAAAGACTGGTCTGGTGTCAGAAGGTTCATCTGTTCCTCATTCAGCAGACACCAATGGAGGACCTGCAGATGTAGGCACAATTAACTATAGGAGCCAGCAGTGAGCCAAGACTGTGGAGTGAATGTGCAGTTATCTACTTCAAGTTCATATAGAAGTTCAAGTGGGAGCAGATCATTGTGTACTGGGTTGATTAGTGTTCCCCCAATTTCATGTATACCCAGATGCTCAGAATATGCCCCTATTTGGAAATAGGGTCTTTGTAGATGTAACTAGTTAAGGTGAGGACCCACTAGATTAAGGTGGGCCCTAAATTCATCATGCCTGTATCCCTGAATGAAGACCCTAACAGACACTATTCACAGCCAAGCAGAGGGAAGGCAGACTGTGAAGGTGGAGGCGGAGATGAGAGATGAAACTACAAGCCAGAGAACTCCAGGGTTGCTGGCAGCGCTGGAAGCTAGACAGAAGCATGGACCAGGCTTGCCCTCACAGCCTCCAGAAGGAACTCATTCTACCAACACCTGGATATGACTTTCAGCTCCCAAGACAATGTTTCTGGTTTTAGACCACCCAACCTGTGATTATCTGTTATGGCAGCTCTAGAAAACAGATACACATTGTTTTATGATTGCGGACCTTATGCTGAGCTAACAGATGCACACTTCACCCCTTGGCCATGCAGATGAGAGTTCTCTACTGCCCGCATCACTTCCTGCTCTTGTTACACGACCCCCCACCCCCACTGGTTTCATTCATAACACCATAAACCCTGGAGTGATTGTGACATCATTTTAGTATAAGCAGAATTGTGGAAAGTTACCAAAAGGAAAACTAAAGGGCATTTGTGGGAAACAGTAATGTGTTTGTGAGATGTTGTGGATTTGGGCTTTGACAGCGGGGCAGGGATGGAAATCAGTTCCTGTCAACTTGCCTTTCAGCAGCATGGCCATGACAAATTGCCTCAAGTGACGTTTGTTCTCTGGTACTTTTGGATTTCCTTGTATTAAGAAATCTCAGATATTACCAGCAAAATTGCAGAATGTTTGAACTAGAGAGGACTGTTGCTAGGGAAAGGGTTCACAAAAATGTCTTCTAGCCCTGGCTGCTGTGGCTCAGGGGATTGAGCTCAGGCCTATGAACCTAAGGGTTGCCGGTCCAATGCTCAGCCAGGGCGCATGCCTAGGTTGTGAGCCAGGTCCTCAGTTGGGGGCACACAAGAGGCAACCACACATTGGTATTTCTCTCCCTCTCTTTCTCCCTCCCTTCCCCTGTCTCTAAAAATAAATAAAATCTTTTTAAAAAGGCTTCTATCTGTAAGTTGCATGCAATTTAGTTCTCTAATTGCTGAGTGGCTGTACTATCCAGTTCTTAAAGATTTGTCTTTTTTTAAATCAAGTTTTATTTTCAATGCATGGTTGCCTTTCACCTGCCTCCAGCTGGGGACCTGGCTAGAGATGTAGCCTGCATCCTGGGTATGTGCCCTGACTGGAAATTGAACCAGTGACCCTTGGATTCATAGGCTGGCACTCAGTCCACTAAGCCACACCAGCCAGGGCCTTTATTTTTTTAATTATAATGCAAGAGTAAGGAGCATTTTTCTTCCCTACCATCATAAATGCACAGTGCCTCACTGACACGGATTCATTTTCTTGGATAATGTCAATTAACATAAAAGGAGAGGTACATATACCAACCTAAAGTGGATGAGATGGTTTAAATCACAAATTGTCAACTAGAGAGATTCTTTACCAGTTTGTCCTCATTATGACCATGCAAGCAACCACAAGTTTTCCTTCGGAATGGAATTAAACACCATTATTTCAGTTTAAAAACCTTATTTACAATTCTGTCGAGGAATAAAGCAGTGTTCTGAAGTTGAGCCTGGCTGTTCAAAGCAGTCCAGTGGGGTAGCTACTCTCTTTTGAGTGCACGTACAAGTCCAAGTGCTTTGCATGCTTTATTACACCTTTAGAATAAAAGCACAGGCAGGAATGGAATGAGGTTAGATTAGATTATGTTTGTGTCAAACAATATATGTGAGTTTTGGGGAAACACATAAACCTGCTGTACTTTTGATTATTCTGGGGCTTGACATTTCATCATTCTGAAAGTATCAACGTTTTCAGGGGCTGGACTAGTGTTAATGGTGAGGGCAATACACAAGATACACTTTTATTAGTGCTGCTAATCCAGTGTCTATCAATGCAGGTAGTGGTGAATGTCCTCTGTGAATGTGGGCTATTACTGATACTGGCACGTTTACTGTTCTTCTGGGAGGAAGGGAAGCTCAGCAATTGCTTGTCATAGAGTTGGTGCTTGATTCCGTTTAAGTTTGTGATAGTTAACTGATTCTTTGTTGCTCACTGAAGGATGCAAATTGGGTTCTCTTCTGAGGGAGGCAGCAAGAATTTATTTTCTTTTTCTGGCAGGGTAGGCCTGATTCAAGCAGATGATGGCTCTCCCACCATGTTGGCAATTTGAGTTGCCCATGCGCTTTTGAAAACAGTATGAAAGGCGAACTCTTAGACATAGTGAGTGGGAGTATAAATTTGTTCAACCCTTCTGAAAGGCAATTTAGCCATAAATTTCAAGCAAGAATTTTTAAAAAGTTCATATATTCTAATAGGATAAATTCCTAGGAATTGAATTTCCTTAAGGAAATCAAATTTATTCATAAGTATATTCAACTGTTCTCAAGAATAATGAAAAATTGGAAGTATTCTAAATGGTCCAAAAGAGATAAATAATTAAATGATGGCAGTAAAATGCATCCATTGAAAATGATGTCTTCAAAGTATATTAGTGATACTAGAAAATGCTTAAAAGATGATGGAAAGTAAAAACCACAAAACAAATACATGTATTAATATGCCATTTTTATGAATTATGAATGTGAACATGCAAAGGAAAAAAGAATGGAAGGAATGACTAAGACAGCAGTGATTCATTGGGGGTGTACGTGCTTCATTGTTTTATTCTTTTATATGATTATAATAATACACCCTAAATGTTATTTAAAGATATTTGCATGCATATTATGATGAATAACAGCCTACAGGAGTAGACCAAGAGCCGTTGTATTTCCTGTTACCTTATTATGTTTCTTGTAACCCAAAATAGTGGTGTCACTTGCCTGCCCTCCCAGTGGTGGAGATACTTGCCCTGCTGTTCCATGGGAAATGACATCCTGATCACTCTACCTGACCAGCCCAGGGTGTGCCAATAATTGGGTTCTATATGATTGTAAAAGGAAGATATTTGCAAAGATTTCAGTATTTGATTATCTCATGTTTCTCCATCAGGCTGCTTTACAATAATTAGCACAGTCACCTGGAATTGAATTCTGAAGACATGAGTTCATAGGTTGTCTGAAGTGTCTTTGGTGAGTTCCTGTTAACAGGGAGAACTGGTGATTTTGTTGTTGAGTACTGAAGTATAATAAAGATGAAATCTTTGAAAAGATGAGTGGAAAGAGTGGAAGCCCCTTCTGCTCGGACTGCCCCTGGATGGCTCTAAGCAGATACTGTGAACTCCGGGTCCAGGGGGGTTCCCTCTACCTTCAGCTGCAACCCTAGGAAGCCTGATGAAGCTATGTTCATTCTTTGCTGTGACTCCTGGAATCCTTATTTTCTTCCATAATGTTGACACAGTGGACAGGCATTTGGGAACATTCCACTAAAGCTGTCATATCATCATCAGCCTCGTTAGTAAGTCATCAAGGGAGCAGGGGGAACAGGCAGGGCAGGAGCAGCAGGGAGAGGAGGTGGTGTTGGCTGAGCCTCCTCTGCTCCTCAGCTCTTGGGTCCAGGCACAGTTTGTGTTGTGTCCCGGCACCCCTGTGGTTGTGCATGTTGGCAGTCCCAGCCACAGTTACAGCCGGCTGGAGGTTTGCTGTACTCGTGTTCTCTCTCCCTGCCAAACTTCTTGCATGCATGACTCCTTGCTTTCCTAGTGTGTAAATATTATATATGGATCTGTATTATAAACAAAGTAACATACATTTTAGTATATACACAAGCAGCAGTACAAATATAAAGTATAACTTTGGGGATCTAAAACAACTTGTTGGGGAAAATAAGATCCTAGAGGGTCCCATTCAGCGTGATATTGGCCTACCGCCTGTGTGACAAATTGGCTCTTTTTTTTTTTTTTAATTTTTATTTATTTATTATTTTTAGAGAGAAGGGAAGGGAGGGGGCAGAAAGAGAGAGAAACATCATGTATGGTTGCCTTTCACCTGCCTCTAGCTACAGACCTGGCTGGAGACCTGGCTTGCAACCTGGTTATGTGCCCTGGCTGGGAATCGAACCAGCAACCTTGGGTTTGCAGGCTGGCACCTATCCACTGAGCCACCAGCCAGGGCCAAGTTGGCTCTTCTGATGACTACATTATCGCATTGTTCCATCCTAGCTTTCCCAGGACAGAGAACATCACCACTTTAGGTACAAAGATGAAGGTGAAACAGGTAGGTTTTATTGGAATATTGCTCAAAACAGAGTTTTGTTTAATGTTTTAAACATAGGTTATTTCTGTTGGGAGTTGATATGGGAAGTGCAAATAGATGAATGGGTACCATTTCTGGTCAATTGCCTAAAATCTGCTTTAGAAGGTTTTGATTTTGCGTTTATGGGGAGGGTGGGGTGGAACACTGATTTTTCTTTTTGCTCTAAACACATCTCCAACAGCCTATTCCTTTACCTAATTTCCTCCTGTATTTCCTTTCCCCAGCTTAGCTAATAATCTTAAGTTTGGGAAGAAAAAAAATGGTTTTGTTTAGCTCTCATTTTAATCATGACAAAATTCATGGGACAGAAAAGTGGTTCTACCTCAGCCATTCTGGACTCAGACCCTGATTTCAGGTTGGTCAGATGGTTCCTGTGGATTCAAGTGCAGGGTGCATAACCGACAGGTGTGCACCGACCCAAGGACAGAGCACACTTTTCACGGGGTGGAAAATCTGAGTGCAGCTCAAGTTCTAAGGCCTCATTGTCCTGTTCTTTGGCTGTATCAAAGAGTCTTTTTATGTCTTTCCTGTGCTTGTAGTATGAGCTTGTAGATGCTGAGTTTTGCATTTCTGTAGGAAAAGAAAGCATGAGTTCCAATCACAAACCAACAAACATGTCTTAGATTTATGCTATGTTTTGATGGAAATGCATCTTTTAAATTAGCAACTTCATGGATTTGACTCTCGGATTTCAGTAACTTGGCCATTCTGAGTCGGACATCTGAGCTACCCATAAGTTTAAATAAATTGATCAATGAAAAAGTGTTCAGAGAGGACTTTCTCTGTCAGCATATGGTCCTTTTCCTTACGCCCATGGTAAAGTCATATGTAGGAGAACTCTAAATTCATTGCTTTCAGAAAACAGGTGCTAGTTTGAGGATTTGAGATCTGCTTTTTCACAAGTTATCAATATGTTCTATTATAATTAGTGATCATGTGTGTGAGTTGCATTTTATTTCACTTGCTAGAAAATTCTTCAGATATTTAAAACAAGTGGTGTATTGTAGAATGTATAGTCTGGATGAGCTGTAACAATATTTGATCTGTAAATTCTTCAGGCTTTTTTCTCTTCAAAAAAGGGACTTTTTTTTTTCTAAACAAAGACAATATGGTTTCTACATAGACCCACTAATGCAGATTTCATATGGCGTAACTCTTGTGGACATTGATTTAGATATTCATTATTGTGTGTTGCATTCGTCTGGGTTCTCTGAGAAGCAGATGCTGAGATAGGAACAGAAGTATAAAGGGTTTGTTGGGCGAAATGCCTGTGAAGGAAATTGGGGAGGGAGGTGGATGAGGCTGGGAGAGCCTCAGATAGAAAGGCATGTCTGACCCCTGAGATGAGAGGTGGATGAGAAAAAGAGGTCTTCAGCTACAGAACAGTTCTAAGACAGTTTTGTCAAGTTCAATGGGAAGTCTTTGGGCTAAAATTCCCTAGGGCCGAGGAGTACTGATCCTTGTGGGGAGGGGCCTGCCTGAGTCAGGAGGCTGGGCTTAGTACAGACTAGAACACAGCTGAGGCCAGTCAGTTATACTGCTCCAGCAGCCGATCTGAGAGGCAGGTTCTCATATCCACCACATATGTGCACATTAGGCTACCAAATGCTTTGCTGAACATGTGCCTAATTGTGGAATTAATCTATAATTAGATTATAGGTTAATCTATAATCTAACCCCAGAGAGGGGAAAAAATCGCTATTTCTATAGAGATAAGTAGGCTATTTCCATATTTAATGTCTGTGTTGACATATCTACTTTTAGGCGTATATATGTATATGTACTAAATATGAATTAAATGTGGGGACTTGCTTGATTTTCAAATTGCATAGTCACCAGAGAGTGTACCTCAAAGTTAAAAAAAAATTGTATTGCGATTTGTGTAAGGAAAACTGGGCACTTTGTTCCTCTTGGTGATTCCTAGGACTTCCAACCTTGCAAGAAAAAGAAAAAAAAGACAAAAAGTCTTTGGAAAGAAAACTGTACTGCGTAGCAAGTGTTATTTGAAACTGCCTTGAGTGACGCTTAAAGTGAGTCCCCTTCAGGAAAGAAAGCTCTCAGCATGTTGTACATTGAGGCCAGACACCTTGGTATCAGGCAGTGAGCTGCCAAGCTCTAATGGTCTATAAGGTCAGTGTGATCTTATGGAAAGACCCAAACCTCAGGGTTCTGGAAGAGCAGTTATTTTTTTCAATCTAAAACAGCATAGTCACATCCATGTTAGCTATGAGCACGTTTTGCTATCTTAACATGACCACCTCGATGGCCTGGCAGAGCACAGGTGCCCTTCCCCTTCTTGGTCAGCCTCACTCTTCTCTTAGCCTTGTGCACAACATCCAAAATTTTGTTTCAAGCAATGGCCATTGGCCACTGGGCTTTTGCAAATAAGATACAAAGTTGGATATAGGTGTTAAGATTTCAAGGTGGATTTGCTGGTGCTTTTTTGAAAATGCTTTATCTTGTTAGGTTATATTGCTCGTTGAAAATATTACATGCTATTTATGTTAAAGAGATGGAAAGAGGGACTTAGAATGAAAAGAATTAAAGAGGAACATGGACTCATAGTAAAGTGTCTGAGTGTAGTTGACGCACATCACACTGGGGTGAAAAATAGTTTGTGTTGAACTCCATCCTCCCACACACCTGGGCCTGGCCTGAGCTCAGGGCACAGAGGCTGTGCGGCATTCCAGGGACATTCCAGGGACATTCCAGGGGCATTGCTGCAGGACAGCGATTTTCAACCACTGTGCCGCAAGAATTTTTAAAATGTGCAATATCTGACTATTTAGTCAGGGGCACTGAGCTCTCTTCCTTTAGACTGTCAAATTAAAAAATATGACAGCAGCCAACATGACAATAGCCATCTATTATGAATCAAAATTATACCTATATTTTCCTAAATTAGGAAAAAGTAGAATATGTTTTTTCATGTGCCACGGAATTTTAGTAATTAGTTTATGTGTGCCATGAGATAAAAGAGGTAGAAAATCCTTGCTGTAGGACATGGATTAAAGCTCTCATTCCATATAAATGAGGTATCAGTCTGGAGGGGTCAGAGACAGCAAATGCAGTAAGAAAACCAGGGTAAACTAACAAGGTTTTTAAAAATGTTTTTAAATAAAATAAAATATAGAAAAAAATTTTTTAATAAAAAAAAGGTTTGAAGGGAAGTATGGTAGTTAGAGCAGTGGGGATTTATCTTGTATTGCTGAGTAAGAATAGAGCTACTAAAAGTACTAAACTAGGGTTGACAATTGGAAAAACAGGTGGTGCATTTAAAAAATTGCAACTTGGTTGAGATGTACAAATCATATACATACATTCACCCATTTAAAGTATACAGTTCAGTGATTTTTAAAGCATATTCACAGAGTAAATTTGCAGAGTACAACTATGCATGACAATTAACTTTATAACATTTTCATGACCCTCAAAAGAAATCTGTATGGTCTTACCTACCACTCTTCATTTCTTCTCCAATCCCCAGCCTAGGCAACCAGCATTCCACTTCATTTCTTTATGAATCTGCCTGTTTTAGACATTTCATATAAATCATACAATCAAACAATATGTGCTATTTTTTTGTCTACTTCTTTGGCATGTTTTCAAGGCTCATCCATGTTGTAGCATGTGTCAGAACTTAATTCTTTTTATTGTTGAATAATATTCACACCGTATTTTATTTATCCATTCACCAGTTGATGAACATTTGGGTTATTTCCTTTTGAGCTATTATGAATACTGTTGCTCTGAACATGTATACACAAGTTTCGTGTAGACATGTTTTTGTTTTTCGTGAGAATATACTTAAGAGTGGAACTGCTTGGTCATAAGGTAACTCTGTGTTTAACCTTTGGATCTGCTGCCAGACTGTTCCTAAAGCAGGCTTCTAGTTTCTGAGACACTCAGTATCCCCACCAGCAATGTACCAGGATTCCAGTCCTCCACCGCCTGGCTAACACTTATCTGTCTTTTCAATTATAGACCTTTTATTGCTTGAGAAGTACTATCTTACTGGGATTTTCATTCACATTTCTCTTATAACTAATTACCATTGAGCATGTTTTCATGTGCTTATTCACCATTTGTGTATCTTTTTTAGAGGGATGGCCATTCAGATCCTTGGCAATTTTTAAATTGGGTTATATTTTTTTTCCCTGAGAAAATTTTAATATTTTAATGTATGTCTTAGTGCTTTTTCTATGCAAGTATTTTTTTCTTTACAAAAATGATATTATACATATTGTTTTATAGCCTGCTTTACACATTGTAAAAGATTTTTCTACTTCAATAAACAGGATTTTTTACAAAGTTATTTTTAATGCCTGCAGAGTACTCTATATCTACCATAATTTATTCAGGTAATTCCTTATTGTTTGGTATTTAAGTTATTCCAATAAATGAACAATGTATGTTTATGGTTTGTTTCTAGAATTGTCATTCTTAGTCAAAAAGTGATCACATGTTAAGTTTTTGATACATATATACAGTCTCAGTTAACCAGGTAATGGAGAAAGAAAGATATCACATAGCCCAAACCCACATTCAAACAAGACCACAGCTAGTTCTCAAATACCTTGTTCAGATTGCCTGTGGATAAGACATTGCAGTGACTTGCAGCTACTCCTTGCTCTGTATTCAGGACAGTGGTTATTCAGCTGAAGGCTGCCTTTTGCATCCAGGAGCTGGAGGGCTTGTCTTTTAATTATTGAGTTGTAAGAGTTCTTTATGTAGTCTAGAACAAGTCTTAGAAATACATGATTCACACATATTTTATTCATTCTGTGAAATGTATTTTCACTTTCTTGATGGACACATTCTTTGAGGTACAAAGATTTTAAGTTTTAATGATATCCTTTAATGTATTTTTTTCCTTTTGCTACTTGTGCATTTGGGGTTGCATCTAAGAAACTATTGCCAAACCTAAGGTCATGAAGGTTTACATCTGTGCTTTCTCTTAAGAGTTTTATCATTTTAGCTCTTACATTTAGATCTTTGATCCATTTTAATTACTGTCTGTATTCTTTTTATGTGGCTATCTAGTGCCAATACTGTTGGTTGAAACAACTAGTCTTTCCTCCATTGAATTATCTTGGCACCCTTGTTGACATATGGGTGGCACTTATTAGACAAGTTTTTGCTTGATGGCTTTTTTCAAATTGAGATTGGTGTTATATTTTGTTACTAAATGTTTTATTTATAGGTAGCACCATTTTACAAATGTTATCTTTATGTGTGCATGGAAGGACAGCCTTTAATAAAATAAAGCCTACTAGAATGTGTTAGGGTGGAGAAGCCAAACTATGTCTCATATAGGTGGAACCAAAGCACTGGATTAGGAATCTCAAGCCAGTGCTGTTTACACTTTAGTGTGCATTCAGTGCCCTGGAGATCTTGTTAAAATGCAGATTAACATTTTCTGGTTCTGGAATAGTTTGAGGTTCTGCATTTTCCAACAAGGTCCAGGCCATGAGGTCAGTGCAGGCATGGAACTTAACACTTTGAATAACATCTCAAGAGGGACTTTCTAGTGTGATCTTGTTGTACAGCATTGTTACAGCTACTTATTTACAGTGGCTCAAAAGGGAAATCAAAATTTTGAATTCGGTGTTTTTGTATTTTATTTATGAATCTTCCAGGTGAAAAACCACCATGTAGAGAAATAGAATAAAAGTGGCACTTTTGCTGATTTTGATTACTTTGTACCTTCCTTTCAGGCCTCTGATGATTGTCACTCAGAAGATCACAACCTTGGCATTTCAAGTTCATGATGGTGAGAAAAACAGCCCTCTTTGCTCTGAAGTCCACTTGACATTCTTTATACTCTGTGCACAGTCCCAAGTTTAGACAAGTGCTGGCAGATCTTGCTATATCTTGTCAAAAAATGCGTAGGCCTCTTTAATTATAGCTTTTAACTTTCCTGTCTGTTATTTACCATTTCCCTCCTGAATTTGTATCCTAAGTTTGCTGAAATATTTGCATTAAGAACAGTGGGTTTTCTGTTTACTTTCACAATGTTTTAAGTTTAGGTTAACTTATGGTACTCTCTACCTTTCATTTTCAAATCTGTTAAGAAAAAATGACATCATGTTTTTGTGCTTTAATCTCTGAGAAGCTCACAAGGTAATAAAAGATGAAACAGCATTGGCTGGTTCACCAATTTTGAATGTTAGGTTTCTTATTTATTTTTGCTTGGGAAATTACCTAATGAGAAGAACCTGATTCTAAAAAGCTGGAAGAAGAGTCTTCTGTTTGTATAAAATCTGAACATTTTCTTGACTCAGACTCTTTCTGAGCATGGTCAGAAAATGCAATTTCCACCATTAAAACTGGGTTTCAAGGAAGGAGAACAGCACTTGGATCTGAAGGAAGATGGGCTTAAGCAATGCCAGGTGCAAGAAGTAAACTTCATTCTGAGGATTTGTTCTTCTCTAGCAAACGCTTTCTGACTGCTGAAGCTTCTCCATGTATTGAGAAGATGTACAGTCTCCGCTAGTCTTCTTGTTTTTCCTTAAAGTCTGGAAACTGAATTTCACATTGACCCTGTATGTTTCCAGTTCATACTGGATGACTTGGTCATTCTGTAGAGAACTGGATAATTTTACACCAAGGATGGAGTCATTCTAGGGTGACCAACTGCCCTGGTTTGCCCAGAACTGAGTTCTCCCAGGATGTGAGGCCTTTAGTGCCCAAAAGGAGAGAATCCTGGGCAAATCTGGGTAAGTTGTTCAATGTTTTTGTCCCTGAAAATCTACTTGGTAGCCATTATAGACTGACATCAACAACATAAATCAATAGTTAAAATCAGTTTCATTTCTGGAATTGCCAGAGATCCACTTTTTGATGAGGACTTAGAAAAATTAGTGTGATTTTTTAAAACATGGCTTCTTGTGTTTTTTGTTTGTCTTTTCACATAGACTTTTTGCCTAAGTTTACTTTTGTAAGTTCTCAGTTTATCCTATCCTATTTTTTGATCATCCCTTTCATGCAACAAAATGTTTGCCTCTGTCTTTTTTTTCTTGTGTGTGTGGGAGGAAGAAGTAAATCCTGGAACCACTCTGCCTTCTCTTAGGCATGCTTCTGAGTTGCCTTTATGATTTGGTGACCATATCAGTCTTAGCTGAGGTACAGTTTTAAAGTTGACTTCAAATGCTTATGACACTTCAGTGTCTTTGACACTAACTTAACATATACATTTTATGAAAAGCACAAATGTGATTTGTTTGGGAGTTTTTCTGACATGGATGAATTTTAAAAGGAGTAAAATCTCCTGATAATTCTTTTGTGTTTCCCTGCATTCAGGGTTATGTTTCCTGTGTTTTGGAAGAGGAAAGTCCCTATTTCTTTCCTCATTACATTCCACACCCTTGCCCTCAGCTTGTACCAGGTGTCTGCGTTCAACTTATCAGAGAGGCATTTACCCTGGTGTAGGCTGCAAAGGCAGACTTATTTCTCTCATGTAGCAACAATGACACATACAGCATGGTAAGCAGTGCAGGAGATGTGGAACGTTCCCTGAAATCCATGTCATGCTGTGTAAATTAACTTGGAGTAACCTCTGAAATCTCCCCTCTTCCTAAGAAGCTGGAGAGACTTCTTTGCACATGGACTTATGGGTAATGCTTTGATGCAGGGCTTTTTTATTTTTTAAAAAGGACAACTTTGAATTTTGAAACAAAAATTAATCACTTTTTTCAAATGAATTTTATAAGCCTCTTTTAAGATTAATTATCTACTTCAAACATTTCTAAAGTTCTTCCTTCTCATAGGACTTGGTCGAAGAGCTGAAGATCTGTCTGCTGAGCAACATCGACTTGCTATCAAGTAAGTTGAACAGTGTATCCTCTGGTGCTTTGTATATCAGTCAGTATCTAGAGATCTTCATTTAAAAAATATTTGCATAGGAGATTCCTTAAGTGGATATATTGCTTATTTAATGAATCTGTTATTGATGGACACTTGGGTGCCTACCAGTCTTTAGCTTTCACAAATGGTAAATGATGAGTAACCTTGCCCATAGGTCATTTCAGATGGGCTTGGGTAGAACTGTAAGATTCCCAGAAATGAGATTGCTGGGCCAGAGAGTGAGTGGATCTGTAATTTTGTTAGTTGTGCAGGATTCTCCTTCACTGGGGTTGTGTCTGTTCCAGAATTATTTGTATTGGGTGTGTGTCTTAGGGTCCTCAAGAAACAGTTATTAATGCACATCACTATGATTACATGCCAGCATGAAATAAGACAGGAAGTAAAGATGGAGCAATAAATACTGGCTGGGGATGGGAGGATGAAGGAAGGTTGAATGTGGACTTTGGTCAGTGTTGACATGTATATAGTAGAAAGGGGGTGGGTGTTGGAGAGGAGGGGAAGCTATGCAAAGTAGGAAGATAACTATGAAAATAGAAATGACATGTGGGGTAGCATATTGGGGATGGTGGTGCAGCCTGGGCTGAGAGTTCTTGCTAGTGAGTAGTGGGAGAGAAATGAGAGGGGTGTGATTAGGGCGGGGGGTGGGGGCGAGATTGAGTGCTTCATTTCTTCATTAAGGGTTTGGGGGACTTAGAACCAATGAAGAGTCACTGGAAGAGTCTAATGAGCCAAGTTCTTTGCTAAGCAAATGGAAGTGTAAGTGCATATAGGCATAATTCCAGTGACTAGTCACCAGTGGCATTTTAGGAAGCCTTTTCCCACAATTCTGTCCTGCTGGAAGAACATGCCCTTTCAAACGCCATTAAAATGCTAAACAGATGGCTCCTACAGAATCTTTTTCCTGCCACTACCCTGTCTATTGACCTCATGCCTGCTGCTAAAGCAGACAAGAGACTGTTACAGTGGTAGTTTTATGCGGCTTCTTCAAGTGGAAACTGGTTCCACCCATCATTTGTTTTGTATTTACTTTGGCAATTGAGAGGCAGCTTTCCCATTTCAAAGATTCTCAGTCAACTAACAGTAGGTCTGGTTACCGCCCCGCGCTCCCCTTAGGTCTATTACCTTCATTTTCTCCTGTAGAGGGCTGAAGTTAATAAGAAAGCATTTCCCAGCTCCAGAGATGCCTTTGCTCTAGACCCTCCCTCCGTGTTTATTTCTAGTGGGGCTCAGTCAGCAGAGGGCGCCACAGAGCGCTGCATTTTTGTGCCTCTTGCCTCTTCCTTTCAACAAGATTTCTCCCTTAGGTGGAGTTTTAGAGAAACAGAAAAAGGAACGATCCTCTTATGTTTATTAAACTATAAAGATAACACCTGTGTTTATGATTTGCTTATTTGCAAGTAGGAAAGAAAGAGACTGAGCATTTTCAACTTTTCATTTTTACAGAGTAAAACCCTCTTTTTTGGAATACTTAAGCTACCTTCTCAACTTCATGAGTGTCATAGTTGGACCTTGTAACAATTTCAAGGACTATGTAGCCTTCATTGAGGGGAGACATATACACATGAAGCTGCTGGAAATGAACTGGAAGGAAAAAGGTTTCCACAGCCTGCCAGAACCTTCTCCCAGTGTAAGTTTTTAATACCAAGTATTTACCCAGAGGTCCAGAATATATAGTTTCCCTGCCAGAGCTGACTGTCATTAATAATTGCTCTAATTAAAGCACCAAATAGCTTATCAGAAAGTTTGGCCAATAACTTTTTCATTTGTTTAAAATGCCAATATTGGTATTTATTTTCAGTCCTCTGTGTTGGAAAAACAGATGTTTATTTCACAGAGGAGCTCATTGGCTGCAAATATTAAAGCAATCAATCCATTAGTTAGGCCACCAATATTTAGTGCCTACAGTGGGCTCAGCACTGTACTTATTAGCATATTCAAAATAATGGGTGTTCTGTCTCTGAATAGAAATTAATATCTAGCCAAAAGATAATATGTCACAAAAGATGGAAGGAGAGGAAATAGGGACCAGAATATATGTGCTTTATATCAAAGAGCATGCTGGTTGCCAGGGAAACCAGTTTTATACTGCCAAAGCTTGCCTTTATTGACTTTGAGAGAGTTTAAGATGGTTTTCTGAAATATTTTAATTTTAATCTGAATTTTATTAATGTCAAATTAATCTGTAGTAGGATAACTTATCAAACTTGACAAGTATGCCAAACTTATTCAGATAAAATCTATCTAAGGGAAATTTGTTATGAATTGAAGGAATGGGGAAAATTGGATAAGGGGAAAATTGAAGAAAATTTAAATACTTCATAAATGCTAACGTCTAGGCAAGATTAAGTATTTGAAATTTTAAGTGATTTATTAATTAAGCATGAATTTTCAGATAGTTTTGACCCAGTTGGCTCCTCAGCACATGGTTAGCCAAATGTCTCCACTCCAACTTGTAATTGAAACAATCTAGGGGTGAAGTCACCATGGCTCTGAGACATCAAAGTAACCACAGGTGTGTCTGGGCAGTGTCTGTCGCAGTAGTGCTTTCGTGTTTGCTGTGCTTTTATTTAGAAAATATTATTATCATTGAGTCTGAATTGAAATTACTCTCCAAGGAGACTCTTGCATTTTTGTGTACAGAGACTGTGAAGTGGGGAGGTTATGGTTGGGCTAAAGCTGCATTGATGGAAGGGGACTGTTGTCCCCCCACCTCAACCCCTATTGACTAAGCATGGTGAGCATTGAAGTGGGAGCCAGACACTGTTCTTGGAATCTTTTGTTCATCACTTAAACCCCCACCTACCCTCTAGGGGAGGTACTATTTGCTCTCTCTATACTACAGATGAAAGTAGTCTGTTTTTATAAAGTTGAGAATGATAATTATGTTAATGTTAAATGACATTCCCTGGAATGCCCATGAAACTGGGAAAAATCTCTTTATCATTCTGTCCAGAGGAATTGAAAACATCAGTACATCTTAACCCCAAAGCAGACTGCATTTATCCATCTTGGAAAGTTTGTAAAGCTTTCCATGATCTGCCGTGTCCTGGTGCAGGCATTTAATCCATATGCACAGGACCTTTCCTCATTTAGCTGTAGCCTCCTCACCTGCAGTTCAGACCCATCTTCTTGGCTCTGCTGGCTGCAGAAGGGGAAGGTGAATGGTTCTTTCTTTCTGATGAAAGATTGCCATCCTATAGTATCTGTTTCTCTTATGTGTTGGGTAATGATATCGTCTACCCTTTGTTAGTAGAATTTGCTAGTGAAAACTTTCTTCCATTTTAGATACATTCAGTCCTCATGTGTCAGAAGTGTCTTCTGCATCTAAACAGAGCATGTGTGCCCATCCTGTCATCCTGCCATTTGTGTCATGGGGAAGAATGCCTGTTGCCACTCCTTCTGGGGACCGTGGCCAGAACAGCTATTAAAATGGCTTTGCTCTTCCTGTGTCCTTGCCAGAATTGTCCTCCTCAGGCAGAAGTCTTCTGAGGACTCGCACTGATTTTTTTCCCTCTTAATTTCAGGGAGCTGTGATACGCAAGTTGTGCATGACCTTGGTGTC
Organism: Noctilio leporinus; assembly: GCA_004026585.1. Classification (NCBI taxonomy): domain Eukaryota; kingdom Metazoa; phylum Chordata; class Mammalia; order Chiroptera; family Noctilionidae; genus Noctilio; species Noctilio leporinus. The sequence continues at coordinate 28,748 of PVIW01002983.1, read as the reverse complement.
TCTCCTTTTGTTTTTGACGCTCTCAAAATCCTTCCCTGTCACCTGCCTGGTTGATGACTGGTTTGTTCATAAAGCAAACTTTCTGACTCGACTGTGCTACTTATATGTTGTCATGCAAGCCTCAAAGCCAAAGTATTACTTTGCCTGGACATTAGGTAAGTGTGTTGGGGTGGCCCTGAAAGAAAGAGGGAAAAATGGTTTTCCTTGGGTAGCTTATTCAGAACATCATCTTGGATCACCAGACCCCAAACAGTCCAACATGGCATGGAAAGCGGTTGAGCCAGGGTCATTTTTGCTTTCCAGTGAATCACTCCTCTTTCCTGCCATCCATGCACGCAATTGTACATGATAAAGGAAAAAGCAATCCTGGTTCTTGTTTAAATCTAATGTTGTTAACAGATGTCTAGCCTGGGAAGCTTCTTTCATCGAACAGCCATTTCGTGGGGAACATTCCAGAATGACCTGGCTCTCTCATAATGTTTCTGGGTTGTCCATAATGTCGGATGCACATTAGTTTTACCAACACAGGTGCTAATTTAGGTCACACTTGTAGAGAGATTGTTGATTAAGCTTTATTCCTTAGAAAGAAGCTGACTGCAAGTGATTTTTGTAAGGTAGAAAGTTCAACTTAATTTGGCTTTTACACACTTCTTTTTCCCTTGTGAGGTGACTTAGTCAAATTAATTTTATCTCTTTTCAAAAAATTTAGACTGGGAAAGTTTAAAGCTTCGCTAAAGTGAACAATAAACCCTTCCATTTACTTACTGAGAGTGGTAGAGGATTTTGATAAGGCACGACAGCCTTGTGTTTCACATTGAAAACCCTTTCAGGAATGTATGCTTAGCATCTTAGCAGAAAGGGACCTGGGCTTGATGTCCGAGGGCATCAATAACATCAATTGAACAGATTATTAAACTCAGATCCCAGTGCTTAGCCCATAGTACTTACTGAGTTCCTCCTTTCTCATTTTACACTCCAAGGTTTTTAGCCCGGAATTAAAGGGTGTAGCTACTAAATTATTTTTTATCGTGGTAGCAAAGTACAGAACATAAAATGTGCCATTTTAACTATCTGTAGTGCACAGTTGGGTGGCAGTAAGTTCATTTACATGGTTGTGCAACCATCTCCACCCTCCACCTCCAGAACAGTTCCGCTCACCCCAAACAGAAACTGTACTGTATCCATGAAGCAAGGATACAATACAATACATGACCCCGCATTCCTACGTCTCCCCAGCTCTGGGTCCAAATTGTTTTTAAGGGTCAAGTTGTTCTGGTATAAGTTTGGTCCCGAGTAGGATTTATGTCCCATTTGGCCAGAGAGATCTGACTTAAGAATTTGAAAAAACTTCTCAGTGTAGGACATTTTGTTTCTTGTCACATTCAGTTGAATTCAAGGAGCTTCTGTGGAGTATGCTGGATTCTGTGCTGTCAGATATCTCCCCTGCTCTCGAAATTGTCACTCCATCTGGGGACACAGGCACACACACCAGCCAGGCACTTTGCATCTAGGGCTGACCCAAGGGGAGGCCGAGGAGATGACAAATGTGGACAGGTCATTGGGGAAGCCTTCCAAGTCTCCTCGTTTCTTATTTCCTCTTCTGAAGTTGCTTTATTATTTAGAAATAATTTCCTTAGTATATAGGCATTATCCCTACTGTGGTTGGACCTACTTGGAACACCAGGCTGTTTTTTCTATGTGAGATAGTCTTTTCATTTTGTTCTAACATGTGAGTGTGTGTGTGGTTACAAGAGAATCTCTCACTCCCTTTACTCCCCTACTTACCCTCCTGTTCTCCTTCCCTCTCCCCACCCTTCTGCTCCCATATTCTGTGTCCCAAGGTTTGTGGGCTGGCCTCTGGACTAACTCAGCTCCTGATTTAAGGAGGAAAACAAGGCCAAACCATGGCCTCACAGGGGAAGGAACAGGAGGTGGGTTGTGCTGGCAGGTCTGGGTGGGGAGGGGGTCACAGGGAACCAGGGTGTCTGGCACGGTTGTGTTCTTTGATGAGTTCCCCAGCTATCCGGGATATAGAAGTAACCCTTTTAATGGATCGCTTTCTCTGAGGACTCTTTTCTTCTTTCTTTCTTTCGGTTTTTTTTTTTTTTGGTAGCTCCCATAGAAACACTTCATTAATTTGTATGACTTCAGTTTGAAGTCTGGTACAGTTTAGATTGCATGGGCTGGCTGGTCTACAATTAACCTGCGTATTATTTATGAATAACGAAGCAGTAAATAGTATAACGGGGAATATTTAAAGAGCTTATAACTGAATAATTGTTTTTATTCAGCTGCTTAAAACACCATTTACATATAATTGATGTACTAATTATACATGATTATAAATTTAATCCCTAAAGCTAGCCTCTTGATGAATCTTAGCCGAGCTGCACTGTGTTAGCCTAGTTCTAGTTGCTGTTTATATTGAAATATGCAGCTATATTCTTTGCACTTAGTGTGCAATTTTGGTTGGTTTTTCCCCCCTCCTAATTAATAATAATTAGACTCAACTTAGCCCAGGCTGTGTTCTAAAGATCACAACTCTAAAATATGGGTGCCTAAATTAATTTATCTATAATAATATGTTAGAGCCATGTGTAACATAAGTAAAGGCAATTCTGGCCTTTTTGTTTGTTTGTTTGTTTAATTGGCTTTAAGGAGAGAGGAAGGTAGGGAAGAGAGAGAGAGGGAGAAGAGGTAGTGATTGCCCTGGGGAACCTAACCCTCAACCTTTAGGTTTATTTGATGGTCTAACCAACTAAGCCACTGGCTAGGGCTGTACTGTTTTAACCCTTTCAGCATCCCTTTAAAGTTAGGTATCATTATTATAGCCACTTTATACTCAAGAGATTAGGTTTCTAGAAGTTAGACAACTCTCCCCAAGGCCATGCATTTACTCTGTTGCTGATGTGGAAACAGGAACCCAGGAGATCTGCCCCCAAAGCCACCCCTTAACCATTGTGAACATTAAATGAGAAATGTCTGTAATTTCTAGAACCTGAGGAGATAGCAAGCGCGTGTGTGCATGTGCGTGCGTGTGTGTGTGTGTGTGTGTGTGCGTGTGTGTACGCCAGACCTAAGGCTGGAAGTGGGAGAAGGGGTTTTGGTGTCGCCATGCTGGGTGGGCCTAGCATGGTCAGTCCAGCTCTGATTTTAGTTGTCAACACAGATCTCAACGGCTCTCCTCCCAGTGCTGTTTATCTTCCATCGTTCTCAAATTTGGGCCCACACATTTAAAACTATTCCTTTCTTAACTGGCACATTCTTGCTTTGTTTTCCCTTTTCACTGAGCTTCCCTCCAGTTGGCTTGGGAGAATGATATAGCAGGACTCAGTGCTTTTTCATCCTTTCTTCTAAAAGAAACCAGATCACTTGGCAGTGAGGCCAAGAGTAAGATAAGCAACGTTAAATCATCAACTATGCCAAAAGTGAAGGCAACAAACATTGAACACGGTTTTCTTCAGAGGAGCCCTTCAGAAGTCTATCTGGAGTTGGGCTTGAGTTCTAGAAGCAGAAGGAATAGAGTTATAGGGAAAGGAGATTTCTCTAAGATCTGCTCATTTAAAACCTTATTATTATACTGTGATTTAGTTTTATGACAGAATTTTCTTGGAAAAAATAATCAAAGAATTTGAAATAAGATAAAAAGAAAAATTATCCTCTTGGTCATCATAGTAAAAGCACATTGATTTCATCAAGTCTTTGTTTACAAAACCATTTCATTAAGTAAGGAGTTGATTAGAAATGTATACTCACTACAGGGAGTCATTTTCTTAGTAGTTCAGTGATGTCAAATAAATATGGTAACAGGATCTTTTAGAATGACTTTATGAGTAGGACAACTTTGGTACTGTGTCCACATGTGACCTCCATGGTGGATGGCCCAAAATTTACATCTCTCTCTCTCTCCTTTTTCTTGTATTCCAAATTTCCTAATCGCATCCTGGCAGGTCCAACTGCTGTACTACCAGGATATTGTGCTTAATTTATTCAGAATGAACTCCAATTTCTCTTTCAGAGCTGGATCTCCTGACTTTAATGCTGTCTTACCAGTTAATGCCCTGCTATATTTGATGGCAGGTCTGGGACCTCTATAGGGTCTCTTGTTTCTTCTCTGCTTCTGAGCTTAAGTGTATTTTTACCATTTTCCCTTTGTCCACTTAGATCGAGCTGGTCACTAAATCCTCCTGGTTATTGCTTTGTTTTGGTTCTAACTTTCTTATCCTCGTGTTGCATTCTGTAAGTATCTACTGCCTTCCTATTTAGCTGGTGCTCACTAAATGCTAGTGAATGAATAAAAATGAGTGAATGAAAATTGAGGTCAACAAAACACCAGAAGTGTTTCTCAGATTCACAGGGGTGCCAGGTCCTTTAAATTGTGGGGGTTTCCTTTCCAAGGACACTACTGCATGTCTCTCCATCTTAAAGCTAGACAGACATTGGTATCTTATAAAGCAGCACTGTGACTTTTGTTCCATATCCTAATGTGTTGTTTTACAAACCACAGCTGATGCAGTGAATAATGCAGCTGGCTTTGGGTTCAGCGGCGTGGATAAGAATGGAAATTTCTCTTGGGATCTGCTTTCTAACTTAAACATCTGGAAGATTGAGGTGAGTCTGAACCAAGCTGCCGTAGAGAGTAAAGCGGTGGTTTGCCAATGCGGTGTCCACGGCAGAGCCGCTCGGGACATGCGGGTCCAGCAGCCTCCTGGACATTGCGTATCTGGGAACTTTTTCCTTTTTTTTTTTTCTTTTTAAAAGATACTTTTTGATAGTTTTAATGATTCAAGGAATAATACAAAAAATCTGAAAAGGAGCCAGGAAAATGATTGTTTTGTTATTTACATTCCTATTCTTTCTACCAGAAAATACAGAAGCCATTTTCTCTTGTTCATATTCTACTTTCTTCAGTCAAGAACACAGGCTGGAAGTGGCTGTATTTAGATTTCAATGTTCCAAGTGCTTTGTGTTTCCTTTGGGAACACTGAGAATCCATTTGTGTTTACGAAGAATTGCCATGGCTATATAGCTTTTAGGCCACTAGAAACAGTGTGGTTTTTCTTCTCTTTGGTTGGCTTTGTTTTAGGACCACAATTCTCAGTATGTTTTCCTTATCCTTACAGATGGTCTCCTTTTAGGGCCACCATCTCTCTTGGCATTGTCAGCAGCCAGAGCTGCTACGAATACCATGTCTCAGATCCTTTCACCCTTGCAGTGGGATAGGAGTAAGGTCATAATCCTCAGCGTACACAAATGTTGGTTCTCCAGCCAGGTGACTCATGTTTGTGGTTGGAGTTTTCCACCCACCGCAGGCAGGCAGAGTGCCATTGGAGAGTCTCAGCAGAAGGGGATGTGGACTGACCACCTGTTACCCATGTTAGGTGGACACTACAGGGGGTCCCCCTCCACCTTCTTGATACCTGAGGCTTCTCTTCATCTTAAATGTGCACACTCCAGCCTCCAAAGCAACCTTTCTCAGTTTTGGAAAAACAATATAGATAATCTACAGGCTTCTCTTTTTTATACAGGTGATGTCACAGAGAGTACAAATGTGTTACAGCTTTCCTTTTTTTATTTTAAAGATTTTATTATTTTTAGAGAGAAGGGAAGGGATGGGGGAAAAAAAGGAGAGAAGCATCAATGTATGGTTGCCTTTCACCTGCCTCCAGCTACAGACCTGGCTGGAGACCTGGCTTGCAATCTGATTATGTGCCCTGACTGGGAATCGAACCAGCAACCTTTGGGTTTGCAGATAGGTGCCTAGTCACTGAGCCACCAGCCAAGGCTACCTCATTTTTTCTACTAAAATTTTTCTATCCCTCAAAACTCTAAGACTACTGCTGGCTGCTCTGGGTAAATGTCCTTTACAATGGCTCCCCTTGACCTTCAGCAGCCCACCAGTCTCCTCAGATGTGTGTTCAGGGGAAAAGGCTAACTTATGTATTTATTATAAAGGAAAATAAAAATGAGAAATTTATATTTTCAGTTGAGTTGATATTGAACAAGGAGCTGAAGAAAACCAAGAGTTTGATTTAGTTAAGGCTCCTTGAAGCTGTGTGTATAAGATTTTGTTAGTCATAGAAGATACAAATAGATAGGCCTCCTTAGGGTTTTGAAATAAAAACTCATAATACAAAATCTATGTCTGTTGATCTCTTTTCTTCCCTCCCTCTCTTCTTTCCAAACGTGTTACATTAGACCAGTGTGTGATCCATCTTAGATTTTCTTATGTTTGAAACAGAAAAAAGTACTTTCTACCTTCTTTAGGCATCCTGGTTCTTGAATGTGTTTCATGCTTTCTACCACCAGCCTCTAATAAAACTTTTCATTTTAATTCATTCATTTAGTTTTGAATGAGAGGAGACCTTGTTCATTGATAGTTTATTTTGGGCTGTGTCTTCTTCAGTGGTTGAGGTAGTTGTGGCATTGCCAGATTGGTGATATTTCTTTGTTTTCCTTTCTATATTGTGACTCCTTCATGCGTAAACTCTACTGTTCTAGCTACAAGAGGAAGCATTGGGACATATGCAGCTGTTGGCAGAGTAACTTCACAAGACTGACCTAGTTTATAGATGGCCACATAATGAAAGGTGACAATTAAATTCAAGCTGTCTCCCTAAAAGCACTAAATTCATATGATTAAACTTTTCCTAGAGCAAGTCCCCTTGCAGGGTATTTAGTTTTAAAATTCAGATGACTTAAAAAAAATTTTTTTAAACCAGACAGGCAGCAAAATCCATGAAAACATTCCTTCAGTTTTCCTATAATTTGAAAATAAATGAAGAAAAATTGAGACTTTGCAAGCCAAGGTTTGGTCAGTCTTATAAACATCAGCATTTTGCTGCTTTTGGTGGAACAGCTGATACGCTCCTGACCAAGTAGTCACTATTGACATGGCCCATCTCATCGCTGCCAGGGAAATTCTGGGCAGAACTTTCCATTACTTGGGGTATTTTAAAACCTAACGATAGGTATTATTTTCTTGTTTCTAGACTGCTACAAGTTTCAAAATGTACCTAGGAAACTGGAATATTCAGACAGCTGCTTGGCTAAAGCGGTAAGAAAAACAACAAGTGACCTCATTTCTCATGGCACTGGGATATGTTTAGATGGGAGTTGTTAGCTAAACAGCAGTAGTCTGCCAGTGGTAATGTCTTTGGACACTTTTGTTTTGTCCAAAGTATACCTGAACATGTATACCTGGTAAATGAAAAAGTAGAAATACAGTGACTAAAGGTCACAATATAGAATATTGCTTTTAATGTATCAAACAATCCTGCCATTCCTGTATACCAGGCACTCATTTAATCCTCTTATCAACCCTATGAGATGTTGGTAGTTATTATCCCCATTTTGCAGATGAGCAAAGTAAGGCACAGAGAGGGTATGTAACTTGCCCAAAGTCACACAGCTAATGAGCAATAGATTAGAGCCCAAACAGACAATCTGCAGAGCTGGGCTGTTAACCTCTGTGCTGTTACTAACCTAACTAACCTAGAAGAGAGTCTGTAGATTAGCTGTCAAAGAGGGTCATTGTCAGCATGTAATCACTGAAGATCACTGTATTTATCCTTAGCATTAAAAACTACCCCAGATGTTTATGCTTTTAAACCTTCTATTTTTGTTGATATTTCTGTTTCCCTGCACATTTCAAAATTAGAAACATTACTTATTATGGAACTGATAATACGCTATCTGGGAATAATATGCTGTGCTTGAAACTCTAGCTGGTGAATGTTCCTATCATATGAATGCAGGGAGAGTATAAAAATACTAAGCTTTAGATTCTTTTCGTTAAGTAGCACGTAGGTGAAAACAGGTAAAAGAAGAGACAAAGTAAGCTCGTACAGTGGTACCTGAAAGTTGATCTGCACATGCGATTTTTGAAAATTTGTCCCTGGCTGATGTGGCTCAGTGGATGGAGTGCTGGCCTGCAAACCAAAGGGTCACCTGTTTGATTCCCAGTCAGGTCACATGCCTGGGTTGCAGGCCAGGTCACCAGTTGGGGGTATGCAAGAGGCAACCACACATTGATGTTTCTCTTCTTCTGTTTCTTTCTCCTTTCCCTTCTCTCTAAAAGTAAATATTTTTTAAAAAGAAAATTTGCCCTTAATATTACTGTTATTTTGCAAGTAATTTTAGCATAAAACTCTTTGTGTATATTAAGTAACCCCAATGTACCAAGAGTCCTACAGTCTCTAGTCAGAGTTTAAGATAACTAAACATGTGTCCTTGCACATAAAAAAAAATGAAAAATCATTTTGGAAAGTGAAATATTTGATTAAAGAAAGATACAGAGGGTAAAGAAAGATACAGAGGGTAAGTAACAAGTGCATATGCACACTAGTTCTCATTTTAAAAGAAACATTACAAATTTAGCCACAGTCCTTTGTTTTCCCTCCCTATGTAGAGGGAGCTATAGCTATGCTCCTTAGTTTGGAGTTAAATCAGTTACTTTCGAGAGCTTTATTTTCTACTTGGATCCTCTCATTTAGTAGCCCATGTATGGCTTCCTTACAGTGCCATTGGCAATTTGTAGACTACATTTGGGAGAAGGTTCCCTATCGCATTTTTGGGGGGTATACTTCATTGATTATGCTGTTACAGTTGTCCCAATTTCTTTTCCCTTTGCTCTCCTCTACTCTCTAGCAATCCCCAGCAATAGCTCATGTCCGTGGGTCATGCATATAAGTTTTTTGACTGCACCCTTTCCTGTACTATTCTCAACATCCCCCTTTCTATTTTATGCCTACCAATTATGCTTCTTAATTCCTTTCTCCCCCTTCCACCTCCCAGCTGATAATCCTCCAGATGATCCCCATACCAATGATTCCGTCCCTATTCTGGTTGGTTGCTTAGTTTTTTTGCTTTTATATTTTAGATGCTGTTGGTAGTTGTGAGTTTATTGTCATTTTAATGTTCCTAGTTTTCATCTTTTTCTTCAATAAGTCCCTTTAACATTTCTTGTAAAAATGGGTTGGTGATGATGCACTCCTTTAGCTTTGCCTTTGTCTGAGAAGCACTTTATCTGCTCTTCCATTCTAAATATTAGCTTTGCTGGATAGAATAATCTGGGTTTTAGGTCCTTGCTTTTCATCATTTGAATACTTCTTGTCATTCCCTTCTTGCCTACAAAGTTTCTTTTGAGAAATCAGCTGGTAGTCTTACAAGAACCCCTTTGTAGGTAACTCTTTTTTTCTCTTCCTGCTCTTAAAATTCTAGGGTAACTCTTTTTTTCTCTTCCTGCTCTTAAAATTCTATCTTTAAATTTTGGCATTTTAATTATAGCATGTCTTGTTGTGGTCCTTTTTGGAGTTTGGGACTCTGTGTTTCCTGGACTCATATGTCTATTTTCTTCGTTTTCCTTCATTATTTTTTTTTTCACATAACTTCAGTTTCTGGCTCATCCTCTTCTCTTTCTGGTACCCCTATGGTTCGGAATTGGCATGTTTAAATAAAGTTGTCCCAGAGGTTCTTAAGCCTCTCCTCACTTTTTTTAGTTTTCGTTTCCTCCTTCTGTACTGGTTGACTATTTATTTCTTCCTTATGTTCTAAATCATTGAATTAAACCCTAGTTTCCTTCCCTTTATTAATGGTTTTGTGTGGATTTTAATGTTTCACTTAGCCTAGCCTTCTCTCCTTCTGTGTTTGTCATACTCCAGCATGTCTGTCCTTCTCTGTTAAGCATGTCCGTCAAATCTGTGAGCATCTTTCATTACCAGTGTTTTGAACTCTGCATCGGTTAGGTTCATTGCCCAGTTCTCCCACTGGAACCTTGATCTGCTCCTCCCTTTGGGCCGTACTTCTCTGTCTCCTCAACTTGACAGCTTTCTGTGTTTGCCTCTGTCTCACTTTGTTTCAATAATCAACAGAAAAGCCAAAGATATCCAGAATATTTTGCTGACAATTTCTAGATCCACACAATATCACTTTCCAAGGCAAATTCCTGGACTGAAATCCGATGGACATAGTGAGAACTGAAAGGTCATGCAGCTGACACATTGATTTTGTGCTGGAGTCATTATCAAAAGTAATGAGAAGGATGGCTGAGTTGATTAGTTAGATGGCTCAGGTACTAGGTTGAAAATGTAAATTAACTTTGACTAAATGAGAATATGCATTTCTAAAGACTCTTACCCTGATTCCCAAACCTTTGGTGCCAATGAAATATATTTATCCAGAATTGTCCCTGGTAGGTTAGGCCTTAGGTGGCAGGAGTTGGGTTGTGATTGAGCACTGGGATTTTTATTAGGTATAGGGTGGTGGGGTCCAGGTCATTCAGTTCTGTCGACATTAAAAGTTCCTACTTCTGAAAAATACTGAACATGAATTGCCCATCTGGTAGCATTCACGGAAACTCGGGTTCAGGCTCTGCTTGGGTTGCATTGCAAGACCCTGAATAGGTTGCGGCAGGCCTTCAAAAATGCAGCATGTGCTTTCTGGGGGTCTCATTCCAAAAGATACCAAAGCTGGGAGTTCCTGGTATATGTGACCTATGGCTTGTCGTCCCTGCCTCTCCTCACAGAGTATGCTACGAGCGAGTCCCCTGGTGTCCCACAGTGTTCACCTTCATCCTGTCTGCCCTGTGGCACGGTGTCTACCCTGGGTATTACTTCACCTTCCTCACTGGAATCCTGGTCACAGTAGCAGCCAGAATGGTAAGCTTGCTTTGGGTGTGAGGTCTTTTCCTTCGTGATTTGATGCCTGTATGTTTGTTGTCATTCAGTCCCATTAGGAGTCAAGGGATGAGGGGTAGAGGTGATACTTTGAAGAATTAAACACCAGAGGTCTCCCCATTAGAGAAAAACTGAAGTATGCAGGAACTGGTGATTATAAAATGGTTAACCATTTTATTTTCATGTTTACAGAGGATGTTGGCGAAACAAAAGGAATTTTAGGGGCAATGTTTAGTACCTTGAGAGATGAGAACATTTTTAATCACTTTGTTTCTCATTTCATTATCCTAAGCCTAGGCATAATTCACATGTGAACAGCAGGTAAAATTGCAGCCACAGAAACTTATGCTGTTAGAAATTGTTTTAACCTCTCATGTCTGATTCAGTGGAATTAGTTTGTGAAAGATCCTTTGTGAATTTTATAAATCTGGTTCTCTAGGTTTAGGGGACAGTTTGTTCTAGACTGTTCCTACTATTTGCTGGATGTAGAGCAGGATAATAAAGGAATAAAAAGTATGCCTTCCTCCTAGGAATGAGATGAATATGTAATTACAATTCAGTGTGTTCTAATTGTCAAATACAGTTTTGTATTTGATTTTATTCAGTCTTTGATAATGATTGTGGCCTTTCTTATTTAGGTGTTAAGAGCTTTTTATGACATTTGTTGAACTGTATTTTTGATGTGGATTTTGTAGCCCCAGCATAGCTATTCACTTACCTATCTGTTCTATGAATATGACAGGAGTCCTACTATATATAGTCAGTGTCCTAGGTGCTAGGCTTCCAAACAAGACAAGAGACCTCCCCTCCCCACCATGGAATTTTTAGTTTAGTTGGGTGAAGGTTTGTTGAGATATATGTATAAAGGTGGATAACTGATTACTATTCATACTGATTAGCACACTTTAAAAATAAAATGTCCATAATTGTGCATAGGAAACAGGGAAGACATTTTCTTTTCTCCAAATTATGTACTTAAAGCCTTTCTTTTGGGTGGCTTGGAAACATTTTTCACAAATGAATAAGGTAGGAATGGAGAGAAGAGGATTGATAGAACAGTATTCCCAATTTTTTTTCTGAACAAAGAATGAAATCAAGCAGTCATGAAGTGTCTTAGACCTAAGTGGTTACCTAATATAATCTCCTACATACTTTCCAACATTGCCCACGCTGCCCCACCGCCCCTGTGGATGGACCTTCAGCCCCATCCCAAGAGGCCCAGAGATGGGGAGGGGAGTCAGCTTAACAGGCAGCCTTGGGAAGCCTTTCCTGCTTGGAGGCTGACCGACTATAGGCCCGCCTTTGTTTCAGCTCTTCCTTTGCTTCTTGGATCTGGAAATTAGCTGTCTTTCTGGAGGCAAATTTAGTCAGGTGTCAAAAGACCTACAAATGAGTATATCCTTTGACCCAGCGTTTTTCATTTCAAAGAGTTTCTCCGTTTTCTTGTCTGTCACATGGGCATAATGATGCTTATGTGATAGGCTTGTTCGGAGAATCAACAGAGATAATACAGGTGAAGCACTAGCACGGACTTGGCATGCAGTTGAGCATTTAATAAATGGTAGCTGCTTTCAGAATTATTAATGGTAATGTTACTTTATTACTGTTATTCAAGGAAAATAATTAGGAAACAGGGCAGAGATTTATCTACCAGGATAGCATCACAGAATTGTTTACTATGTCAGGGTGCTGGGACATAAGCTAACTTTTCCAGAAATAACTTAAAATTGCATTGGGGATTAATACTTAGTGACATGGAAAAAACCTCATGACATATTAACTAAGTGAAAAAACAGGCTAAAAACATAGTGATGTCATTGAAAATATTAATGTAGGTATAAATGAATAAATAAGGCCTGGAAGGATATGTGCTGAAATTTTAAAACAGTGCTTTTCTCTGGGAGATGTTAAAAAAAGGGAAAAATGTCTACCCTAGCTAGTGGCACAGTAGATAAGGCCCCAGCCTGAGAACCCAAAGGTCACTGGTTCGATTCCCAGCCAGGGTACATAACCAGGTTGCAAGCCGGGTCTCCAGCCAGCCAGGTCCATAGCTGGAGGCAGGTGAAAGGCAACTATACATTAATGCCTCTCTCACTCTCTGCCTCTCTCCCTTCCCCTCTCTCTGAAAATAGTAAAATCTTTAAAAAGTAATGAAATCTTGCTATCTGCAACAACACAGATGGACCTAGAAGGTATTATGCTGAGTGAAATAAGTCAGACAGAAGAGGACAAATGCCTCTTAGACATAATTGATCCCATTAAAATATTTTTTATGAATAGTGATTTCATAAGAAGATCTCAAAGTATTTTATAAACTTAAAAACAATTATTTGTGCATTTTTTATGCAAGTTCAAAAACTAACCATAAAAGAACATGGCTACTTTCTTTCTTTAGAATTTCTTCCCAAATATTAAGAAGCAAACATTAAATTTCTTTTGACAGATGAGAAAACAAAATTTTATTAATTTTTTAAAAATGTTATATTTTATTTATTATTTTTAGAGTGAGGGGAAAGGAGAGAGGCAGAGAGGAAGACATCAATGTATGGTTGCCTTTTACCTGCCTCCAGCTACAGACCTGGCTGGAGACCTGGCTTGCAACCTGGTTATTTATGCCCTGGCTGGCAAACATTAATTCTTAAAGTGTTAGATCAAGTATTCACTTTGAAAGGAGACTGAACTGAGCTTTAATACTTTTGTCACATGCTGAGTGAGAGATAATGGGTAACTTACTTATCTTGTCTATTTCTTCACTTATAAAATTATAGATAAAAAATAATATACATAAAGCACCAACTATAGTGCTGAGGACATAGTAAGTCCAATACTGATAAATGCTGATACCCCATCAGTCTACTGTCTATAGCAGTGATTTTCAACTTTATCTCTTGGCACACTAACTCCTAAAATTCTTTAGCACACTAATATATTTTTTTCAATTGCAAAATAGGTGTAATCTAAAATCATTCACACCAGATGGCTGTTGTTGTGTCAGCTATAGTCATTTTTTAATTTGATGGTATAAGGAAGTGATTTTCAATTATTTTATCTCATGGCACACCTAACTTAATTACTAAAATTCTGTGACACATGGTCATGTAAGGTATTTAATTAGAATCAATATAGAGTACATATATAATAAACCTTCACATGGCTTCTAAATAAATATTGGCCATATGACCATACAAAACATGTCATAGAAGGTTTCAATGCTTTTTGATTTTTTAAATTTTATTTTTAATGATGCTAAAATATTTATGACACAAAATTTGTTTTACCATCTCAAACATTTTTAAGTGTATACTGTTCAATAATGTTAAGTACATTCTCATTGTTGTGTAACCAATCTCCAGAACTTGCAAAACTGAAACTACCCATTGAACAAAAACTCATTTTTACCTCCCTCTAGTCCGTGCCAGCCACTTTGTCTCTATGAATTTGACTATTATAGATATCTCATATAAGTGTAATTATACAATATTTGTCTTTTGGTGACTGGCTTACTTCCCTTAGCATAATGTCTTCATTGGTCATGTATGTTGTATGTGCTATGATTTCCATTCTCTTTAAAGCTGAATAGTATACTATTGTACTTCCATAGCATATTTATTTATTCCTCCATTGATGGACACCAGAATTGCTTTCATCTATTGGCTACTGTGAATTATGCTGCTATAAATACACGTATACAAATATTGTTTCAAGACTTCAGTCCATTTGTTTGTTCTCTTTAAAGATTGTTTCTGTCTAATCTAGAATCACCTTTCAAATTCTACAAAAAATACTGTTTCATTTTCCCTACCTCATGACTCTGGAAACCACTATTTTACTTTGGTCCTATGAGTTTGGCTTTTTTAGATTCTATATATAAGTGAGATTTTATAGTGAAAAAAAAAGAGAAAAAGTTATTTTTGCTTAGTTCTTTAAATAATTTTCTACAGTGAGCATGTATTTTTTCACAATAAGAAAAACTTCAATGGTAATATTTTTAGTTGAAAATAGAACTGAGATGGTTGGTGTTTTCAATCCCTTATGCTCCTAAGGTATACCTGCTTGCACTGAATAAAAGTTGTGCTTTATTTTTTACTCTCCCCTTTGCTTTCCTTGGCTTATAGGTGAGGAACAACTACAGGCATTACTTCCTTTCTTCAAAAGCCCTCAAGGTCATTTATGACATAGTCACCTGGGCTGCCACTCAGCTGGCTGTCTCCTACACGGTGGCACCCTTTGTTATGTTGGCGGTTGAACCAACCATCACTTTATACAAGTAAGTTCCATTGTTCTCAGCTGCTGTTTGGTAAACTTGTCTATGTTCTCTGGGTTTGACTTAGGAGTTGGTATATATAAATCAACTGGTACTAACTCTTTCTAAATATGGCTTCTTTGTAAAAATGTTCACAGAAAGATTTAGGTTCTGGAAATACCGACACACAAATATCTACAGCTGAGCCAAGCTGACAGGAAGCCCTTTCGCCATCTTTAACATAATGAAAGGACACTTAATGGCAGTAAATTATGAAGGGGTGGATCTCAATTACAGACTGAGAGGATAAATTAGCTGCCTTCACCTCCTTCCCCAGGGTTAGGCTATGTTGGAGACCGTGGGCCATTCTGAGATAAGGACTGTAGTGGGTAAGTGCAGGGGTGCCACCCACTGCTGGGAATAGCTGACTTGGGGGCCTACAGGAGAGCTGTGTGTCCTAAGGAGATGGCAGTTCTGGTAGAAGCCCCTGGGGATTTATGTGGCAAGTTGCACATGGTGGATGAGGAAGTTCCTAGCAGAGCCAAGAAGTCTTTAGGGGAAAGGTGTAGGTCCTTCTATTCAGACACCAGTATTCCAGCCAAACTGCAAACCTGTTCTTGCTTACTCTCATTGTTTCACCCTTATGTTGAATGAGTGGCATTTCCTCACTCTTCAGACTGTTTATGTGCCTCTGCCAGGTTACTAACCTCTTTCACTTATTTTCCACGGAAAAATGAGGCTAAGAATAGAATCCATTTCAAAGCAGTTTTGTTAGGACTGAATGAGGTGGGTGTGGAAAGGGCTCAGCCCAGTGCCTGGCGTACAGTCTGTTTTCAATAAATGCTAACCTGTATTATGTAATGGTTTTCACATTACATAATGCAGTTTTGTAGATGAAGTTTGGAACATAGCTCTGATCAGAAAAGTAACTTAGAAATCATGTAAATGTGCCTTATTTGTAGGTTGGGGATTTCCTGTCGTTGATTCATTGGCCAGGAATCATCAAAGACACTTTTTGCTGCTCAAAATAAGTATCACAGGATGATTTCTTTCGGGTTATAAGAAAAAAAGGTAGCAGGAACTAGACAGGACTTCTCAGTGAAATTTGTTTCTATGATGTTAGGTCGTAGAAGTTACATCACGTCAGTATAACATGGAAGTTGAGTTGGTTTTTACTCATATACAAGTTTTTCTAGATAAGAGATTCCAGTATAGTAGGGAAAGAATTGTATTCTCTATCAAACAAACCCAACCAACCAAACCCTACCCCACCCCCCATTTTAGTCACTACAGAGGTAGGAGGCACTCAGCTTTAAGAAAACAAACTGAACATCCCTTCCCTGGGCTCCCTGCCCCAGAGTTGTCCCCTACTATCCTGGCTATCAGCTGGTTTCACCTCCTGTGCCACCCCTGGTGGTCCACTTGCTCACCACTCTGTTTCCCTTCCCCTTGTCTCAGTGCCTCCAGCCAGCATTTGCCTTTCATTGTCTTCTCTATTTTACTACCCTTTGAGCCGTCATCAGTTCCACCGGCTTCGGTGCTAATTGTTCTGGTTATAAAGTGTCATAGGTGTTAAGTTGCCGGCTTCTCACATGATTTCCCCTCATAAGCCCAGGTATTTTAAGCACAGGATATTGCTGAATATGAGATTCTTTAGAAATATATCATGTCATAACAGGACTGCCTTATTCATCTCAGTAGCATTAATACCTACAGCATGCTGTGCACTGTCATAGAGGCTGGGGACAAAAGGGTGAACGAAATACAGAAATCATTCCTGCTCTCATGGAGAGGATAGCTTAGTGGAGGAGACAAACAGTCATTGACAAATTTATAAATATATAGAGATCGTACTCTGAATGAATGATACAAAGATTTATGAGAGCAACTAACAGGAATATGACTCAGATAGGACATCAAGGGTGGCTTTTAGGAGGACGTGGTATTGGAACTGAGGCCTGAAAGCTGCACAGTAGGAGTGAAGCAGGCACAGGAAGTGCAGTGCTGTGGGCTGTGCTTTCAATGTAGGGTACAGCAGAGAAAAGCCCCCTTGTGATAGGAGAAAGCTCTGTCCACTAAACACTTGAGAAACAGGAAGGGATGCAGAACACAGGGTGAGCTGAGAAGAGAGGTGGCTGTGTCCCTGTTTATTATATGAGGAAGTGGAAGCTCAGAGAAGGTAACTTGAAGAACTCACACAGCAAGTGACTAGACCAAAACTCCTTTAAACGCAAGATCAATAATGGAGTGTAAAATTTCCTTAGAAGTTACTTTGGGAGAAAATGACTGTTTAGGGATCACATTAAAAATGGTGATTTATTTGAGATGACACACATTTAATCGACTCAAGGTTGCTAATCCCTACAGTTAGGCAGGGGTCTAGGGTAAGAAATAGTTATCAATCCAGACGACTCTTCAGTAGAGTTCCATTTCTTTTTAAAACCAGTGTAGAGTATTAGGAGAAAACCCCCTTTGTTTGGGATGAAATTAACATTTCTGTTAATTTTGTCAATTTCAGATGATTAAGCCTAATGTGTTATCTTGTTGCTTACAAAGGCATTTTATTATGCTTCTTTGATTTTGTGTATTTTATAAATTGAAGGCAAGATCCTCTACCAGCAAAGAGATTATGACTGGTTTAAGGCTTAGATGATGGTTAAAGTACATTTAAATTAAGGTACATACATTGTTTTTAGACATAATGTTGTTGCATCCTTAATGTAGTATAAATATAACTTTTAAATGCAGTGGGAAATTTTAAAAATGTGAGCCTCATTTTATTGAAATATTCACTGTATTACAGTGGTACAAAGTGAACCCACAATGTCTCTGAGGTATGTCTGTATGTATATATAACTTTAAATCCTTATCTAGATCAGCCCTATTTCATGGAATTTTTTACAATGACAGAAATGCCATCCCATACATTAACCACCAGCACATGGCCACTGAGCATTTGAGACATGCCTAGTGTGGCTGAGGAGCTGAAATGTTAATTTCATTTAATTTTAATTAACTTAAATCGAAGCAGCCACATAATGCCAACAGCTATTACAGATTGTATCTCCAAAAAGTGTTTCAGAATTTCTTAAGGAGAATCACTGGTAAAAGAGACTCTGGTAAAAGAAATTAAAACTGCATGGTCTCCCTGGAGGTGGGTCTGGTTGCATTCCAGATCTTTTCCTCCCTCGGGCTAATTTTAGCAACTGGCAGTAAACCAATTTTTTTGCATATCCATTTTTCAGTGTACCCTTCACTGCTTAACATTTAAATTTTAGATGTGTTTCATTTTTCTGTTTGGTCAGTGTTCAATCTATAGAGATTTCAAATCTCAACTTTGAATTTCTCAGTCCAATTATTTTCTCTAACTTGTAAATGAGCCCCAAGTGAATGCTTAAATGTACAATAGTCCCTTTATCTATAAGGGATATGTTCCCAGACCCCAAGTGGATGCCTTAAACTGTTGATAGCACCAAACTGTATATATACTATGTTTTTTCCCCTATATATACATAACTTTTCACTTAAAGGAAGCACTTCATAGCTTTTCTTAGGCATACCTGAATCATTAGAACCACTCCTCTTGTGCTTTGGGGCCAGTATTAAGTATAATAAAGGTAACTTGAATGCAAGCTCTGCAATACTGTGACAGCTGATATGATAACTGAAAGAGCTGCTGACATGTGAGAGTGTCTGCAGTGTGAAGACTCTGGACAAAGGCATGCATCACATCCCAGGCACAGTGGAATGGGATGGTGACATGTGCAAAGGTCAGACTTAACTGGCATCAGAGCCCCACTAAAGCAGCTCCTGCTTCATGCTGTCAGTCTCTTGCCTGCTGTAGTCATGGCCAGCCCTCAAAGCCTGAGGGTCATTCCCACTCACTGATGTGCCACAGCAATCAAAGCTCAACAAAAGCAGAAGAGCACACACAAGGGACACCGCTGGAGCACGTGGCTCACATGACAGCAAAGGCTGCCACTGGACTATAGGGGATACATACTACTTAAGGCCACTCTACCAGGACTGTGTCTATATGTTAGGCAGATTGGCTACATCACTCAAACATAGGGAGTCAGTCAAAATGAAGAGATAAGGAACCATGTTCCAAATGAAAGGACAGGACAAAATACCAGAACAAGAACTAAATAAAATGAAGGCAAGCAATCAACAAGATACAGAGTTAAAAAATAGGGGTTGTAAGATGCTCAAAGAACTTAGGGGAGAATAGGTGAACTGAGTGAGAACTTCAACAAAGAGAGAGAAAACAAAAAAGAGCCAGGATGAAATGAAGACTACTTTAGAGGGAAACAGTAGCAGATTTGATGAAGCAAAGGATAAAAGCAGCAATCTGGAAGCCATGGTAACAGAAAATGCCCAATCTGGACAACAAAAAGAGAAAAAGAATTTAAAAATGAGGATAGTTTAAGGGACCACTGGGATAGCATCAACCATAACAACACTCACATAATAAGGGTACCAGAGGAGAAGAAAGAGATCAAGTAATTAAAAACCCATTTGAAGAAATAATGACTGAAAACTTTCCTATCTGGGTGAAAGAAATAGACATACAAGTCTGGGGAATGGAGAGAGTCCCATACAAAATAGACCCATAGAGGCCCACACCAAGACATAATTAAAATGTGAAATGTTAAAGACAAAGAAAGAATCTTAAAAGTGGCAGAAAAAGCAGTAAGTTATGTACAAGGGAGTTCCGGAGTTCCCAGAAGACGGTCAACTCTTTTCTCAATGGAAACATTTTGGGCCAGAAGGAATTGGCACCAGATATACAAAGTGATAAAAAGCTAAGATCTAAAACCAAGATGACTCTATCCAAGAAGACTATCATTTAGAAATAAAGAAGATAAGTTTTTTATTATTTGGGAAACTCTTAAGCAATTCATCACCAATAAATCAATATAATAAATGATAAAGGGACTTGTTTAAGTACAAAAGAAAAGATTAAAAATGAATAAGACAATACAGGAGAGAAAAAATTCTCACTGACAAAGGCAAACAGTAAAGCAGTGGATCAACCAACTATAAAGTTCTTACAAAGGTTAAAAGGTAAAAGTAGGAACATGTGTAATGACGACAATAAATTAAGGGATACATACAAACACGTACCCAAAAGATGTAAAGAATAATGACAAAACCATAAAGGTAGATGGGGTGTGTAAAAACTTTAATGATTTTAGAGTGGGTTCGAATATATGAACATAAGAAACCATTAAATTAAAATTGATTGCCATAAATATAACTTGGTTTATAGGAACCACGTAACAACAAGTAAAAAAAAATATAATATATGTACAAGAAAGAGAGAAAGGAATCCAAACACAGCACTATAGAAAGTCATCAATACAAAAGAGCAAGAGAATATGAAAGATACAGTGAAGAACTACAGAAAACAATCAGAAAACAAAGTTGCAATAACTAATACCCATCAATAATTACTTTAAATTGTAAGTGAACTAAATGCTACAATAAAAATAAAGTGGCTGAATGGATTAAAAAGCAAGAACCATATTTTGTTGCCTATAAGAGACCCTCTTTAGATCAAAAGATACAGACAAAGTAAAGGAATGGAAAAAGATATTTCATGAAAAAAGAAATCGAAAAAGATCTAAAGTAGCAATATATATCTTAGGCAAAGTAGACATCAAATTAAGAGCTATAACAAGAGACAAAAATAGGTATTTCATAATGGTAAAGTGACCAATCCAATAAGAGGATATAACTCTTGTAAACATCTATGCACCCCATGTAGGAGCACCCCATGTAGGAGCACCTCAATTATGAAGCAAAAGTTGATGGACATAAATAAATTAACAGTTAATATAGTGATAATAAGAGATGCTAACCCCTCCTTGACATCAATGTATTAATAGATCAGCCAGACAGTATTATCAACAAGGAAAGAGTGGACTTAAAGGACACATTAGACTAGATGGACTCAATTGATATTTTCAGGACATGTCACCCAGAAGTAGAATAATATACATTCTTTTAAGTACATATGGAACATTTTCTTGGACATACCACATTAGGCACAAAACAAGTCTTGATAAATTTAAGAAAATGAAAATGAAAACACAATGACCCCAAAGCTATGGGACACAGCCAAAGAAGTTCTAAGAGGGCTTTCATAGCAATACAGGCCTTCCTCAAGAAACAAGACGGTATCAGAGGAGGACGATGGTGGCAAGGCACCTAGCAGAGCTGTGTGCACTTGCTCCCATCACAGACCAGACTTGGAATTAAAACACAAAGCAGAGAGTGAGTGAGAGTAGCCATGAGTGACTGCAAACAGTCACTCACAGGCTGTGAGGGTGTGCGTTCTGCGTGGGAGTGGGCAAGAACTGACCCACCTTCAGGGCTTCTATGAGCCACCATGGCTGCCCAGGTCAGCACTCCTGGCTGCAGTATAGGGGCAGCTGTGAATTAGCTCAGGAGTTGAGAGCTACCAGTGTGGAGAGAGAAGGCCTGGGAGGTATGGGCCCCAGAAACTGTGGTGGGAGCAGGCCTGCCCTGGGCTGACAGTCTCTGGAGGGACTGGGGTCAGCACTCTACCATTGTCCCGTGTTACTGTAGAGTGGCAGGGCCCTTCCTGGATTCCAATAAGAAAGTTTGTATAAAGGTGTTGGAGGTTTGGGAAGGCAGTGGCAGTCCTGACTGAGGGACTGTGATTTGTGGGGAGAGGGAGCACATGGAGAATGGGGCCCTCAGGGACCAGTGCTGTAGTGTGGGGACCGCACAGACTTAAAAGGGAAGCTGAGGCAAGACCCAAGACTTGGCAGGGACCCAGGGTTCACTTGCACACACAGACACACCAGCTCTGCTAAACAAAGACTCGGATGGCCAGCATGCACTGCAGGACTGGTGGGTACAACCTGACCCAGGGAGGCTCAGAGTGGGAGCCGTTCAGAGCAGGGAGTTCATCAGCACCTCCAGTGAGAAAGCAGCGGGCTCAGGAGTGAGAGGCAGGAGCTGGATGCCTGAGATTTGCAGCAGCCCTCTAGATCCCCTCCCAGACAGATGAACCCAACTCCCACCTGCAGGATCCCAGGTTCTGCAGATCAACAAGTCCAGGCTCAGGAGTCTCCTGCTGGGAACATTTACACAGGGAAGAAGAGAAAGCTCTGAAAAGGCCCTTGGCCAGACACCAGAAGTTACATGGTTCCTTGGACCCTGATCTACTAAATCCAGCAGAGCAGAGAGAATAGAGACAGGTGCACTAACAAGGCACTAACTTCTCTCCTGCTTTTTAACATTCATATCATTTTTCTCTCTTGTTATAACTTGTTTCTGTTCTGCACTCTTGTTTATTCCCCCTCCAGCCTCTCAAATTTATTTGAGATTATCATTAGCCATTTCAAGTTCTTTTTCCTGTTCTTAAAATACCCTTATTTTTTTTCTACCTTTATCAATCTTTGCTTGGTAGTAGTGGATAAAGTGGTTGGTTGATACATTTCTTTAATCTTGTATCTAGATAGTCACTATTTTTTAAAGGTTTTATTATTCTTAGAGAGAGGGGAAGGGAAAGAGGCAGAGAGGGAGATAGATACCAATGTATGGTTGCCTTTCACCTGCCTCCAGCTACAGACCTGGCTGGAGACCTGGCTGGGAATTGAACCAGCGACCTTTGGGTTCGCAGGCTGGCAGGGTATTTATACCTTTATTAATATTGGCTTACTTGCTGCTGATAGGGTGGTTATGCATGGTTATTTTTGCAGGTATGGGTCTGTGTCCAGGGCTGTTTGCTTTTGTTCTGGCAGCACCTGTACAATAGTAAACAAAACGTGGTGGATAGAATGACTCTCAGTCAGCCATCTGAAGGGAAGACTACCACAGAATGACCCAATGACCAGAACCTAATTACAATCAGAGAGCCTACATAAACAACATAAAGGGTAGCCCCAGAGTATCAAGCTCAGGAACTCAAAGGGACTGCACTACTGAGTCCCACAGGTCTCCCAATAGAGAAGGTCACACCACAAACATAGGGGAGCAAAGCAGACCAAATCTAAGAAGCAGAAACAAACACGAAGTCAGCTAAATTGAGGAGACAAAAGAAATAACCACTAATCAAAAGGAAAGAAGGAATCCTTAGAAAGACTACTAAATGAAATTGAGGCAAGCAAACTATGAAACATCAAGTTCAAAATAATGGTTATAAGATGCCCAAGGAGCTCAGTGAAAACTACAAAGAACTCCAGGGAAGCTATAAGGAACTTACTATGAACTACACTAGCATGAAAAAGGACATAGAAAATACCAATAAGAGCCAAAGAAATGAAGAACACAGTACATTCCCAGACTAACAAAACAAAAGAAGACTGAAAAAGAATGAAGAGGGGTTAAGGGAGTTGCAGGACAAAATGTATATGTTGTCTGTATAACAGAGATCTATCTGTATAACAGAGACAACAGAAGGAAAAGAAGAGAAGGTATAGAAAACCTGCTTCAAAAAGTAATGATGGAAAACTTCCCAAACTTGATGAGAGAAAAAGTCACTCATGTCCAGGAAGCACAAAGGGTCACAATCAAGATGAACCCGAAGAGGCACACACCAAGACACAAAATTAAAATGGAAAAATTCAAAGACAAAGACTATCTTAAAGGCAACAAGAGAGAAACAGCTAATAACATACAAGGGAACTCTGATCAGGCTATCAGCTGATTTCTCAACAGACACACAATAAGCCAGAAGGGAATGGCAAAAATATTCCAAGCAATGAAAAGCAAAGGCCTCCAACCAAGACCACTCTACCCAGCAAGGCTGTCATTCAAAATGGAAGATGAAATAAGCAGTTTCCAAGACAAATGTCTAAAAGAATACACCTCCACCAAACCAGCATTGCAAGAGATGATAAAGGGTCTGCTTTAAGAAGATGAAGAAAAAGAGGAAGGGGGGAAGATAGGAATATAGGTACGAAGGGAAAAAATGGCAATGAATAAGTACCTATCAATAATAACCTACATGAACATAGATTAAATGTTCCAATCAAATGGCATAGGGTAAATGAATAGATAAGAAAACATGATCCACATATATGCTGTCTACATGAGGCCCACCTCAGAACAAAAGATATTCACAGACTGAAAGTGAAGAAATGGAAAAGATATTCGAAAATAATGGACATGAGAAAAAAAAGTCAGGGTAGCAATACTTATATCAGATAAAATAGATTTCACAACAACAGCCATTAAAAAAAAGAGGGAAAAATACTTCATAATACTTAAGGGAAGAACCATTAAGATATAGCTGTTGTAAACATACATGCACCCAACATAGGAGCATCAAAACATATAAGGAATCTTGGAGGACTTCAAGAACAGTACAGACAGCAACACACTTAGCATAGGGGATTTTAACATTTCACTGTCGACAATGGATAGAACTTCAAACAAAGAATCAAGATAGATATTGTGGCACTGAATGACACTCTAGATTAAATGGATTTAATTGATAGCTACAAAAATGTTCATGCCAAGGAAGCAAAAATGCACATTCTTTTCAAATGCACATAGGGTATTCTCAAAGATAGACCATATATATGGTAGGACACACAACAAACCTCCACAAACTCGAGAAAATTGAAATTATATCAAACATTTTCTCTGATCACAGTGGCTTGAAACTAGAAACTAACCTCAAAGAAAAACCCCCAAACATTCAAATTCATGGAGACTAAATAACATGCTATTAAATAATGAATAGATTAACAGTGATATCAAGGAAGAAATCAAAGTTTCTGGGAAAAAAATGAGAACACAAAGCAGCCCAAAACCTATGGGATACAGTGAAGGCAGCCCTGCGAGGGAAGTTCATAGCAATACAGGCTTACCTTAAAAAGATAGAAAATTTTCAAATAAACAACCTAACTCTACATCCACAAGAAATAGAGGAACAACAAACAGAGCAAATAGAAGGAAGGAAATAATCAAGATCTGAGCAGAATTAAGTGACATAGAGACTAAAAGAACAATTCTAAGGAACAATAAATTCAGGAGCTGTTCTTTGAAAAGATGAACAAAATTGAACAGCCTTCGATCATCAACAACAACAACAAAAAAAAAAAAATAGAGAGAGGTCTCAAATAAATAAAGTCTGGAATAAAAGAAGAGAAATCAGAACTGACACCACAGAAATACAAAGGATTGTAAGAAATTACTACAAACAACTATATGCCAATGATTTTGACAACCTGGGCAAGATGGACAAATTTCTAGAAACATAATCTTCCAAAACTAAACCAAGAAGCAGCAGAAAACCTGAATAACAACTAGTGAAATTAAAGCAGTAGCCAAAAAAAAAAAACAAAAACCTCCTGGTACACAAAAGCTTTGTCCATGACAGTTTTCCCAAACATTTAGGGAAGAGCTAACTCCTATCCTCCTCAAACTATTCCAAAAACTTCAAGAAGACGGAAGACTCCCAAACTTTCCATGAGGCTAGTCTTATTTTAATTCCAAAACCAGGTAAAGACACAACAAAAAAATAAAACTAGGCCAATATTGGTGATGAACATGGATGCTAAAATCCCCTCCCCCCAAATATTGGCAAACCAGATTCAGCAATATGTTAAAAAGATCATAAGCTGTGATCAAGTGGGATTCATCCCAGGAATGCAAGGATGGTATATAGTCTCAAATCAATAAATGTAACATACCATGTAAACAAAATGAAGGACAAAAAAATTACATGATATCAATAGATGCTTTAAAAACATTTGATAAAGTACAGCACCCATTTATTGGAAAAATGTTCAGCCAAGTGGGAGTAGATGACACATACCTCAACATAATAAGGCCACATATGAGAAACCTGCAGCTAACATCATAATCAAATGGGCAAAAACTAAAAGCTTTCCTCCCAAAATCAGAAACAAGACAAGGGTGTCTGCTTTTACCACTTTTATTCATCATAGTATTGGAAGTTCTAGCCACAGCCATCAAACAATGAAAAGAAACAAGGCATCCAAATTGGAAAGGAGAAAATAAAACTCATTGTTTGCAGATGACATGATAGTCTACATAAAAACCCTATAGGCTCCACCAAAAACAAACAAACAAAAAAAACTCAATTTATTGAGTTTGGCAAAATAATAAGATACAAGTCAATATTCAGAAATTGAAGGCATTTTTTACACCAACAATGAAATATCAGAAATAGGAACTAGGGGAAAATTCCATTTACTATAGCAACAAGAAAAATAAAATACTAGGAGTAAACTTAACCAAAGAGGTAAAAGACCTGTCCTCGGGAAACTACAGAACACCAAAGAAATTAAGGAAGTTATAAATAAGTGGAGCATATACCGTGTTCATGGATTGGAATAACTAACATCATTAAAATGTCCACACAATCCAAAGCAATCTATAGACTCAACACAATTCCTATTAAAATACCTGTTGCATATTTCATGGAACAAATACTTAAAAAATTGACATGGAACCAAAAATGACCCCAAATAGCCTCAGCAATCTCAAGAAAGTAGCACAAAGTAGGACAGATCACAATACCTAATATCAAATTATATTACAAAGCCACTGTAATAAAAACAGTCTGGTATGGGCATATGAATAGACATAGATCAATGGCACATAATAGAGAATCCAGAATAAACCCATGTCTCTATGGTCAATTAATATTTGACAAAGGGGGGCATAAAAAGGAGTAAAAATAGCCTCTTCAATAAATGGTGTTGGAGATCTGGACAGATACATACAAAAACAAAAATGAAACTAGATCACCAACTTACACCATCCACAATAATAATCTCAAGATGGATAAAAGACTTAAATATAAGTCATGACACCATGAAAATTCTAGAGAAAAACATAGGCAGTAAAATTCCAGATATCCCATACAGCAATATTTTTGCCGATAAAACTCCTAAGGCACAGGTGACAAACACAAGGCCTGTGGGCCGAATCCAGCCCTCCACCTTGTTTTATCTGGCCCAGCACCTTGTTTCTACTCAGGTTGCTCAACTGTTAAGGAGTAGTTACATTTCTACAGTCCTAAAACTAAATTACATCTGGCCCTTTGAAGGCAACCACGAGGCTGATGTGGCCCATGGTGAAAATGAGTTTGACACCCCTATCTTAAGGCAAGGGAAATGAAGGAATGAATAAACAAATGGCACTGTATCAAATTAAAAAGCTTTTGCATGGCTAAAAAAAATCAGTAATATGAAAAGGAAATCAATCATATGGGAAAACATTTATCAATGGTACCTCAGAACAGGGTTTGATTTCCAAGTATATAAAGAATTCATATGATTCAACACCAGGAAGACAAACAATCCAATTTAAAAATGGGCAAAGGACTTGAATAGTCACTTCTCCAAAGAGGACATACACAGGGCCCATAGACATAAAAAAGAATGCTCAACATCACTAGCCATCAGAAAGGTGCAAATTGAAACCACAATGAGATACCACCTCACACCATTCAAAATGGCCATCATCAACAAATCAACAAACAAGTGCTAATGAAAACGTGGAAAAAAGGAAGCCCTAGTGCATTGTTTGTGGGTCTGGAGGCTGGTGCAGCCACTGTGGAAAACAGTATGGAATTTCCTTAAAAAACTAAAATGGAACTGCCTTTTGATTCAGCAATTCCACCTATAGGGTTATACCTGAAGAATCTTGAAATACCAATTCAAGAAAACCTACATACCACACTGTTCATAGCAGCACTATTTATAAAAGTGCTGGAAATAGCCTAAGTGTCCATTAGGAAAGGACTGGATCAGAAAACTGTGATACATTTACACAATAGAATACTACACCGAAGAAAGAAAGAAAGAACTCCCACCCTTTGTGGCAGCATGGATGAAACTGGAGAGTATTATGCTAAGTGAGATAAGCCAGGCAGTAATAAATACCATATGATTTCACATATTAGAGGAACCTAGTGAACAAAACAAACAAGCAAAATAGAACCAGAGATATGAAAATAAGGAACAAACTGACAGCAGAGGGACAGAGGTAGGGGGATTATGGAAAAGAAGAGGAAAGGTCTAGTCAAGGAACAAATATTAGGGACCCATGCATGACATGGACAACAGGGTAGGGATTGACTCTGAGAGCAGGAAGAGGAGAGCAATGGGGGAAATATTGGGACAACTGTAATTGAACAACAATAACATTTTAAAAGATGAAAAAGAAACAAGAGAACATCAAATAAACAATCTAACCCTACACTTACAAGAACTAGGAAAAGAAAAAAACAAAGCCTAAAGTAAATAGAAGAAAGAAAGTAACAAAGATCAAGTGGAAATAAACAAAATAAGAGTGAATATTTTTTAAAAGGTCATTGAACAAAGAGCTGGTCTTTTGAAAACAAATAAAATGGTGGAAACTTTAACCAGAGTCAATAAAAAATAGAAGGCTTAAATAAACAAAATACGAAATAAAAGAAGTGACAACTGACACCACAGGAATATAGTGTATAAAGTAATACTACAAACAGTTGTATGCTGACAACCTGTACAACCTGGAAGGATAAATTCATAGAAACATATAACTTTCCAAGATGAATCAGGAAGAAAGAGACAATCTGAATAGCCTGATTACTAGTAAAGAAATTGAATCAGCCCTGGCTGGTGGCTCAGTGGATAGGCACCAGCCTTAGAACCCAAAGGTCACTGGTTCGATTCCCAGCCAGGGCACACAACCAGGTTGCAAGCCACGTCTCCAGCCAGGTCTGTAGCTGGAGGCAGGTGAAAGGCAACCATCCATTGATGATCTTCTCCCTCTCTGCCTCTCTCTAAAAATAATTAATAAAATCTAAAAAAAAAAAAAAAAAAAAAAAA